>CM040422.1:133956046-134556046 GCA_022702705.1 Papilionanthe hookeriana x Papilionanthe teres | reverse complement strand
GCTGGCATAATGAACTATGACTTTGTTTTCTATGGCGAGAGGATTTGAGGAGGTAGGGAACCGGATCTGGAAGAAAATCAATAGAAATCAGATTGGATTTAGTCAGTTATGAAATTTAAGGTTAATCCTTGAAGTACAAGCTTATCTGCAATGATACACACCCACAAAAAAATATTAAGAAAATTTAAAATTTACACATTTAAATATTTATTAGAACTTGACCATTATAATAACTCGCACGAAAGATAAATTTCTATTAAATTAATTAAATAACATGTAACTTTAGTCATCTTCCCAATATGCTTAAAACATAAATCTAGAACCTCTCCTCTCTAGGATTCACAAATAGTAGATTGAAAATTGTAAAATCTATAGCAGGAAACAAACATAGTTGGTGAGATACACTTTGCTAAGATATAAATACAGGGAAAAGGGTGTAAATATGATCAATAAAAAATCAGCAAGTAACATTATTTCCTATAATCACGATCAAAATACCAAAAGAGTTTTACTTTTATGGTAAATATTATCATATGGAAATAACTTATTGGTGGTTACTTTTCAATAGAATTTATGAAAAGATGTCTGCAAAATATTTGAGTTGATCTTATTTCATAAACATAATGTCAATTTTTGGGATTCTTTTCTCTTTCCACATCTTGTGAATCTTAATCCAATTCTTTGCCACACAATCTTATGGTTATAATTTTTAACATGTTGGATGAGTATCAAATACTAAATTCAAATCTGAAAGCTGGTTATAGTTGTTGGAAACTAATTTGTTCTCATCAGGAGCATCACATCAAGCAATGATTTGAGAAATTTTGATTTGATTTTATTAGATATTTTGTATTATTATATTATTTTATTTTTAACTACTTTTGGGAATTCACATAACAATAGCCTAGTAAAAAGAGTGTGTTTAACATTTCCAATATTAGTTGGTCTATATAGTTTGGTACGAGGTTAAATTGATTTGTTTCTTGAATACCTTCAACTTCAACACTCAATTTCAACTCAAGTGTTACCTATGTGTTCTATTGGGCTATTCTTGACCACGATTTTTATTGGGGTGTTGTTAGGGCAACAAGCTTAGTCTTACAAATTTATGATTGAGTCGTACTATTGAAGATAAATTAGTTTAGAATAGATTTAAAATTTGGGCAAAATATGATTCACTCTTCATATAACATTCAATAAGAATGAATACAGAACGAGGATAAAGCAACCTAAATATTTAAGATAAGGCTAAATTACTGATGGTGATATATAAGATAAAAACAATTGACATTGGTCAACACCATGAGAATATTTTAATGGCGTTTTATTTGAGTAGAGGGTAAGGGATGCAAAAGGAAATCTTCCTGTAATGGAATTTTATATGAGACAAGTTTCCATGGCAGATCATTGGAAAAAGAGAGCTTAAGTGGGGAGGAGGAAAGCATGATGATAAGGTGTGGGTTGCAATATTGATCTGAATTATCATTTGTCAAGGTGGTGCCATGGTGAAATTTTTTTCATCTTATGAAGCCAAACGCAGCTCAAACTTTTATCAGGTGGTTTGTTCCTTGATCCAAATATAACAAGCAGCCTATTCTGGTATACCTGAGCTTAAAATTTGAAAGTCTAATTTGTGCCCGTTATTCTTCTAAGTGAAAAATTGACTCCTCTAATCATATAGATTATTCGTAACAAGGGAACGGTTGGTGTTTAATGTCCTTCATAAATCATTCCATCTGTATGTTAATCTGTAAGTCGAAGCCATTGAACAAATTTGCAGATTTCTGATTAAAAAAAATTATCATCATTCCAACTGGAGCAATGTTATCAGAAATCTGCAATTTTTTCTCATAACAAAGCATGGTTGATAGGTCTATTATCTGTGGTGTACATTCTTAGCATGAACTGGAATTTTAGAGAACAGTTCATATTATTTTCGCTGTTCTATATACTTGAGCTTTAGCAATGCAAAAAAAAAGAAAAAAAAGAAAAAAAAAAAAAGAAAAGGTACTGAGTTTGATTTTCATCACCAGGAAACTTTTAGAACCTTGAATTTGATTGTTGACATCACTTTCTCTAGAACTCAAACTACATAACAAGCAAGTTCCCTTCTGAGAGCAGAAAACAAGAAAAATACTAGAACTCTATTCCTTTTTTCAGTATGTATTGCCAGAGACTGAATATGCATCATCAATTCTATTAACCTTTTTTTTTTTAAATTGTGCACAATCAGCTATAGAATTCAGGGCATGCTACAAAGCCAGTCTAAAGCAACTGGTTTCATCATGGCATTTTTTTTCCTATTACTAAGTTTTTAAATTGGAGCGTATCAAGCATTATGATTGCATTATTATACTTATTAGTTGGGAAAACTAGTCATCTTAAAGTCAAACATAATGAATGAGGATGAGCTAATCCTTTCAAAACTGTAGAAGACTGCTAACGAACTTCGATGATACAGAGCGGTTGTAACTTTTGGCCTTAATGCACTCCGCGGGAGACATAGTATTCGCCGTGGTGTTTGGGGAGGTGCCTGGAATCTGTCGAATGCTTACGATTTCATCGCATACACCAAATCAAAAGCATTTCCTGTTGATTCATGGGAATTTGGTAATTCATTTTATTTGATGGATAAAGTGTCAAAATGGTCCCTCAACTAATTGCAGATGTTTATTTTAGTCATAGAGTGTACAATAAGTATCAATTTATTTCTCAGGCTATTTTTATATGGCTGAAATAGTCTCCATAGAGGACTATTTTAGCCCCAATTAAAAGATTATGGGGACTAATTTGATACTTTTGCATACTCTGACACTAAAATGACCACATATAAATAGTCTTTTATTATTCCATAGCACATCCATGTGTTCGATCATTACTTCTACTGATAATTAATCTGATGCACCTATATGTTTTTATTAGGAAATGAGTTGAGCGGACATGGAATTGGTGCGCGTGTTGACGCAGAGGTTTATGGAAAGGACCTGACTGGCCTTAAAGCTGTTCTTGATGAACTGTATAAGAATTCGACCTCCAAACCGCTCTTACTTGCTCCGGGAGGATTCTTTGATAGACAGTGGTATATTCAATTACTTCAGACTTCAGGGCCTGGCGTTGTTGATGGTATTACACATCATATATACAATCTCGGGCGAGGTGCGTATTTTGAGTGCGGCCTGTTGATTGTGGCTAGATTACTTTTTTTTTGCATATGTATATCTTTTACAACTTTTTTCTTTTCAAAGAAGGATGTAACAATAGACATTGATAGGAAAGACAACAGAAAAAAAGGTGAAATTTCAAAATTGTACTCTGAGTATTCATATTTGATCAATTTAGTTTCAAATTATTACGTTTCTCCATTTTAATCCCTTGATCCTTAAAAAATTATCCAGAATAGCCCCTCTATGACTAATTGGGATCCACTATGTACTCGAATTTCCATCAATTTCTATCTGATGACTGTTTTGGAATTTATTTTGCTTGGTGGGAAAACTAATTGGAGAAATGTGATGATAGTTTAGGAGGGCACTATTTTGGCTTTTATTCGCAGAAAGAATTAGCTACATTTTCCACCATTTGGAATCAACTATTCATCCTTAACATTCAGGTGATGATCCACTCCTTCCTAACAAGATATTGGATCCTGAATATCTAAGTCAGGTATCAGATACATATAGAGATGTCCAGCAAGTCCTACAGAAACATGGTACATGGGCTTCTGCTTGGGTAGGTGAAGCTGGTGGCGCCTACAACAGTGGGGCTCATCTTGTTTCAAACACATTTTTGAACAGCTTTTGGTGATTTTCTTCATCTTTCTTCATACTTAGTCCGTTAATCTTCTTCTTTATATTCATTTTGTAACAAAAAAAAAAAAATGCGATTCAGGTATTTGGATCAGTTAGGAATGGCGGCTAAATTCAACACCAAAACTTATTGCAGACAGAGTTTGATTGGTGGCAACTATGGCCTCCTTGACACTGAAACATTTATACCAAATCCTGATTACTACAGGTCAGGGAGCACATTCAGCTTCTCGATCTATCATAGCAGAGAATCCTTAACCCATATGCTTTAACATTTCGTTTATTCGATCTGAACAGCGCACTGTTGTGGCATCGGCTCATGGGGAAAAGAGTTCTTTATGTTGATAACAACGGGTCTTCCTTTCTGCGAGTTTATGCCCATTGCACGAAAAGAAGGGTTACGATCATTTTCTTTTGCTGATAAAGCTTAAATCTCAACACCTCTTTGTTCTTAATGTTCCAATCATCTTCTTCATCTCAGGCTGGAGTTTCTCTGGTCCTAATCAACTTACTCAACTCCGAGTTCAGAATCACTGTTGAAAAGGAGACAAATCACAAAATCAGTGTGGATTATGAACATAAGAATAACGGCTCTTTTTCAGATAGATTGGAGAAGATGGTATACTTGAATGGAATGAGAGAACGCCGCAGCTCAATCAAACGAAAAGAGTATCATCTAACAGCAAAAGATGGCAACCATAGAAGTAGAATTATGCTACTGAATGGAAGAACTCTGCAACTTTCAGAAGATGGAAAGATTCCTGATTTAGTTCCTTCATATATTTACAGCAACTCACCAATTATTGTTGCTCCTCTTTCCATTGTTTTTGTTGTGATGCCGAACTTTGATGCTGAAGCCTGTTCATAAGAACTCTATGTTTGTATCTTTGATGCCTGAGAGAGCTACAGTTATGTTGTAATTTTATGGTCTGAATTAAACGCTGTAATTTGTATTTTAGTTAGAAGTTCTTCTGAGATGAAGTAAGATGGCTTTTTTTGTTTTCTCCCCTTGGAATAATAACTTAATGGAAATGTAATTTTATTACTGGGGCATTTAAATATTTATCACACAATTCTTATGTATTTATATTAGTAACACAAACTATAGCACTCAATTTTTTAACATTTGTCTTAATGTTGCATAATATCTAACACACGAGGATGAAGAAATGTAAGAGGAAGAACATCAAAATTTTTACTTGAAAAAACTCTGAAAGAGAAAAATCACGAGGTATGGCTCTGTCAAAGTAGTTTATTGTGGTATATAAAATAGAATGATCAATGACGAAACGAAAAATATGAAAGAAAAAATTTACATCAGAAAAGAACACAAAAAAAAGCAGGCACAGATATTTACGTGGTTTGATAATTTTTGTCTACGTCTATTGAGTTGCAGAGAATTTTATTACTTGAGGAATTACACCCGTCAATCACGTCGACTTACAAGAAAGAGCCTCTCACTTTCTTTCTCTCTCTTTGTTTCTCCACCGTAAGCCTAGGAAGAAAATTGTGAAGTACAAATAAGAAAAAAAATGAATAAAGAAAAAGACTTTTTATTCTCTCTGCTGTGCCTTCGTCTTCTTCCCTTAATTTCAACTCCTCTTCTCCAACTGAAAATTATATTTATTTTTATACATCATAAAGAAAATATAAGTGTAAGACACAACAACACTATTTTGACTGCAATGATTTCAAGTAGTAGTCGCCAGCAGCCGGTAGTCGAGACAGTGTGGGCTCTGAAAATTCAACGGCAACTCTTCATGACAGCTTTTTGCAATTATTTTTATTTTATTTTGTGGAGAGCTTTGAAGAGTTAAATTTTTAGATGACGGATTGGATTGTAGATAAGACACTACCTAGAGATTTTGCTCTTATTTAACGAGGACTTTTTGATCTGAGATTCAAGGTTTTCATAGTTGCAAGCCCATATGGTAATTGCCCTCTTGATAGCAGGAGAACACCTTTGTTTATGGCTAGTCATTAAGAATTAAAACTTGAATATATAATGACAACATATATAAGATTTAAGTTATAGAATTTATCACCTGAAGTTTAAAGCTAATGGTGGGGTAATAAAGATGAAACCCGATCAAGATCCCAAGGTTCCTTCATTTCGGCCAATCGTGGTTCTTGATCTACATAGTCAGAGGAGGTGTTGGACCCAACCTGATGGAAGGATTCTTGTAAGCAGTCACGGGTTGCGTCGTCTAAGAGATCATTTTATGAAACCCAAATGAAGATGACCGATCAAGATCCCATGGTTATGTCATGCCAGGTCATTGTGGTCCTGTCCTACTTTAGTCAGAAGAGGTAGTCAACTCAACCCGATAGAATGATTTTTTTCAACAATCCTGGGTTACGTTGTCCAAGAGATTATTGCAGATCTGGGTGAATATTTGTCTTTGGGGATAAATTTAAATTACTTTATCTAATAGAAGGCTTTGTGTCAATTAATTATACCATTATAATTCTAACATTCAAAACATACGGGTTGCGGTGGTGACCGTAATATAATTGCGCCATTTGACGACAATCACCCAGCTACAGGGCTTTGGTCGTATCTGCTATTTTGTGGTGTCATTTACTGGCCAATCGTGGTTCTTGATCTACGTAGCCAGAGGAGGTGGTCGTCCCAACCTGATGGAAGGATTCTTGTAAGCAGTCACGGGTTGCGTCGTATAAGAGATCCTTGTATAAAACTCGAATGAAGACGACCGATCAAGATCCGATGGTTATGTCATTCCAGGTCATCGTGGTCCCTGTTCTACTTTAGTCAAAAGAGGTAGTCGACCTAACCTAATAGAATGATTCTTTTCAACAACCTTGGGTTACGTTGTCCAAAAGATTCTTGTAGATCTATGATGGATATTTGTCTTTGGGGATAAATTTAAGTCTACTTTATATAATAGAAGGCTCTGTGTCAATTAATCGTACCATTATAATTCACAATTCAAATGTTAGAAAGCAGTTGGAGAACATACGGGTTGCGGTGTGACCGTAATATAATTGCGCCATTTGACGACAATCACCCGGTAACAGGTCTCTGGTCGTATCTGCTATTTTGTGGTGTCATTTGGCGGCGAAATTACGCAAACAAAGGACTCGGGTCACATCCTTACGGGCATATGATTGCTTTGATTGTGAATATATTGATACATTTAATATGACTTTAGCTCTTTGTGAGCTGAAATCATTTAGAAATTTCTCACCCTCAACAAACTGTTGTGAAAGATGGATGAGATTTGTTTTAAACTTTAATGATTGATATTTAGCACAGATATTTTAATTGATTATTTTAAAAAATCTTGATTTAAAAGATTGACTCATCCAGTTGAAATCTTCTATCAACTCGCCATCATCAAGATATTAAATATTTTAAACTTTATGTAAAAGTGATTTTGTTTGACTACTTTGCTCTATAATTCTATCAACTCGCCATCATCAAGCTATTTAATTTGCTAAAAAGTTGGGTGTAAAGTAAAATTACCTAAGTATTTTAAGAGTTCCAATATTGTTTTGATTCCTAAAATCACTAATCCTGTTACTTGGAGTGATTTTAGACCTATTAGTCTTAACACTGTGATCTCTAAACTCATTTCTAAAATTATTGTGAAGAGGATGCAACCTATTCTTGATTCTATTATTAGTCTTAATCAAACTTTTTTTTTTTTGAAAAATAGAAATATTTGTGATCATGCTTTATTGGTTCAAGAATTAATCTTGGACATTGATTCCAAACATAGAGATGGTAATATCTTTTTCAAGATGGATATCAAAAAAGCTTTTGATTCTATCTCGTTGGGATTTTATTTTAGATGTTACGATCCGTCTGTTGGTTTTAATGCTACCTCCTGCTCCTTACTCTACGGAATTCTTAAGGATTATTATTATTCTCTTCTTATTAATGGCAATAGTTATGGTTACTTTCAAGCTTATAAGGGTATCGAAGCAAGGTGATCCTATCTCTCCTTATCTTTTTATCATTGCTTTTGATTATCTCTCTAGAAGATTAAATTATTTGTTTAACAAATTTCCTTATTTAAACTATAAGCATAAAGGTCATATCAGCATTTCCCATTTATGCTTTCTTGATGATTTAATTATATTTACCAATGCTAATAAGCATTCTATCAAAAAGTTTGGGCTGAGCTTAATCAGTTCCAAATTATGTCTGGGCTTTTCTTTAATAATTCTAAATGCTCTTTTTATTGTGATAAGAAACTTACTATTGCTAAGAAGGATTGGTTAAGTGACTTTACTGGTCTGTAAGTATGCTTCTATGCCTCTTACTTAATTGGGTTTTTTACTTAATAAAGGCAGAAACGAAACTGCTCTTTTTGCTAAGTTATTTGATAAGATCAAGGCAAAAATTTTTTCTTGGGAAAATTCCTTTCTTTCTTATGGGGGTAGAGTTACTCTTCTTAAGAGTGTTCTTAATTCTCTTCCCCTTTACTCTTTACAAGTTATGAATATGCCTGTTAGTCTTATTCAAAAAATGGAAAGCCTCTTTAATAAATTTTTGTGGGAGGGTAAAGGACATTCTTCTTATCATTGGAAAAGCTGGAAGAAGCTTTGCAAGCCTATTAATAAAGGTGGTCTTGGTTTCATAAGTCTTAGAGACACTATTCAGATTAACTATATGAAGCTTTGGTATCGGTTTCGTAAAGGTAATTCTCTTTGGGCTTATTATCTTACTGAGAAATACTGTTCACAGATCCATCCTTTAAAGATCAGTATTTCTAAAAAGGATTCTTATGTTTGGAAGTCTATGCTTAGTGTAGCTAAGCAAACCGAGACTTTACTTTGTTGGGATATTGGTGAAGGAGAATGCTCCTTCCGGTATGATGATTGGATCTGGTTTTGGCTCTTTAGCTAATTGGTATGGTGGTCCTTATGATATTGAGACTAAAGTCAAAGATTTTTGGGTGGATAATAATTGGTGTCTTGATAAACTTTCTTCTTATATTCATAACAGTGATGCTACTTTTATTGCTTCTATGCCCGTATCCAATGATAAGAGGGATGTCCCTAATCCTAAAAGCAAGTCGGGTGAATCTCTGTCTAATACTTTTGCTAATACTTTTTCCCAGCCTCACGGGCTGGACCTTAGCTGGAGTTGGAATAAATGGATTAAGCCTTCTATCTCTTTTTTTATTTGGCGTGTTTTTCATAAGATTATTCCTCCTGATGATATAATGAAGCTTAAGGGCTTACGTTGCCCTTCTCGTTGCTGGCTTTGTCATAACCAAGAGGAAACTATGGATCATATTTTCTTTTATTGTGCTTTTTCTATCGCAATCCGGGAGCGATTATTACTCTGTTCCATATGACTTTTCCTCCTAATGGTTTTCATTCTCTTAATGATATTATTATGTATTGGCATCGGTTTGGTAAGCCTTTCTTTTCGTTGTTCCCGTTGTGGTCCTCTGGTTTATTTGGATTGCCAAGAATGATAGTAAACACAATAATAGAATTGTTTCGATTACTCATACTATTAGCCTTATTATGAGTTATTTGATTAAAGGTTTAAAATGGCTTCCTATTTCACACTCTCGTCGACTTAATGGTATTCGAATTCTTTTAACATTACGAGCGGACCTTCTATCTGTGTTTCTGAACCTGTGAAATGGACTAAGCCTATTCTGCCATTTCTTAAGCTTAATTGTGATGGTTGCTGGACGCCTACTCGTGCTAGTGTAGGTGGTATTTTTAGAGATGCTATGGGGCTTCCTATCTGTTGGTTTGCTTCTAAATCTATTCCTATGTCTCCTTTGGTTGCTGAAGCTGAAGCGATTGTTTTTGGTTTGTATCTGGCACTTAATAGAAGATGGAAATATCTTATAATTGAAACTGATTCTTTATTGTTGTGGAAGTATTGTACTTTGTAGGTCAAGCATCATTGGACGCTCAATTTGCTTATGAAACGTATCTTTTGGCTAGGTGCTCACTTCACTGTTATTTGGAGGCATGTCAAACGGACTGGTAATACTGCTGCGGATTGGATTGCTAAATTTGGTTTGAAGATAAACTATCATATCATTTCTACTTGCATTCCTTATGAGTTATATAATATTTTATTTACTGATTGTTCGTAATTTTGTTTTGTGTCGTTTCTGTTGTGTCGTGTGTGTGAGTTGTATTTTTTCTTTTTTGGAACGAGATCCTTATTTTCCTTTTTTGCGTGAGTTGTAGGGTTGGTGTTTAGATAGGAACTCGTTCCCGGTTTTGTATTTTTATTTTTTTTTTGAAACGCGTAGGGAGCTATAGACTCCTTTAACTAATAAAAAAAAAATGCATATTTTCTTAAAAATCATCTCTTTAACTTTGAATAAAAAATAAATGCAATGAAAAACTATAACTAATTGAATTTCACTCTTTATAGTTTATTTTTAAAGCCATTTTGCTTGTAGGTATTCTAAATTCGATGTAATTGAAATTCATGAATTTTGAAATTTTGGTTGTTTGGTATTTTTTTGTTAGCCAAACAACCAAAATTTCAATGTAAAATTTCTTTGCACGTGGATTTCCATTTTAATACATTTTCAGTGCATTTGGAATTAATATGTTTTTGACAAAATATAAATACACTAATTGTGTGAAAACTTTTAGAATTCACCATCATTATTTGTAATAAATATCACCAGTCATCACCAATCACCTCTGACAACCAGGGTTGTCAAAAAAGCTCGTTGTTCGTGAATAGTTTATGTTCGGCTTTTTAAGTAGCTCGTGTTCGACTCGTTTAGTGTTCGTCTTGTTCGTGAAGTAAATGAGCCGAACAAGAAAAAAATTTTTAAGCTCGAATTACAAATAAGCTGAACACAAACAGCTCTTTGTTTGCTCAAGTTCAGCTCGTTTCAACTTGAAAAAAAAAATATTTATATAATAATATATTATATATATCTATATCTAAGTTTAAATCATAGTAGTTTGTGTAGTAATGTGGTTATGCGTCTTCTTCTATATAGATTTGTTCGAATCCAACAATCTACATATATTTTTTCTAATTAATTTTAATGAGCCAATTTAGAGCCGAACACGAACATACTGTTCTAGAGCCGAACACGAACTCGCTCAAGCTTGACCAATCATAGCCCCATTGTCACGCGTCACTTCCACCACATACGATCGCTACCGCCATTGTACGGATAAGAATTTGAAATAGTTTGCAACCAACTAAACATTAAAAAGTAATTATTCTAACAAAAAAAAAAAAGAGGTAATTACATGCATGGCACATGAAGCACTTTATTTATAAATGGAGCACTGTTTTTCAGCCATTTTTCAAATTCTTTACAATATCAGATTCACTGTCAAATTCTCAATGTTTTGATCATGACACATGTAAATGTACTAGTTCAATAGTTTAAAAAATTACACCGGCACAAATTTTAACAACTATAATTTTTATTTAAATCACTTTCTATTTCTTATTTTTATTTCTATTTTTAATCTGTTTTATTTTTATTTGTTTTATATTTTTTATTTTAGAAAAGATGTTTGATACTGTTATGATTTATATGTTTTTAATCACAAAAATATAAAACATGTTTAGTTTGGTATTTTTTATTTTTAAAGAAAAATTAATATTTGTTTATAAAACAGTTAGGTCCACTCGATCTTCAGTATTAAGCTTTGATGCCTATAACGTATATGACGTCTTTCTTATTCACCCAGTAGGAAGCATTGCCTGTGGGCGGATGGGCGGTGGGCTAAACAAAGATTGTTTTGATGCTTTAAAACAGACAAAAAATATGTTTGTTTTTTTTTGTTTTAGTATTTAAAAAACAGAAGTTTTCTTTCAAAAGATTTAAAAACATAAATAAAACAAAAAATATATAAGTAAACATTATTTTTATGTTTATTTTTTTTTTAATTATTTTCAAAGAGATAAAAAAACTAAAAAATTGATTCCAAACAGCTTAGGGGCTGTTTGGATTTAATAAATCATTAGATATAAATTTATCCAATTTTGGGGTGCTTAAATACTGTAAGGGCATGTTTGGAAGCACTTTCATTTTCTTTTTTTTTTTTTTCTGTTTTTAGATTGTTTCATTTTTGTTTATTTTTTGTTTTTTATCTTTAGAAGACACGTTTGATACTGTTATGATTTATATAAATTTATTAATATATATTTTTTATTTTTTTAAAGAAAAAATTATAATTTTTGTAAAACCATTGAGCTGATGTGTGCAGTGCGCTCTAGCATTAAGTTATGTCGCCCATGAAATATACAATGTCTTCTTTGCTTAATCCAACACGAAGCATTATACGTGGGAGAGCCGGCGGCAGGCGCAGGCAACAGCGACCGGCGGGGGCCGGTGGCCGACAAATGTTGACTGGCTGCAGCAAGCAGCAGACGAGAGCTGGCGCCTGATAAGGGTGGGCTGACGGCAGGTAGTGGGTAGCGGGTGGCAAGCAGGGGCGGGACATGTCGTCAGACGGGGGCGGGCGGCAGCTGCGAGCGACTGGCAGGCTGTGGGGGGCGGTGGGACTTGCTGTTTTCGGTGTTTTAAAAACAATCTAAAACATATTTTTTACTGTTTTGAGTATTTTAAAAACAGAAGTGTTCTTTCAAAAAAATAAAAAAACACAAATAAAACAAAAAAATAAATAAACAACCATTTTTTTTTTGTTTCTTTTTTTTTCAAAAATAATAAAAAAATTTGATCCCAAACTGCCCATAATTATTTGACAAAGGATCTGATAAATTCAATTAAAAATTTATATAAATATTCCATAATTTCTTTCATAATTTAACTTTTTATTTAGCATGTTTTTGATGAAATTCAAATTAAGGTTATTATAAAATTAATAATCAGAAGAGAAACAATAAAAAATAACATGATATAAATAAAAATATTAATTTTCAAAATTTTTAATAATTTATAAATATTATTTTAAATTTTTTATATTTTAAATATATTTTATATTAGTTTTTTTTTTTTAAATAAGGGCCTGAGGTTGGTAATCTCCAAAGAAGCGGAAGCTGTGCCAGTTCCTACCTCATTGAAATGATTGCCTCCATCTCCCATAGCGGAATTTTTATTCGGTCCGGACCAGCGTATGCTATGCCAGTGTCCGTAGCCATTAAAAACGCGCAACGTGGGCATTTGAAAAAATACGCGCCACGTCGGCATTTGAAAAAAATAGCTTTTCTATCTCCATTCTGCTGACCCGACCCGACCCGAGAGTGAAAAGTGACGAAATTTTTGCCGCTTTATTTCCACGCCAAACCATAAAGCGCATTTTGTCTCCATTATCTTTAGGATTCGACATTTAGGGTTTTCGACTCACCTACGCTTATCGTGAAGTGAGGAGTAGAAATTTGAAATTTGATTTTAACACTAAAGTTTAAAGAATCGCTACTGGTTGCAGAAAAAGCTACCGATCAAGTCGACAATGAGTTCGAATCTCAAAATATATTGGACGAACAAGATTCTCGAACTAGTTTAGATTGCGATAGAAGAAATCCTCGGGTTAGTAGAATTTAGTTGTATGCAATGTTTTATTGGTGTTTAATCGTTTTTAAGTTTTATTAAGGTAGTATGCTGCATGATTCGGAAGAACGAAGTCGAGTGATCTTTCTTAAAGAGCCATGATATTTTTTGGTATTATTATGGTTAGTATTCGAGTAGTTTCGGGAAAGTATATATGCCAAAGTTTTCTTTCAGCAGTACGTGGTGATATTTTGGTAGTTTTGTCGTGATATTCGATAGTTTCTTAAGAGCAGACTTAAGTTGAGCTCGATTTTAGCGATTTGAAGGTAGTGATTCAGTAGTTTGGTGGAGAGTGCGTTTTCTGTTATTATATTTATTAAAACATTTGGATTAAGATTCTCAAATTACCTAAATAAAACTTAATAAAATTTGTTACTATTTATCGTTTTATTACGTGTAGTATGCCTGTAGTTTCAAAAGAGTAACGTCAAGTTTTCTTTCATAGTGGGACATGATGGTATTATGGTAATATTATGGGTGTATCGAGGTAGTTTGAGAAAAGTATATTTGTTAATTTTTTTTTAGCGTTACGTGGTGTTAATTTGGGAATTTTGTGGTGGTATTAAGGCGGTTCTTAAGAAGTAACTTTGCTTCGATTTCGTTGTGGTTTTATTTAGGTAATTTGAAGGCGATACTCTACTAGTTTGGGTGTATTATTCGTGATAAAACTCGAAAAACACCAATGCTTTTATAGTTATTATTATGGTATTATCGTGGTCATATCATGATATTATTTTTGTATTATTGGTTGTTAAGTATAGTGATACCGACATTCAAATCTATTTTCAATTGCAGATACCCGAGAGAGACAGTGCTTCCAATGATCACAGTGCTTCCAATGATCACAGCGCTTCCAATGATCCACTTGTAAACATGTTGCTTCAGTTCGTTATCAATAATGAGAAGGAGGCACATGAAAAATATCGTGCCTATGCACACATTGTTGGATTTATCGTGCGAAAGGACCACATTGGTTATTGGCCGACTCGAGGAGGATCAAGACGAGGAGTTTGTTTGTGGTAAGCGCCGGTATGAAGAGAGAATTGAAGGACAATGTATCGGTGAGGTACGAGCGAGCGGATACAAGGATCGGTTATCCCGCCATGATCCGATATGCCGTTGATGTCCGAGGAAGCTGGTCGGTAAAGAAATTCATAGAAAGTCATAACCATCCGTTGGCGAATGTTGGCGACACTCACCTATTGCGTTCGACGAGAAGATGAGTGACATCGGTGCGGATGTCCTCGGATCAATGTCAAAAGCGAGGATTAGAACCACCGATGCGTTTAGCTTCCTAGCCACGAAGTTGGTGGAGTGGAGAACCTAGATCGTACGAAGAGGGATGCATATAATCTCTTACAGAGAGAGAAGATTACACATTGAACTTGGGGATGCTAATTCCTTACTACAACTATTCACCGCACGGCGAGCCGAGGATCCAATGTTTGCGTGGGACGTCCAAATTGATGAGTCGGGCGGTTTGTTGAATTTCTTATGGAGTGATGGGATGTCCGTACTCGATTATGATTGCTTTGGTGATGTCATAATATTTGACACAAGCTATAGATCGAATAAATACAACCTATGTTGTGCGCCGATTGTCGGTGTGAACCACCATTGTCGAGAATGTGCTTTTGCGATTGGCTTTTTGTCGGATGAAACGATCGAGTCCTTCAAGTGGTTATTCAAAGCCCTTATCCGTATAAAGAATAACAAGCACCCAATCACAATATTCATCGACCAAGATCAAGCAATGAGTAGAAGCGATCCAAGAGTGCTTGCCGCACACTAGACATAGATTATGTCAATGGCATATATACAAAAAATTATCTTCAAAAGTGCATTGTGGTTCGGGGAAAAACAAGATAAGTACACGATCTCTTTTTAAATGCATGCGTAGATGTGACTCGAAGTCGAATTCGAAGAAACTTGGGGCGAAATGATTGAGATAGGAGAACTTCGGGAAAATGTATGGTTGGATGAATTGTATAATATAAGGCATCGCCGGTCAACGACGATTCAATAAAGACATTTTCGGAATGGGGATCCTATCTACGCGAGGAGTGAGTCGACTAATAACATCCGTCATGGTTTCTGCAAGCCAACAAGACGATGAATCGAATGTTTTACGCGCCTCGAACATATTGCTAAAACTTGGCGAAGAAATGAGAAGGATGAAGATTTCCGATGCGAGCAATCTGCTATTGTCCTCGCAATAAAATGCGGCCTCGTTACGAGGCGAGGTTGCTTTACTTTACACGCGGAATTTATACTCAAAGTTTGAGTCAGAGTTTCTTCATGGTTTGGGTGGACTTGCTTTGGAAGGATTTGCCAACAATGATTCAGAATTTCACATAAGTGTCGACTAATTTCTCCTTATTTATTTTGAAAATAAAATTTGAAAATTTAGATTTAATGTAATATGTAAAGTATTTTATTTTGATTTTGAAAATGGTGATATATTGTTTTATTTTTGAAAATAACGAGACCAGATAGATCTCATATCAAATAGTTTAAATAGTTGAGCACGATACCACAAGTGACACATCATCCCAAAAGATGAGCGTACCACTTGTTAGTAAGAAGCTAACTATCTAAACTTAAAAATTTATGACTCTATTTTGGTCCGCGAGTTTTTATAGCTGACAAATTCCCTCGTCTAATGCACAGATTAGGCGGGTTTTAGATTAATCTGGGTTCCTAATTCCCTATGAGAGCGAGCCCTATAGTTAATTACATCTTAAGCAACCGAAGTCACCTAAGAAAACTCTCGATAAGGATCATAGGCTTCGTCTTCGAGAATTTCAACGTTTAGGTTTCCAAGATTGCTTGTAGGAGAATCAAAGGAATGGTTCAATATGGAATAGTTATTCTCAGAATCCAAAGGTATGAAAAGTAGGAGATGTCGAAGATACTGAAGGAGCTTCAATGACATCTCAAACTAACCTATAGTTGGGCCAGACATCTTTGAAAGTGAAGTCATGTTTGATATTTCGATCTTGCAAGTTATTTAGAAGTGTTGGGATTTATATCTACATGTCACATGCAAATGACCCAAAAATATGAGAGGGTTTATGTCGTCGCCAAACGACAACCTCGAATCCTAAACGGTTTAGGACTTATATCGTACGATATGCGATCGTACTCAGTCCTAAAAGATAGTGTGAAGGTTTACGTTGTATCAAACGACGACCTCGACGCCCTATAGGTGTTGTTTAAATCTACGGAAATCCGATCGAAGATCCTTCATTCGTCCTCTGTCGTCTCGTCTCGAGAAAGAATAGAGATAGGAGAAAAAAAAGAGAAAATCATGCCTCGAACGGCGTATCCTAAGGGCATATACAAGAAAAATGCGTGTAAAGAAAAGGAAAAAACAAACATGCCCTAAAGGGCCTATCCTAGGGGCAAGTACAGGTATGCAAGAGAAACGAGTAATTAAAATAAACTAACCATGCCCTAGATGGCTCATCCTAGGGCAAGCATGAAAGAAAAGTATAAATACGGATATATGTATATACGGAATGTATGCAATAAAGAAAGTAAATGAACCGTACAATAAATAAATGTGTACCGGCCAACTCCGTCGATGCCTCGTAAGCAGGCTACAAACAACTATATAATCGAGTTTAGCCATAAACATATAAAATGTCAAAGTGGGGGAATAAGAATTCTATTCGAGGATAGGCTTAGCATGAGACTCTTTTTATCTCGATCCCATGCGCAACCCGAAATCGAAGTACGTATCAATCTCAAATCAAGTCACCGGCAAACCACCCTAGAGTAGGCAATCCTAATCCCTACCACTTAATTAGTGAGTGAACCAGTTTGTAGTATCTGAATTTTGAAAGTGTAGTATCTGCGATTGTAGTATCTGAATTCTTTATCAGTGTAACATCTGGTATGTAGTATCTGGTCTGTGGCGTATAATGTGTATTAATTAGTGCATGGTGTGTAGTGTTTATTGGGTAGTGTGTAGTGTGTGTGATTTGGTAAATGGTATGTGTGTATGTGTGATATTTAATATATGGTGTTTGTGTGTGATGTTTAATATGTGATGTGTAATGTGCATTAACTAGTGCATAGTATGCAGTGTGTGATGTTTAATATGTGGTGTATGTGTGTGGTGAATTTGATAATTATATGTGTTATGTTTGATATGATGTGTCTGATGTGTTGTATGTGTTTGATGCAATGTGTTTGATATGTCATGTTTGATTTGATGTACTAAATGTGTTGTGTATGATGTGATATGTGTGTGATGTGATATGTGTTGTACTATGTGCATGACATATGTATGAGGTGACATGTGTTGCGCTATGTGTGTGACATTTGATTTGATGTGTTGGTGTAGTATTTGTTATCGTATGGGTGCAGTGTAGTATTATCGTGCAAGTGCAATGTAGTATCCGTCGTGCGGCGAGGTGTTTATTGTTGTACGGGTGCAGTATCTGTCGTTGTAGTATCCGTTATTGTGTCAGTGTGATATCTGACGTCGTAGTATCTGTTGACGGTTCACGGATTTCTTAAAGGTAGGGATTAGAACTATCTAACTCAAGGTAAAATGGGCATCTATTTCTGAGTATTGATTTTTTTTATTATTTGTCTCGGCTATAAAAGCACGATTATTCGAGTGTGCATCATTGCCTGTACCCCGCATTTCCAACTTATGCCCACTTTGATATTTCATATGTATATCAACAATGAAGCTTTATTTTTCAGCTAGAGAAAATGCCGCAATCCATAAAAAAAAAAAAAAAAAAAAGCCAACATATTTCCAAGATATCATTTCAGCTAATTAGAGTAAAGAGGATTATTAATTTTCAAGACTTAGCCTCATGCAAGCCACTCAATGTCAATTTCCAAATTTCCAAAAACTTTGTTTTAGCAGGTTAAAGCAAAGAAAGGCTCAAAAAGTCCAAAGTTCAACTTCAATAAACCGAACCAAAGAGAACATCGCAAAATTATAAAGTTCGAGCAATTCAGTTTAAGCAAGCCGAAGTAAAGGAAATTCAAAATCCTACAGCTCGAACAAATCGGGCTCAGCAAATTAAAGTGAAGGAGACATTCCAGAAAATTCCAAAGCCTCGCAGTTTCGGCTTCCAGAGTAAAGAGAGAAAAATTCTTAACACCCAGCAATGTTCAAGCAAAGGTCAAAGTGCATAAGAAATGAGAAATTTCAATTTCCACAAGCAAAACCAAGCTAGCTAAAATCCATAAATTCAATGTATAAATTAAATTCAAGCTAGCTACAGCCTTCTCATATACTCAATTCCGAAGTTTGGCTTCAGTAAACCAAGACAAAGAAACTTACAGATTTCCAAAATTTTGCTTCAGTGAGACAAAGGAAAAACCATTGTAGCTTCAAAGCTCGGCTCCAGTAAACCAAAGCAAAGGAAATCCCCATAATCGAATCCAATTACTGCTAGGGAAAAGAAAATTTACAAACATAACACCTAAGTCCCATGTATTTACGTACATAGAACTTAATAATTTTAAATATGATATGAAAGATTTGGGTAGTGTAGATGTAGAAAAGATAAACTTTGGGTGTTGGATATATAAATGTATGGCAGTTAATTGGTATATATGTAAATGCCTAAAAATTAAGTGACATGTATCTAAATATTCTCAAAAAGAAATGATAATTTTATCAAAATTCTAAAGGTAACTTGTTCAAAGAAATCTGCTGGTTACGGCATTTAATCCTAAGCCAGAAAAAAATGTTTTTATATTCTCAATCCATTGCAATGTCTTCAGCAAAAGTTCCAAGAGAATTAATAAACATGAGGCAATAAAATACTGTTTCAGAACATTTCAAGACTAGCTCCAATTTTATTCAACTAATGGGATCAACTTTAATTCAAACCAAAGGTTTTAATCAAACTCGAAATTAACTGAATATAATTTAAATCTATACTCCTATTTATATAAATGGAATATGAAAGCTTTACATACATACCACTCAATTCTCATGCAGTTAAATCGTATACAAATCAACCTGTAGAATGGCAGCATTTTAAATCATCATATTTGAAAAGTAAGTTCAGATAACTATGGAGTTCCACCCAAATACCGTAAGACTAGTATAAGTGATGAATGAGCATCAACTTTTTCAACTATAACATCGGTAAATGTAAAGAAGTTCCTTATTAAATGATCCTTTCAACGCAATCAATTTCTCAGACAACATAAAAAAAAATGCAAGGCCACAAGCAAAAATGCCAACGCCACTCAAGGCCCTTCAAAGCTTTGGTGCTGCAGAGGTAAACAAATTCGTTGATATTAACATTGAATCTGTAAGAAGAGTTATCAATATAGTCACCCATCAAGAACTTTCCTAAAATAAGAAAGATCAATGGGAACAGAGTAAGAACAAAAGACTTCAACTCATTCCTGGTCTTCCTTTCACATTTCTTCTTCGTCTTCTTTTTTTAGCTAAAAAGAATCTAAATAATAAAAGAATTGGTGAGGAGCTCATAGGGAATAGACTCTCGCCTATGTGTAGCAATGGAGAAAGAAAAGCAAACTCCTCTAAGCATCATTCATATATTATCCAAAACCTGAACACAGATTTTCTCTTACTCAAAATTCATCACGGATCAATCTTTTGAAATTTCTGAAAGAAAATGCAAGAATCAAACCAGCAGTGGCAAACTACCCTCCCAAACTTAGTTAAATTGTTATATGTATTTATTTATAACAACTATGATAAACTCCATAATTCAAATGCTATCAACCTCGCAAACCTATATTGCAGGTAAGAAAAAAAAATTCTCAATTCTTTTATTGAAATTCAATACAGAAGAGGACTGGAATTATTAAGAACAGATTCACAATCTATTAATGAAGAACGCAAAGCCAATAAACTTATTGAAAGGAAAATGAACTTCAGTGGAGAGATCCCTTTTCAGTTAATAAACATAAGAATAAATAAGGAAGAGAGAAATTCTCTTTATCTGTAATTAATAAACAGATATTCATACTAACCATTAAGAAAGAAGAAGATGAGAAAAGAACTTACAGAAATCATAAGTATTAGAGCAAAACAAAGAATAAGTTCTTAAGAAATCGTCACATGGAACTTCCCCTCTCGTTTTATTGAAGAATGTGAAAAGAGGAACCAAGCAACTAGCAAGAACTTCAGCGTTAAGGGAATCGAGTGAGCCAAAAACCAACCCCGAACAAGTCACTCGAGGGGTATTTATAGTCGACGGAAGGGGAGATTGCCTATGCACTCGGGCGGGAAAAATCCGCTGCCGGTAGAGCAACCGGCGACGAAAGTCGGTAAGGAAGAAGGTGACCGGTGAAACCGGAAGAAAGCCTTTCGAATCCGGTCGAGAGGAAGCAAGAGGAGGAAGAGAGGCGCAAGCTTCGGCTAGGGCACGGGAAGGGGAGAAAAAAAAAATCGTGCATGAGTTTTAAATATATATTTTATTATATAAAAAAAACATTTATTATTATTATTATTTATTTAAAATCGTCGATTTACGCATAATTCGAGCCGATTCGAAACCTCATCAAAATATATGTCCTTCCCGGCTAAAATCGACGTTCCGGACGCATCGCCGCAGTCCGTTTCGTCATCCGGGGCCGTTCGGACAAGTTCGCCGACGGTCGTGTCAATTTAAATTAAATTTGCGTAACGTCGCAAAAATGAATTTATTTTGACCCGACCGGAGCCATTTATCGAGCAAATTAATGACCGGTCTTCGCCTAAGTGAGAACCATAGTCAAACATATTGCTCATGGCAGAAAGTCAAACGTCGCACACAATGGGGTCCACCTGTGGCTTTCAAATCCCTATAGGAACTCGACAAGAGTTTCAATACGTCGGCTTTTAATCGACTCAACTAGGTGTCGAGGATTTAAAACCGTCCATATGAAACTTCAAGGAGTAAGGAAATGGCTCGAATTTCTAAACATAGTGGGTCCTGGTCTAAGTCTCCAAGATAATCCAAAATAAGGAAATCACAGAGCTTAGATCCTAGGATCTAAGGAGGAGGAAATGAAAGACCTCAAAAATGAGGTCAACAATAAGAACCTTCGATAATAGAGACACAGACAAATACTGGATTGTGAAACTAGACAGAGCTAATTTGGATATCGCGTGCAGTTGTAAAAAATTTGAAATGATGAGGTATCTTGTGTGCTCACGCTCTAAGGGTTCTTCGACATGATAACGTGTACAAAATTTCGAGAAACACATATTACTTCGATGGTGTACACATACGAAAAGGGACATATACAAAAGTTTGGAATATCAACATCTTAAGGGGTCTCGAATGTTGCTAATCGTCTCAAGTGGTCTTATATATCGCACACATGTTCATAAATTAGCGTACCGGATAAGTACAAGAACGCGAGGCCATGAAGTTCTTGAGAAGTTTGTGCTTAGATACACTAAACAAACTAACACTTGACGCTAATGAAATATTACATAGGAGAGAACCCAACGAAGGCAAAAACAACTAAGAAGAAGACCCATGTAAAGAGAGAAATCGAATGACCCGATAAAGGTGCGTCTAAAGGGATATCTAATTCAAGATTAAAAGGATATTGGGAAAAAAATATGAAAAGAAAAGTAAGTTTAGTTTCTTTGAAATATTTTTTATTTCTAAAACTTATACTTGTCTCGTCATAAAGTGTCGAATTTTATGTAGGAACGGATAAAGATGCTGGTCCAGTGATGCTACGAGTTTTCCAAAACGAGGCAAACTGGTTTGGAACGTCGGCTCCTTAAGTCGAGTAAATTATAATGTGGACGAGGCTATTTATTTACTATTCAATCTGTGATGTTTAAAATTTTTTTATTCATATTACTCAGGAATGCACTCCATCACAATGACATGAGACATATACATAAGCATGCTAATGAATCGGACGATAATTCTAGATCGCTAAAGAATTGTTCTACTGATGCTAATGAACATATAGGATAATTTGTTTGAACATAGTTTTTGATTTTATTGAATGACAGACATGATTGCTTATGGTTGATTTATTGAGTTACCTTTTTTGGTCTCCTTGTGTTTTACCCTTTAAGTTGTATTTTTTATCCCCAATTCGTTGCATCATTGTATTAATCACGGATAATACGATCGAAAAACCATCGTAATATTACTTAAATACAACCGCGCTGAGGCATGATTGGGTAGAAAGCCGTTGTATTGGAATATTCCTTGTTTTATTCGTGGACAACGCCGGTTGTATTGGAATATTCCGCGTTTTACTCCAACTCGTCAGTAGGGCTGGCAATTTGGCTCGTTGTTCGCGAACAGCTCGTGTTCGGCTCGTTAAGTAGCTCGTGTTCGGCTCGTTCATTAAGCCTAATGAGCCGAACATGAACAAATTTTTAAGCTCGAAATGTTAACGAGCTGAACACAAACAACCTGTTTGTTCGCTCGTGTTCGGCTCGAATTGGCTCGAAATAAAAAAAATAATCATATAATTATTTATATAATAATTTATTATATATATTATTATATATTAATATATTATATATATTTATATTTAAGTTTAAATCATAACTCGCTTGTGTGGTAGCATGGTTATGCTTCTTGTTTTCATTCATTTGGTCCAGGTTCGAATCCGGCGCTAGACATATATTTTTTTCAATTAATTTTAACGAGCCAATTTCGAGCCGAACACGAGCCGAACACGAACAAGCCATTTCGAACACGAGCCGAACACGAACACACCTTTCACGAGCCATCTCGAACACGAGCCGAACACGAGCCGAGCTAATTTCGAACGAGCCGAACACGAGCCAAGCCCGAGCTCGCTCAAGCTCGGCTCGTTTCGACCTACTCGTCGGCACTGCGACCCGAACACAACGCCGATATCATCCCAATACGGCGAGATAACTCGCACATCGATCTATCATTGATCTCCATTTACATTGTGAAAATATCGGGGAATTTTTCAGTCGTATTCGGCAAATCGTTTCGAAGAAACGATCCGACGTGTTCGATCTTTTTTTGTAATTGAAAAAATTTACATACTTACGTAATACTTAAAAGTTTATAATCAAGGAAATAATTTTTAGATAAAATTGCACAATTATTAAAATTTTAAAATCACAGTCAGCTTATATTTAATAACATATAATACACTCTAAAAACGATCGGAATATTACTTATAAGCTGGTTGTGATTTTAGAGTGTATTATATGTTATTAAATATAAGCTGGTTGTGATTTTAAAATTTTAATAATTGTGCAATTTTATCTAAAAATTATTTCCTTGATTATAAACTTTTAAGTATTACGTAAGTATGTAAATTTTTTCAATTACAAAAAAGATCGAACACGTTGGATCGTTTCTTCGAAACGATTGCGAATACGACTCAAAATTCCCGATATTTTCACAATGTAAATGGAGATCAATGATAGATCGATGTGCGAGTTATCTCCGTCGTATTGGGATGATATCGGCGTTGTGTTCGGTCGTAATGTCGACGCAGTTGGAGTAAAACGCGGCATATTCCAATACAACCGGCGTTGTCCACGAATAAAACAAGGAATATTCCAATACAACGGCTTTCTACCCAATCATGCCTCACGTGCGGTTGTATTTAAGTAATATTACGATGGTTTTCGAATCGTATTATCCGTGATTAATACAATGATGCAACGAATCGGAGATAAAAAATACAACTTAAAGGTAAAACACAAGGAGACCAAAAAATGTAACTCAATAAATCAACCATAAGCAATCGTATCAGTCATTCAATAAAATCAAAAACTATGTTCAAACAAATTATCCTATATGTTCATTAGCATCGATAGAACAATTCTTTAGCGATCTAGAATTATCGTCCGGATTCATTAAGCATGCTTCGTGTATGTCTCGTCCGTTGTGATGGAGACAGCTTCCAGAGTAATATGAATAAAAAATTTTAAACATCACAGATTGAATAGTAAATAAATAGCCTCGTCCACATTATAATTTACCCGACTTAGGGAGCCGACGTTCCAAACCGGTTGCCTCGTTTTGGAAAACCGTAGCGATCACTGGACCGACATCTTTATCCGTTCCTACATAAAATTTGACACTTTATGACGGAGACAGTATAAGTTTTAGAAATAAAAAATATTTCAGCAAACTAAACTTACTTTTTCTTTTCATATTTTTTTCCCAATATCCTTTTAATCTTGAATTAGATATCCCTTTAGGACGCACCTTCATCGGGTCATTCGATTTCTCTCTTACATGGGGTCTTCTTCTTAGTTGTTTTTGCCTTCTGTTGGGTTCTCTCCCATGTAATATTTCATTGGCGTCAAGTGTTAGTTTGTTTAGTGTATCTAGCACAAACTTCTCAACAACTTCATGGCCTTGCGTTCTTATACTTATCCAGTACGCTAATTTATGAACATGTGTGCGATATATAAGACCACTCGAGACGATCGGCAACATTCGAGACCCCTTAAGATGTTGATATTCCAAACTTTGTATATGTCCCTTTTTGCATGTGTACACCATCGAAGTAATATGTGTTTCTCGAAATTTTGTACACGTTATCATGCCGAAGAACCCTTAGAGCGTGAGCACACAAGAACCCCATCATTTCAAATTTTTACAACCGCACGCGATATCCAAATTAGCTCGTCTAGTTTCACAATCCAAGTATTTGTCCGTGTCTCTATTATCGAAGGTTCTTATGTGAAATTCTGAATCATTGTTGGCAAATCCTTCCAAAGCAAGTCCACCCAAACCATGAAGAAACTCTGATTCAAACTTCGAGTATAAATTCCGCGTGTAAAGTAAAGCAAGCTGCTCAGAATAGGGCTGCATTTTACTGCAGGGACAATAGCAGATTGCTCGCATCGGAAATCTTCATCCTTCTCATTTCTTCGCCAAGTTTTAGCAATATGTTCAAGGGCCAGAAAACATTCAGTTACCGTGCTTGTTGGCTTGCAGAAACTATGACAGATGTTATTAGTCGACTCACTCCTCTGCGTAGATAGGATCCCCATTCCGAAAATGTCTTTATTGAATGCTGTTGACCAGCGATGCCTTATATTATACAATTCATCCAACCATACATTTTCCTGAAGTTCTCCTATCTCAATCATTTCGCCCCAAGTTTCTTCGAATTCAGCTTCTGAGTCACATCTACGCATGCATTTAAAAAAGAGATCGTGTACTTATCTTGTTTTTCCCGAACCACAATGCACTTTTGAAGATAATTTTTTGTATATATGCCATTGACATAATCTATGTCTAGTGTGCGGCAAGCACTCTTGGATTGCTCTACTCATTGCTTGATCTTGGTCGATGAATATTGTGATTGGGTGCTTGTTATTCTTTATACGGATAAGGGCTTTGAATAACCACTTGAAGGACTCGATCGTTTCATCCGACAAAAAGCCAACTGCAAAAAGCACATTCCGCGATGGTGGTTCACACCGACGATCGGCGCACAACATAGGTTGTATTTATTCGGTCTATAGCTTGTGTCAAATATTATGACATCACCAAAGCAATCATAATCGAGTCCGGACATCCCATCACTCCATAAGAAATTCAACAAACCGCCTGACTCATCAATTTGGACGTCCCACGCAAACATTGGATCCTCGGCTTGCCGTGCAGTGAATAGTTGTAGTAAGGAATTAGCATCCCCAAGTTCAATGTGTAATCTTCTCTCTCTTTGTAAGAGATTATATGCATCCCTCTTCGTACAGTCTAGGTTCTCCACTCCACCAACTTCTGTGGCTAGGAAGCTAAACGCATAGGTGGTTCTAATCCCTCTGTTGACATTGATCTGAGGACATCTGCACTGATGTCACTCATCTTTCTGCTTGAACGCAATAGGTGAGTGTCGCCAACATTCGCCAACGGATGGTTATGACTTTCTATGAATTTCTTTACCGACCAGTTCCCTTGGACATCAACGGCATATCGTATCATGGCAGGACAACCAATCCTTGTATCCGCTCGCTTGTATCTCACCGATACATTGTCCTTCAATTCTCTCTTCATACCAGCCTTACCACAAACAAACTCCCTTGTCTTGATCCTCATTGAATTCGGCCAATAACCAATGTGGTCCTTTCGCACAGTAAATCCAACAATGTGTGCATAGGCACAATATTTTTCATGTGCCTCCTTCTCATTATTGATAACGACTTGAAGCAACATGTTTACAAGTGGATCATTGGAAGCGCCGTGATCATTGGAAGCACTCGTGATCATTGGAAGCACTCGTCTCTCTCGGTATCCGCAATTGAAAATAGATTTGAATGTCGGTATCACTATACTTAACAACCAATAATACAAAAATAATATCATGATAAGACCACAAGTAACACCATAATAATAACTATAAAAGCATTGGTGTTTTTCTGTGTTTTATCACGAATAATACACCCAAACTAAGTAGAGATCGCCTTCAAATTACCTAAATAAAACCACAACGAAATCAAGTAAAGTTACTCTTAAGAACCGCCTTAATATCACCACAAAATTCCCAAATTAACACCACGTAACGCTAAAAAAAAATTAACAAATATACTTTTCTCAAACTACCTCGATACACCCATAATATTACCATAATACCATCATGTCCCACTATGAAAGAAAACTTGACGTTACTCTTTTGAAACTACGGGCATACTACCGTAATAAAACAGTAAATAGAACAAATTTTATTAAGTTTTATTTAGGTAATTTGAGGGTACTAATCTAGCGTTTTAATAAATATAATAACAAAGAAACACACCCTCCACCAAACTACTAGAATACTACCTTCAAATTGCCAAAATCTGAAGCCAACTTAAGTTACTCTTAAGAAACTATCAGAATACCACGACAAAACTACCAAAATATCACCATGTACCGTTGAAAGAAAACTTTGCATATATACTTTCCCGAAACTACTCGAATACAACCATAATAATACCAAAAAATATCATGACTCTTTAAGAAAGATCACTCGACTTTGTTCTTCCGAATCTACAGGCATACTACCTTAATAAAACTTAAAAACGATGAAACACCAATAAAACATCGCATACAACTAAATTTACCAACTCGAGGATTTCTTCTATCGCAGCTTAAACTAAGCTGAGAATCTTGTTCGTCCAATATATTTTGAGATTCGAACTCATTGTCGACTTGATCGGTAGTTTTTTCTATAACCAGTAGCATTCTTTAAGCTTTAGGTTAAAATCAAATTTCAAATTCTCGCTCCTCGACTCCACGATAAGTAGGTGAGATGAAAACCCTAAATGTCGGAATCACTAAAGATAATGGAGACAAAAATGCCTTTATGATTTGGCGGGGAAATAAAGCGGCAAAAATTTCGTCACTTTTCACCTCGGGGCGGGTCGGATCGGCAGAATGGAGATAGAAAAGCTATTTTTTTCAAATGCCGACGTGGCGCGTATTTTTTTCAAATGCCCACGTGGCGCGTTTTTAATGGCTACCGGACGCAGCGCTGCGTACGCGGTCCGGACCGAATAAAAATTCCCTCAAGGATGTAGGCAAAAACCAATTCAGCGTTAAACCATGTAAATTATTCGTGTTTGATTGTTGTTGTGTGAATTTTTTCGTTTCCATATTATTTTTGCATAACATTGCTTAGGTGTGATTCACGAACAAATCTCGATTCATCACAATTATGTTTATAACACTTTTAGTGCGATAAACATATGTATACAATTATATATTTCACTTTTACAATTTAGAGAATGGTTATGTTTATGATGTGATAATACAAATTTCAGTGTTTGATATTAAAGTTTGGGTGTTAGATATGTAAATACATAAAAGTTGCGTTCGTAACTTCCCCCTCAATTAATTTTTTATTTATACATTATACGCATAAATTCAGCCTAGTGTGTGTATATATATATATATATATTGTACTTGAAATGCATCAGCATGAATCTCAAAGGAATCCAACGAGCTAAAGGACATGCATATACGAGCAGGGAAGAGCCACAAAAGAGAGACCAAAAGTCTTATCACTAAAAGATCAAATGACTCGATGGAAAAAGTGCATAATTCTTTGATTAGGACATGAACTTGACCGAATGCAGTATGCTCGAGCCAATGACTAAGATCTATCAAGATGAGAGAATCAAGTCTAGAGAAGGCATTTGCCCAATTCTCGCCTCAGCATCATCAATTGCCTCATAAGAGCCTTCAACGCTCTTCATCAGGAGGCCAAGGGTTTTACCCTTATATACTCCACGACGCCTTGAAGAACTTTCTGTTAAGCGGTGAGCTATCTGAAGGATTACGATGATTCACTATTTTCCTCATAGCCTAAGCTTATCATGACGACAAAATCTTATCATTTAGAGGTTGATAATCGACAATCGGACAAAAACAACCAACAAATCGACACATTCAAGCCGATAGAGCCAAGTCCGAATGACCAAAGATCAATACGAGTCGATCGATACCCCCAACTCAGCATAGTCCGATGAACAAACCTCGCTGAACAATGATCCACTAATCTCATCTTATCAAGTGATAGAGTGGTGGTGTATAAAATTAGAATTTACTTATAGTCTATATAATACTAATTATACTAAAAATTAAAACGGGGATGTAGCTCAGATGGTAGAGCGCTCGCTTAGCATGCGAGAGGTACGGGGATCGATACCCCGCATCTCCATACATTTCATTTTTTTTGCAATTATACCATAAGTACGTTGATGCGAAATTTCTACATATTTTTGCATTCAATATTCTGACACGTATTGCTTTGCTATAAAATATTTTTATTTAATTTATTTTCACTTTTAAGAATGATGCAGGGAATCCTAAAACTGGAATTTATTTTACAGGCAGGCAGCATTCTATCTTATATGGTCTATAAGGTTGGGATTGACTCGAAATTGAAACTAAGTGGCTTAAATTGAGTTATTTCGATCTTTTCCGGCTTGAAATTGAGTCATGACTTGTTAGATTCAATTTTAATTCGCATTATATATATATATATATTATAAATAAAAATGCTGCGAGCCTATTTGGAGCTAGTTCGAGTTGATCCATGTATGACCTGAAATTGGCTTGAAAAAAATTTGATCCAATGTTTCAGCTCATAGCTCGCCTCATTTATTCGCATCCAATCTTAATCTAAGCCAAAACTTGAATCATTTTTTGACCGAGTAATAATCTTCTAGCTAAATTGACACCTAATGATCTCTTTATAATTATAATATTCATGTATTTATAATTTCTTCCTCCATATTGATTTTTTTTTGGTATGTTTTGGTTTTTTTTTTTTTATTGAGAAGGAGCTGATAACATCTCACTAGAAGTGTGAAAATATTTAGGAAATTTTTTGGCTAACAAAACTTTTTAATATTATTTTAAAAACTAAGAAGATGTGGGAGAGAATAAATGAAGATTATTTTATTCCCCATTTTTAAGAATAAAAGAGATGCACAAGAGTGTGCAAATTATAGATGAATTAAGTCAATGTCTCATTCATTAAAATTATGGAAGAGAGTAAGCGAACACAGGTTAAGACATGATACAATCATACAACGATTTCTCATCATCAGTTTGAACTTATGTTTGACAGGTCTACCATAGAAACTATACATTTATTGGGAGTTTTGATGGAGAAGCACAAAGTGAGTAAGGAGGATCTACTTGTGACTTTTGTTGATTTAGAAAAGCTTACAATAGGGTTCTAAGAGAAGTTCTTTGGAGAGTTCTAGAAAAGAAATGTGTTGATATGACATTTTCAAGTAATTAATGATATGTACCCTATAGTTGCTACTTGTATTTGAACACAAAAAGGATTGACCAAGTATTTTTCATTTTCAATTGAATTACAAGTGGGATCTCCTTTAAGCTCATATTTTTTTTGCTTTAGTTATGGATGTACTTATTGGACATTTACAAAATGATCTACCTTGGTGTATACTTTTCCGTGATGATATCCTTCTTATATATAAGATTGGAGGAAGTGTTTAGAAAATTAAGGTGTACATTAAAGACCAAAAAGTTTTGTTTGAGTAGATCTAAAACTGAACGCACGGAATGTAATTTTGGTAGTAGTAGATCTAGTGACAAATAATCGTGATCAAATCATTATAAGGAGTGAATGCTTTAGTGTTATAAGATATATTGTTCAAAATGATGGTGATATGGATGAAGATGTTATTTGTAGAATTCAAGTTGGATGGTTTAAGTAAAGGAATGCATCGGGCCTATAGTGTGATGGAATAGTACGGCATAGACCAAAAGGAAAATTTTAGATGGTAGTGAGATTTGTAATGCTTTACGGCATAGAATGGTGGCCTATAAAAGTGAAGCATGAAACTAAGCTAAATGTTCGGAGATCTCCGATCAATAATCCCTGAATTGCATCGTTTACGGGTCCTCGATAGCCCTAAGGCCAACAGAAGGAAACTCTACCCTATGAATATCATATAGAGCTCCAAGGGGTGAACTTTTACCCACCGAAATGGCAAGATGCCGCTTGGAAAAAAATTGAAAGGGGGTTCAACACAAAGCTGGAAACGCCCCCGACAAAATGACTTAATGCCGGTATAAAGGGATTGGTGTTGTTGAGTCGGTGACATATCTATGAATAGAAAAATGTAGTTGGACTCTGCATATACATGCTCAATCCTAATTCTATACATAAATGAAATTTAGAATTATAGTACGAGGAATGAAAAAAAGCTCCGGGTCCCCATCACATGGTTTTGCTTGTCAGGCACCGTAGAACCCATGCCCATACATTATTTCTAATACAAAATCTTCCTAAGAATCTAAAAAGTACAGAAGAAAAGATAAAAAGGACACAATCTGCATAAAAATAATGTTAACGGTAGGGCTATCAAAACGGCTCGTTGTTCGCGAACAGCTCGTGTTCGGCTCGTGAAGAAGCTCGTGTTCGGCTCGTTCGCTAAGTTAACAGGCCTTAACGAGTCGAACACAAACAAAGATTTGTTCGTTCGTGTTCGGCTCATTTTGGCTCAGCAGTATTTTTAAAAAATTTAAAAGATTTATAATCAAGTAAAATTATTAATTAATTAATTAGAATAAAAATTATTAAATTAGATTTAAATGATATTTTAATGTAAACAGTAATTCTTAAATCATGCCCAACCCTTAACATCTTATGGTTACATGATTAGGGTTGTCAAAACGACTCTTTGTTCGTGAACAGCTCGTGTTCGGCTTGTTAAGCAAACGAGCCGAACACAAACACACTTTCTGGGCTCGAAATATAAACGAGCAGAATACGAGTTGAGTCTGGGCTCGCTCGTGTTAGACTCGTTTACACCCCTAGTCAACGGGAAAGTTAAACAAGCATGCAACGTGTCTGGATCATGCTTGGTTGGGATGCTAAGTAGCGCATGCAGAAAAGGAACAATAATAATCATCACATGTTGCCCTTTAATGATGCTTAATTGTGTGCATACATATTAACACAACTCTCTGTCAAAGAACGCCCTAATATACTACCATGAATATCAAACACACCAAAAAACACAAAAGTTATGCGTGACAATAATAGACAAACCATCAAAGAACAATAGTCAGTGGCATCAAAAATACTACCTAGCATCCTATTCATAGCGTAGCACACCATCTAACGAAAAATGTCCTAACCAGCATCTAAGTTCTCAGATTAAGTCTTCAAATACGTATGACTTTGACGGGATCGCCAAACCGGCCCACTTCTATAGATCCAAAGGATCTAATGGTTGTCAACTAGTATAAATTTAGAAAAGAGTTGGCCTTACACATAGCCCAGTTTTCTACAGGCATAATTTTAAAATTATGGTGAATGCAATAAGTAGAAAAAAATATTTTTTTTAAATAAGGGTCATTAAATACGGACCCGTAACTTGCAAGGTGACAAGAGTTAGAACCCTTGAATTCTTAGCACAGCCATAATCGTGACAATCCCAATGCTTTAACTCGCATTAGTCGTCGAGATCGACCCGACATGCAATGCTCGTTAAGGCATCACGATTAACACGGGGTCACTTGCCTATCTAGCCTGACATGCTATCCATGCACACATGCAAATGTAAATGCGAACAATCATACACAAGGGTGTTGAGGGTGAGTGTGTCATGGAGGCAGCGACTCAGAAATGTGGGTGTGCCGCGGAGGTAGTGACTCGAAAGGGTGGGTGTGTTGTGGAGGCAACGCTCCAAAGGAATGGGTGTGTGTGGAGGCTGTGACCAAGAAGGTTGGGCGTGCCATGGAGGCAGCAACCTAAATGATGGGTGTGATGTGGAAGCTGTGACCGGAAAGGATCAAAGTGTTGTGGACGCAGCGACCCGGGAATATGAGTGTGCACGAGGTGTAGTGACTATGGGGGAAATCATATGACAATTTGGATGTGGTCACGCTAGCCCCTTATAGGCCGTTAGGCGCATTTTGCGACATGAAAATCTCTTAATGATAGAAACATACCACACAAGCCTCAGAATGATCGCTCGGCTTGCACTTAAACAGGAAACCACCATGGATCAGTGGAGGTCGCGATCGGGCATGACCTAGATGGGAGCAATTCTAGTTTGGAGACAAAGTGCTTCTAGTAACGTCCCGACGGATTCCTTGAGCTATGGCAGGGCGCGCGTGAGAGCTGCACACTGCTACACTATCACAGAGGCATCCGGTATTTGTGACATCAAAAATCAATGCCAACAGTAATTTTAATGTGTTACGAGAAAATTGTGTGTTAGAAGTGCAAATGACAAAATTTAGGCGTTAGATATGTAAATTCATAAGAATTTTGGTATGTATGTAAATCCCTATTTTCTTTTTCACTTGCAATTGCAATTCATACAGAATATTCCCAAAAATAATCTCCACTTACCTTCTCAACTAGTAAAATACATTGACAGTTTCTAAGAAGAAGAAGAAAAAAAAGAACATATATATATATATATATATATATATATATATATATATATATATATATATATATATATAGACTTCAAAACCAAGAAAGTAAAACCAAAAGTGAGCAGAAAGAGGGCTACAAGCGAACCAAAATATAGTTGCAAAGGCAAGATTAGCAATGGCATGAATACATTGAAAGCCACTTAATTGATGCCCCACCAGAAAGGTGCTGCATTGAGTGCTTCTACCTCCTTCCATTAAATGAACTCATGAGCTTTTCCTGAGCTCTACAGTGCTGATAAGTAACTCCTGAATTCTGAGTCCTCATCTATAGAACAAACTATAACTTCATTTTTTGTTGCACTGGATCTGTATTAATTTGTATTGATATTAATATAATATCAATACAGAATAATACAAATTAATACATAATAAAAGAGCTAATATTTCTCTCCTCAAGACCATTATGGTATTCAAGCACTAGAGAACTCAGAAGCAGACATCTATAACAGAAAGAAGGAAGAAAGATTGCAGATTTACATGCAGATTAAACTGAGGAAACATCTTATTATGGCTTGGAATTGTGATAATCAGTTGTGAAGTGGATTGGGACCGGATGGCACTAGCCGCTTGTCTATTCCATACCTCTCGTCGATCTCCTCAAGCGGCGGCGGTTGCGGTGGCGGCTGGAAGCGTGTCGACGGCGAGCCTCTTAGTAGGAAATGATCATAATTCTCTATTTGAGGAGCTTTTCTTGGAGCAGCCATGGAAGACCCTGAGAGAAGGAAGAAGATCATGAAGAGAAGACAAAGAGAAGTGGGCCTTCTCATTCCTTTCATGTTCAGAGTATAGAGAAAACAAAAAAAAAATGGAGAAAGAGAAATGAGAAGAAAAGTAGCAATTGGTCTTAAAAAGGCTACAAGACTGAGTAATTAAAGTTGCAATTTTGGTTAGCTTGAACACAAAGGTTGGGGGAGGAGTGAAAAATGATCTGACGGATGAGAAGCTTTGATTGAGATAGAGATCATGATCGAATGGTGGGGCTGTGTTTTAAAGTTTTGTTTGTGAAGGGGAAGAGAGGAGACACGTGAACTGAAGTGCTTGCAGTAATGCTGGAAAGAGAATAGCTAAAGCACCTAAGAACTTTATGGAGTCCTCAGTTCTCTCAAGGCAGACCAACGGGTCTTTTGTTTGATTCATTCAAGTGCTGAACTTTAGCAGTTTCCAATATTAAGCCAAGTTTTTAAGGATCTTTTACTGCAGAAATAAGTGAATTTTGACCATTTTCCTTGATACAAGTTTTTAAGGATCTGTAAGAGCTGAAATTGGTGTGCTTGTGAATTGTGATAGAATTCCAATTAGCATATTTCACATGCCAATTTTATTTGGTTGATGATTTGATCAAGACAGCTCGATGAAACCCATGTAATTGGCTTCGTCTGGTCAAGTTGAGAGCAGATTCTCAACAATCGGGCAAGCAAGGTAGCCAATTTAGCATGCTAATCTACACTCGGCACTTAGCCCAATTAAGCCATATGTCGCGCTACATGGCTCATTTTATTTTATTTTCATTTTATGTAGACAACTCGATGGTGTAATGATACCAACTAAACCCATAAATAGGAGGTCAAGATTAGAACATGGGGTGCACAACCCAAGACAAGCAAATCCTATAATTATAATCTCAATCAATAAATTCTCTTAACTTTCTACCTAGGTAGTGTGAGTTCACGTACAATCCAAGATCCCACAATTATGTTTTTGTTAAAAAAAATTACTGCGAAAGAGTCTCCATTTAATTTTGCTGCGAAATAAAATCACAGGATTCGAGAAGCCAGAACAAGAAATTTAAACATAGAAGCATAACCAAAGCAACTAGAGAAACACACATGAACTTTACGTGAAAAAAACTGAGAATGAGAAAAAAATCACGGAGCGACACCACCACAAATTTCACTTTGTAATTCAAAAAGTTTTACAAATGAATCACATAAGTTTCTTATCCACACTGACAACAAAGAAACTGACAGTACTTGCACCAATAATCTTCCATCTTAGATCCTTCGCAAAAATCACGTCGAATCACCAAAATCCAACTCTCCGACACTCCCCACCTTCACTGGGATGCTTATCAATGAATGCAGCAGAAAGAAACAACAAAACTCAACAAAAAAACTTGAAATCGAAATTAAAAACTGTAATCTCGTTACTAACTGTTCCGGGCTTCTAGGCGCCAAGGTGCCCAGACTTGGCTCCTAGGCGCAAGCTCTCGAGTTGCTGGGGCCCTAGCGCCAGAAGTGAGTGCCTAAGTGCCCTGAATTGGTGTAGGATTTACACCTGCTAGGTCCTGGAATACCCAATGAGCGCTTGAGCGCCCATAGATGCTCCAATCATAAGCTAGCTACCTGTTGCTCATAGGTGTTCCAATCAGACTCCACACCTAATAGTTTTAGCACATGATAGAAGTATAGAACATATGATTCGTTTAGTGAAGTTATGTGATCCCTCTCCTTGAACTCTTTACCAAAAAGATGATTTTAGCAGACACAACTTGATTCATATGGTGATAAAAATCCGCTACAAGTCGGCCACAAATGACACACAGATTCATAATCTACTGCTAGAAATCAACCAAATGTAGAAAAAAACTGGATTAGACTAAAGACTGCAGTTCCATGTCTTCAAGTCTCTAGCTTTTGTCACTATTAATGTTTATGATTTTTCATTGAAATTCTTTGATCAATTCATTAAATTAGACCGACTCACACAGCATATTGTCTACAGCTTATCAGCACTGGCCACTTAAAAACCTATATATAACTAAGGCTAATCCAACATGAACATTGTTGAGTCCCACTTCCCAGTCATTGCTAAATACATTCTTCTGTTAAAATTCCAAAATTTCTTATGACATTTGTTATGTAATTTAATAACTAGTAGCAATATTTACATATATAGCATTTAAAATATTACTATTTACAAAACCAACATGGAGGTGACTTTTTTGACGCACTCACGATCAAACTATTGGGAATTTGATAAAAATAAAAAAAATATGAGTTGGATTTTTATTGTGAATTTTGATATTTGAACGAGAATCTGAAAATTGGGCGAAAAAAGGTGCTGTTTTTGTAAATAATTATGTTTCGAGTACTGATTAGTAAATATCGATGATGATGATAATAATAATAATAATAGTAAAACTTGTTCTTTTCTGTGGATCAAACTGGACTTGCTCATTATAGATTAATTCCATTCTCATCTCATGCAGATATTGATACATGAATCACAATATTATTTTGTTTTGTTTAATGTCTTATTATTATAATTATTATTATTATCAATTTTAATTATTATTAATTAAATTCAATCCAAATAGTGGGTCACATATAAGAAAAATAATTTGTTAGCTATTAATTTTAATATGTTATTAATAAAACTGATTATGGTTATGCACTAATGCTAGTATTTTTTTAATTATTTTTTTGTCAAATTGTAACTGCTTGTCTTCTGGAGGACAGTTGAACAGCCAGTTTGAGGTCATTTTCCAACTAATATTTATCTCTTTTAGAGGGTTAGACAATCTACATTAACTAATTAGGCCAGAAGATGATGATTATTTGCAAACCCCACCATTCTGATAAAAAATGAAAATTTACTGCAATTACACCTAAAAGATTATGAGCAGAAGCTATATAATATTGGAAAAAGAAAACTTTTTGATTGCTTAGTATTGCCCTTTCTCAATATCACATCAGTTTTGCTCAGAGACCAACAGTTCAAGAAGATGAACAATTGAAACATTCAAGATGAGGAAATTAAAGTTGACATTTAGAAATTACAGTGAATTCAGAGAAATGTTCAGCAAATGGCTGATCAAATCTGATCCAATGAGTCTGTAATCACATTTTACATTGAAATGAGTTATAATTGCTCTTAATCAACACAGGAAAACCTCCACAAACTTGAAAAAGCATACAAAAATCATGACACCAGCTGCTGTAAATATCACAGAACAATAAAAAAAATAAAAAAATTCCTGTCACTTGAACTCAAATAAATGATAGATCAGTAAAACTATCAGCTGCTCTTATTCAGCAACAATAAAAGAATAATCTGGAGGTTCAAATTAGAAAATCAACTGAAAAGTTACTTTATTTTAGCATTCTGCTTCAAATTATGAATGCTGCAAGTCTGCATTTTCCTGAAAAGATGTAAGCTTTGCTTCACCAATGCTTCCGGTGGAATTAAAACTGTCACTAATTTCGAAATCGGAAGCAGGAAGATTGAGATCGAGTGAATTCAGCTTTGAATCCTTCTGTTCAATTCCGATTACTTCTGTCGAGATAGCAGCAGCAGAAGCAGCAGGATTTACTGCAATCAAATGTGACCTCTTATGACCACCCAAAGCTTGCCCAGATGGAAATACTTTATCACAAAGTGGGCACGGATAGCTTCCAATTTTCTGAGAGATGAGATGTACTGAAACCGCCGCCGAAGCAGATGAAGTTTCTGCTTTGATCTTCTTATGGCTTGAACAGTGGCCTCCAAGAGCTTGGTAGGAAGGGAAGCTCTTGTTGCAGATTAGGCACTCGTACTTGCTTTTCTTCTCAATTTCAGTATCAAAATCCCTTTTTGTTGATTTCTTACTCTTCCTAGATTCAGGAACAGCAGCAAAATTCACATCTTTCATGAATTGTACACCATCTTCTTCAAGAGGAAACCCAGATTCCGAAGGAAAGGAGCCAACTTTCTTGATCCCAATCCTTAAAATATCAGATTCCGATATCTTTATGTCATTTTTTTTCGTAACAGAGCGTTCGCCTCTTGAGAGCAACATCAGACACAAGGCACCAAACTCTGGTGAGATAGGTGAAGGGGAAGAAGAAGTATCAAACAGTGCCTCAATCAGCTTGGATCTCCTTCCCTGCCTCTTGTTTCTGGGTACTTGGCATTCAGTCCGCACCTCCATTTCTTCTTCTTGGCAATCATCAACTCTAGTACTCCCTGACTCTTTCTCCCCTTGCTCCGTATCCTCATCACCAAACCACCGCGATATCTTAAGCTTCTTCCTGAGACCATATTTGCTCTCTGAGCTCTTCTCGAGGTTGAAGGAAGGTTTGAGCAAGAAATGAGACCTCATATGGCCTCCGAGAGATCTACTATTGGCGAAGGTTCGTTTGCAAATTTTGCAGGAGTGTGTTTCCATCAGATGAAAACCGGGGCGAACAAAACAGGGGAAGAGAGAAGAAGGATTGAGTAGAACAGAATTTACTCAAAGTAGTTGCAGCAGTCTGGAAAAAAATTCTAACTTTCTTGTTGTTTGAATCGATCTGATAAGAACACATTCGGATTTCGAAGCAAATCAATCTCGTCCGCTTCAGTTCCAGCTCTGCTCAGCATCCTGTTTTCCACCGTTTCTGTCTGTGTGAAAGAGAAAGCAGCTGATTTCAATATCAGAGCGGTGCTTTATTCGGCCATAAGATGATGGAGGGGAGAAATCCATGCATGGAAGTGAAGATGCGGAGAGAAGAGAAGATGATAGCACGTGTAATCGATGATATCTGACGGCCTACATTCCTCCCTATAAAAGCTCCGAATCGTTGGGGAAGCCCTCCGAGGGGAAGGGAAACGTTAGGTTGCAACCAACAATAGGCGAACAGCCTAACCTAAACTCCTTTTATCTTAAATTGGAAATATTGTTCGAGCTTAACAGATGCTTTGAACTTAGTAAGTTCAATATTAGAAATAAAAAGAACAAAAAAAATAAAAAGCTCATAAATAGGAGATTAAATATAGAAAGCCTAAATAAAGTAATTGTTTATGTCAATCATGGAAACTTCTATATGGAAATTTCAAAAGAGGAAAAAAATTCTCAATGCCTATTATTTATTCCAACATATTGATTGAGATTACGAAAGTCCGTTCTTCTCCTTAATTAGAGTAGATGACGTTACAGAGTGATATGTGCTCGCACTAACTTGTTATTTAATGATTGTGGTGAAGTTATTATGTGTTGACGATAGCATTTGAGTGATGGTTGTAGTATGGTGACTGTCTTGTGATGGTAGTAGATGATAACGATATTGTGATGACAATCAGATGAAGGTAACCAAACAAAGATTCTCACACAATAGTAATTGATAATAATGATTCGTTGTTAGAGATTATACAGTGATGATCATTGGCGGACAAACGAAGGCGTCCAAACAACAGTTGTTAGATAATGATAGTTGAGTGATGCTGCTTGCATAAACATTTTTAGGCGACAAGGGCATATAATAATATTATGGTGGTGGTGGTCGAACGTCAGTTGTCAGGTGCCGATGATTGGATGATGGTATTCACTAGTGGGCGTTAGTGTTGGATGTCGAATAGAACTCTAATGTTCTTTGAATTTCCAGGGTCTATCTAAGGTCCGGTTTTCAGTCTATTTATAATTTCTTAGTGAATTTTCAGTAAATCTAGCAAAAATTCTAAAATACTCCATCATATAACATATAGTAATTCCTTTAATTATAAGTTTCTTTTTTACCATGTAAGCATCTTAACAATCTCAAAATTGTGTCACATTGGGTTCATTGAATTTCTCTCAACTAGAAACTTGATTAAACTATGTGTAAGATTGTAAAACTATTTGGTAATTCAACTAAAATTTTAAAAAAATAACCATACTTTATACGCTAGAATTGAACTCAATTTTATTAAAGTTAATTCACTTTCAAAAACATTAGATTTGTTTTGTCAAGACACATTGTTCGACTATAAATTAGTTAAAATCAGAGCTCAGATAATATTAAATTTCACTCAAAATTATCTCATCCAAAATACATCAGTCCATGGGTGATCAAATGAATTTTTTTTAATATATTAATCACCCCATATTTTCAAAGAGCAAATTTTATGTCATTCAAAAATATTTATTACGACTTTGAAAAATATTGGGAGTTAAAAAAAATAATTTTAGAAAAGTTATAATAAAAGTGCAAAGAATACATTGTTCTATAAATGGAAATTTTAAATCAAAAAGTGTCAAACTTATTAAATTAAGGAAATCGATACATCCGACTTAGACAATAAATTATGGAAATTTTAAACTTATTAAATTAGCTCACAATTAACTCTAGATGCCTTTTTTGGGCTATAAAAGTGTCAAACTAAAGTCTAGTATGATTAAAATGGTGAAATAAACAAATATAAGCCTATGGTAGATCAGGGTTGAGAGGTTGCTTGTGCGAAAACACTGGGTCTTACAATCACAAGTACAACATCATGCATAGGGGACATTGTTACTCTAATGGTGCCATATGATAAGAAGTTTATGTACACGACAATGTCTCAATATAGAGTTTGTAACTTCTTATTTAGGTAAAAAATTTATTAATCATTCAAGATACACATCAAATAATTCATTTATGAAACTAACCATTTGTAGTAAGAGTAGATACTTACTCACATCTTTCACATTTACAAGATATACAATTTCTCATTTTTATGCTCCTCCCTAAAATATATATTTTTTTCATTATTGAAATGGAAAGCAATTACCTTCTCACTACAATCAATATGACACTATGTTTACTTGGCCAATCCATTCTCAGGATATATTAGATTCGGTTGAAGGTGATGCTATGAGTTTAGATTCTTGTCTTGTTTTAGATATCTTAGTGATACACATAAATGTATATCTAGCCAATATAAAATCTCTAGTATTTAATATAATGGATTTGCTCATTTGAATTATAGTAAAAAGTAAATCAAGCAAGCAAAATAGTGTACATTTTTTGCAAGGATAATTTGAAATAATAGATGTACATATCACTACATTGAATGCATTATTTATTTCATATTGAGTTAATTCGTAAACTCTGACTTGAATTGGAGCAGACATCCCTAAAGTGTTTTGTTTCATTTGATTTTGATGAGGCTCCATAATGATAGTCTTTCTTCCACATTTGCTTATGGAACCATCACAATAAGCTCTAGGTGGCATTGTCATGTTCCTCCATGTTTGTCTTAAGTGCTTTAAAATGAAATATGGTATTTTGATGTCTCTTTTGAGGGTAATCTATCGTTTTATGTTCAAAATGATCGCATCTAAAATACCATCCTGTTAGAAAAAATGCTCTAAATACCTTCTTCCACAACTTACAAATACTAGTGTTACTAATGTATGCCACATTACTCATCTTTTAATCGCGTGGTTCAAATTTCTATTTCTTTCCATAGAATAGCTTCTTGATATCTCCTTTTTAAATATCTTTTTTACTGATATCTCATCTCTTTTTAGATGTTGATAGATTAATTTATATCAAACTTACCCTCTCTATTAACTCTATAATATTTTTGATCATCAATGAAATTCGTTCATGTCTGAAATCATCGCTTGTCCTAAGAAAAAATGGAAGTACTTCTCCTAGTTCGTAATAACTAATTGTGGGGCATATATGTCTAGGTATTAAACTTGACCTCATATTATATTTTAGTTCTCAACTGTGTTAGTCTTATAAAAGTTATTTGCATCTAATAGTCGGTGAAACAAGCAAGTCTTTGAAATAATTTAAACTCCTCCAAAATAATGAGGGAAGTCAATCTATTTTAGAACTTTTCTATTTACAATACCAACCACCAACAAATATCCTCACCTTCAAATAAAAATACAACCAATAATAACTTATAATTTTCTAAACATTATATTACATTAAAGATTTTTATGCCCTCAATAACAAATATTTTGTTATTAAGCTCTATTGTTTCCATGAAGACTAATGACCTTAATCTCTGAATCATTTATATATGTTCATCTTCTCCTCCAATCTTATGAAGAAAAATCTACTTTGTGCATCCCTTTTAAGTTGAGCTATAAACTAGCAAGCTAAATCATAGTAGTAGATCTCATAGCCCCTATCAAACGATATATTGACAAATACTGGCTCTAATTATGTGCATTTATTATCTTTGACCTTGGAAATTCATTGTACTTAAATCATAACAACCTCAAACATGAATAATAATTAGTAATAACTAAAAATGATATATATTCATTCGTGAATAAAAATATATAAATATTAAAAATTATCCAATTTATATTATCCATAATAGATTTATACTTAATATTTTTTTTAATTTATTATTCTGACACTATAAAATTTATTATGATCCAATCTAATATAACATATATATGATAATGGATTATACTAAATCAAGTGCATATAAAAATATCTATTAGAAAGAATTTTTGTATATCTTTTAATTTATAGTTCTCATAACCACACGAAATAATCAATAAGAATATGACCCAATCTCATACCACTATATATATACCTCTATTTCAACTGTAATCTCACTGTACTAGGGTTTCACCATTCTATGAAAACATGTAAATAAAGTCAGAGAAAGTAAACAATTCAGTCGGTTACATGAAGTGTACAATAAAATCTATGCACAACAATAGAATAGTATGTATGATTACATTATTAATATTTCACCCATGCTAAATAAATAAACCTCCTTATTATCATAACATTTGAACGAGCATATTCCACAAAATATAAACAATAAATAAATATAAGGTGTCGTATAATAACTATATTAAAATAAACAATTCATATTATTTAGTGTGAAAGTATTTATCATCACAAATATATTAGACAAGTTAGATTGGCAGGTATATTGTATAAAGTTTAAATCATAACGAAACTATAAGGTGATGTATCATAACAGTAGTAATTTATATAATTTACATGGTTAAGTATAGGATGTTAAGAACTATCGATCATCACTTGTATATTATACAAGTTAGTTACTCTACCTAATTATATTATATACTATGATGTATTTTTCTATACCAATCATAATAAATTATACACAATATCATATCATATCACAACATATAGAAAAAAACAATCAGATGACATAGTTTATGAGAGTCATCACTCCAAGTTCATTGGCACTCAAATTATATTATATTCCACCTTTATTACTCTCATTTTGTATCTAATTCAATATACTAAATAATACTTAAAGAAAAACCATATGACATGCCCTCCAAAATAGGCTATCTAGTCTCTACAAATCTAAATCACAATATACAACATTTCTTGTGTACACATATTTCATAATATACACGATAGATTTAGCATTCATTATAATATCTTAACATTTTTATACAACATATATGTTAACAAAAAAAAAATGATGATATTCATCAAATACTATAAATGTTTAATTTATATGTATTAATCATAAATGATGATTCATAATAAACTTGTATGGAGACTTCTTGTGTCAGTTGCATGCCATGATACAATCATTTTTATAAGTTCTAAGAAAAAATTGTGTAACTCAAATAAAAAACATGGCTTAAAATAAGAAAAATATCATGTGAAATTCAATATAATTATGTTATTATAAGCAAAAAAAATCAGGACAACAATATAATAGAAGTTGTAAGATGAACATTTATGAGATACTATAATATCATTTATTTTGTAAGTTTTAACCAAATTAAAATTTAGAAATAACACAAAAAGGAATAAAATTATTGAACCATGAGATAATATAACAATATCTATCTTAAGAAAATATATTTTCTTAATTGGTCCCTTCCATAAAATCAATATAATTTTTTTTTATATATCTTAAATTTCTTGGCTTCAAAATTTTTCAAAAAAAAATAGTTATAAAATAGTTTATTATGTCTAGAGTATTCTATTGAAAATGGTTTGCAAACTACATAGTAAATGACTCTGATGAATAATTTTGTATCAATAAGTGTTAATTTTTTAAGAAATTTTGAACTCATAATTAACCTCAAGTTATCATATTTATAATGCTCATAAAGATAAGGAAAAAATAGTTTACTCAGACTTCATAATATTGTACAATGTCGTGAATAAATCTGTAAATTAGAATTATAATAGATCATAAAAAATATTTAAAATGATAATTAAAATTTTAGCTTTTAGATTTTCAAAGTATTTCCTTGTTTCTAAGCAAGTCATTTATAAAATAATCCAAAGATTAAAATAACTTTAAAAATATAGCTTAATAGGCATATTAAATTATTTATTAATAAAATACATGCATATAAATCTATATAAAAATAATTTAATACTCAAAAGTATAATGATTTGCTTCCGAACACTATATATTTTTGGGTATTAGAGAGTTAATACCCATCTAATGTTGCTCTCATTGAATTCAAAGGAGTGTGGATCTTGGTGGTGCAACTTCAAGTAATTAATAGCTTTTATTTTGAAGTGATAGTGTCACTCTTCTTTGTTATGGATGTTATCTTTTATGCTTCTCAACAAGCTTCAAGTTATTCATAGTTTACAAGTCATATTTTTATTTCCTATTATTAGCTATACATGTATATATATATTTTTTTTTAGATAAAGGAGGCTGTAGCTCCCTACGCGTTTCATAAAAGAGAAAAGTACAAAATCGGGAGAGGCTCTATCTAAACCCACCCAAACAACTCACGCAAAAAATAAGAATATAGCGACCTCTCTAAAAAAAAATAAAAATACAACTCACATACCCCGACTCTACCGACAATCGGATAAAATAAGACAATATAAATCATACTGAAGATGCATAGAAATATAAGGAGAATAAAGATGCAAGCCAAACTTAAGATCAATTAATGAGCCACTTTGTTGCTATCTCTTAGTATGCGTCCACAACACCTTTAAATGATTTGCAAAAAAGATCCTTTTCATAAAGACATTAAGACTCAATGATGAACACTCCCAGAAAGACAATACTTCCACAATAATAGAAGTCGAGTTCTAAATTAATAAAAAACCATCCACGATGAATAAATACCGTAAACCAAAAATAATCTGCGCTCAAACTATGTAAGAGGAGAAACAGAAATGGTCTTAGCTATACATGTATATGTAGAACATTTCAATGCCTACCTTAATATCTCATGTGGTATATATAGTTTGTTTTGATTAACTGTGTCACCAAAATTTGGACTGCAAAATAATAATTCCTATGATACAAATTAGTTAACCATTCAATTAACATCCTGAATTGTAGCATTATTTTGTTTAACCTCCTATGATTAAGACTAATTATTCCATTAAAATGCTAAGAAAATGACATTTTTAATTGTTAGGGGGGGATAATATCTGATAGTCTGCAGCAGAAAGCTGTGTTGGCGACAGTTTGCCGGCCCTAAGTTGTGACCCACCGGCAACCAAATATCTAATTCTTAATATGAGAATTAAGGCCATCTAAAATTGTTTAATGAAGACTCTTCTGACTCCGTAATTAATGCAGACACATGGAATTTTGGCCGCAAGCTATTGTCATTTTCTTTATTTATATCTGTATATATAGCCGCATTCGCATCATATCACACCAATCTTATTGATTCTCCTTCCATAAATTTTCATCGTCCGGTACGAAGATCACAATAATTTTTTAATAAATAATATTTAGATTTTTTCAGTAAATTTATAGTTGAACTGAACGGCTTGACGAGATAAATTTAATGGTACTAAAATTGGTCCAATCTGAATCAAATCAAGCCTCAATCAAACTAATAAACTATTTTTGAAAACTTTCTCGGCATTTTTGTTAGGTCAAATAAATTCTGAACTTGACAAGCATATAGATGAATCAAACGTGTTGACAAGATGAATAAAAAGAGCATAAGATCACCCCAATTCTGACATCATTTAGATATTTGAATGTCCATCGGACGCTATCCGATCAGAGGGTTCTCTCTAAATCGTCCGATCAGAATGTTATGAATTCATTTCTTATTTATAACCTAGACTTTATAAAATAGAGCCCTACCCCACTGAAGAAAATGGAAGCTTAAAGAAAGAGCTGAAGTCTAACATCACTTGTCCACCGCCGCCACTCCTTGCGACGAAGCACCGTACGAAGCAATCTACAAAGCGAAACATCATCACCGACGTCTTGTCAACCCTGAAGAAGGTGCATTGAAGCCCATACTATTGCTCCTTCTTGCTAACGGGAAAAATTTGTGTACGTAGACCGTACGCAGCGCTGCGTACGGTCTACATGTTACATGGAGGGTATATGGAGGGTTTCATGTGTTATTTCATGCAACCTCTGTGTACCCTCCATGTACCTTCACTGTTATTTGGATGGTACATGGAGGGTATATGCTGAAGTGGCCGCCTCCTACTGGAGGGCGTACGCGAGTTGCGTACGCCCTCCGTATGCAAATTTTTCCCCTTGCTAACACTCCCTACCGTAGGGTCATAAGTCAGTTCGTGCATCGAAGTTGTAACTTGAGAAGCTGTGTAACTATAATTGCTAGTTTATGAAGGATTTCTTCAACTGGGCCGGACCTCGCAGTTTTTTCTCTTTTTGAGTTTTTCACGTAAAAATCTTCTGACAATTCTGTCCATCATTTCTATTATCAAAGTGTGTGATCGATTCTCGTGCAACACTAAAACGTTAATTTATCACTCCACTACCGTGAATTCTCTTTTATGCAATTACATATCTAAACATTCATACTTACATAAATACAACTCAAATATTTAATATCCAAGAATAAATAAAGCATCGCGATCATTTTCATGCATAATTTTATGACACCAAGATATTAATAATATAAATATAAAACTTTAGGTGTTAGATATGTAAATATATAAGAATTGTGTGGTATATTTGTGAATTTTTTTTTTTCTTTTTACTATTATTATTATTTTTTGCTTTCCTTATCTAAGGATTTTAAAATTGAAAATTCATTTTTTTATTTTTTTTTTCCTTATTGCATCAAAAAATAATTTAAGAATTTTCCGTGACTTTTGCTGTTTAATTTTGGCATTAAATTGAAATGCAGTAATAATTAATTTGCAGAAAATATATTTTTCCAAAATATGATCTATTAATTAAAAATAAAATTAACAATATTTTATACTTTGATAATTTTGCTTGAGAGTCACTGTTTTCTCTGAAATCAGATGGCTCCGCCAAGCTTAAATGTTTTTTTTTTTTTTTTTTTTGGCTGGCTTTTGATTATTTAATAGTCTAGATTAAAAAAAGTAAAACAAAGATCATCACTCTGATGAAAAAGCTACAAGTGCACATGAAGCTGACCAGTTGAAGAACCTCCATCTAAGGCAATCGATCGTAGGACTGTCGATCGATTGAAAGTCAGTCAGATAACTCAAAGGACCACCCAGGCCGATCAGAAGCATACATTCACGTCAATGATCGAACAAAGGTCTAGTACTCCTAACAATTTCACAACTATCAATATAAGACTCTCTCGACAACTCTAAAAAAAACATCAATAAATCATCGAGAAAGTATAATCAAGTAAACCGACTGGTTACACTAAGGCCGACCGCTTCTTATAGAGAAGGCCGACCGACACCCTGGTAAAATAGCCGACCGACTCTAGCTTGGTCGGCCGACACGTGTACCTATCGAGCAGAAGGTCCAAGCGATAAAAACGGTGTTAGAATCAATTACAAATACGAAAAGTTATGACAAAAGACAATAATGTCCCGTAACACCCTTATGAAAGCAAGAGTTGGTCCTCTATCTCATGTAATAGGATGTCCATAGCATGTATTAGGTGTGTTTTCGCCTTTGCTTTTTGCCTCTCTAGGCTCAGAACTCTCTAGACTCTTCTCTCTAGACCCACTCTTGTAGGATTTATACAATAGGTCATCGAGCTCGAGAATACCCCAGTTCGCCCCTATGGGCCAAGTGTGTGACCTCTTTCATTTCTTTTTCACTCTCTCTCTACTTCTCCCTCTTGGGCATACCTCACAGGACAAATTTGAATTCAACAATTCCAAAATTTGCTTATTTTACAAAACTAATGCCAGTATACACTTTATAGCTATCGAATTCACGTATTTATACCTTGACTATCACACATTTGAGCTGATCTTGAAAGTCATGAAGCAAATTGGGTCATCTCAACAAATGGATGACTTGAGCCCGACGGACAAGCGGACTATATTTGCCCGAAAGACCAGCATTTGACATCTCGTGTTCAAACAGTTTACTCAATAGCTCATCAACCCTGGCTTGAATGGTTAATCTGGGTAACTCAAGGGGTCAACCTCGATCCCTCATCAGAGTCTTGGCTTTGAGTTTGGTGAGGTTGCATTCGACTACATGCATACCAATCAATTTTTTATCATCACGTCAAAAATACCACCAACACTATCCATCAATCCCATGCATAGATTTAAAACACAAAAATATAATTTAAGGGAAAATATTGAACTTCGGGTGTTAGCTATGCAAATACGTCAGAATTGAGTAAATTTCTTATAAATATTTTCCAAAATCTTGTATTAAGAAAGACAATATATAACAGTTATATATATATTAACTATTACCAATACAGCTGCGTAGCACTGATGATTTGTAAAGGAAGAGAGAGTCAATAAACTCTTCCCTTTGAATCCAAGATAAGTAATTATAAAAGGAATGATGAGAGGGAGCAGCTGCTGTAGCTCTGCCCAGTGGACTGCATTTATAAGGTCCAATAGTTTGAGCCTCACACTATGGTTACTAATTCTCTAATTATTATCCTCTCAACCTACCCATTATTTCTTTATTATTTTTTTATTATTATTTTAAAAATGGGTATAATTAAGAGGTTTGCAAATTAATACAATTCAATCTTAATTATATTGATTTTATTAAGGGAACTAATAATCTAAAACTATAGAAAATTAAAAATTATAGCTACTAACCAAATTGATGTTATAACAACCAAATCAAAGCAACCAAATAAAATCACTTTAATTCATTTTTTATTTTATCCAAATAATACATATCCCTAATAGAAATCAACCGCAAGTAACACATTTCAACATTGATCATAAAATTGCAAATATACCATCTCATATCTTATGACCACACTGGGGACGAGGAATGACCGATAGCTTTTCCTCAAGATCTCTTCATCTAAGGGCAGAGTATCTGTTGGATTACGATCATTCACTCTTTGCCGAACAACTTAGCTTCGCTCCGTTGGCAGGAGTTCATCGATGAAAATCAAGAGCTGACGACCATTTTACCTACCGATTAGCTGGAATTAGCCGACCAGTTATATCGACTCCCTACCAGTAGGCCGTAGAAGATAGGACGATCAGTAGTGTCTATTTATACCGTCCTTTGACAACATAAATCGAGTCACTTGCTCCACAATTATACACTAGCAAACACTTTGATAACATAGCCAACCGACAACGCCTACCAGGCCCAATCGACTGACAATGCTCGACAAAGTCCTTATGTGAGAGCAGCGAGACCCTCCTCCCACAAAAGTGAATACTCAGAATAGCCTGTATAGTTCCTACTCAGGTAGAGGTAAAAATATAACTTCATTTATCACTCCCCATTTGTCTATAAATAAGAGGTCTTTTTATGAATAAAAGGTTACACAATTCCTCTATCCTATCAAACTCTTCATCACTGTGCTCTCTCTGTCTCCCTCTTTCTCTCTCTCTTTCTCGGTGCGATTCAAAAGACTTAACATTACATTCTACTCAATTCTTATGCATTTACATATCTAAATTTTAATTTTTATATACATAATACCTTACCATGCATGATGTGTACTTCAGTTTTCAAAAGTGATATTTTTGACATGATATAAAAAATTTAGGTGGCGTAAATGTTAAAAAAAAAAAAAAAAAGGTAGATATGTAAATACAGAGGAATTGGGTGGTACGTATGTAAATGCTTTTTTTGGGTGGCATGCATGTAAACGAAGGCGATATAGAGAGCTACTTGGCCTGAAAGTAGGGCCAAGATATCAATCTGCACAGCTTAGCATGCCCAGAAATAGAATGAGACATATGAACACTGACAGATAGATACAAATAGTAGCTACAGACAATAAAATGAAAATGATTCCTCGTTTGAAACATAAAATAACAAATTTATTATTACTATTATTAATATTTACATGGATACCACTTAATTCTCATGTATTTACATAATTAACAACCAAATTTTAATTTTTACATACATTTCATCTTAATTCCCTTAATTACCTTCCTACGAAAAAGCATTTTTTTTTTTTATTAAAAAGGTGATTTTTTACGTGATACCAAAGATTTGGGTGATATAAATGTAAAAAGTAAAGTTTGAATGTTAGATATGCAAATACATAAGAATTAAGTGGTATGTATGTAAATTCCAGAGACCAAATTGATAAACTATGACAAAGATGAAAGTTAAAATAACAAGATACCGAGTTCGTTCCAGTTAAAATGCTTTGACCGTAACTAAATTCGCGTGCCTATTGACAAGTTTCACAGAATTGATCAAGCTGATGCATTCAGAGCAGGAATATTTCATTATAGAAATCTTTCTTGGCCAATACGATCACACACAAAGAAAGAACGATGATGAATGACAATCACACCATACAAGTTGAAGCCGAAAAGCCTTGATGGCTGTCGAAATTGCCAAATGTTGCTCCTATGATAAATGTGACATTGCGCGGGTTGTGTTTCAATTGTCTTGATTGCCGCCGCTGAAGTTAATCAACTTTCTCCGTCGACAAAACAGACTACGCCGATACGAACATCAAATTATATAGACGAACACTCATATTGTTGGGTCCTTCAGGGAAGTGAAAATCATGGCATCAATATACAGATGTAGGCAACACATAAATTAAGGAGAAAAAAATAATGATGCTAGAATAACATCATTTTCTTTGATGCAAAAGAGATTACATAGGTCTTATGTACATCAAAAATAAACTTATATGAAAAAGCTATAGACTTTTAAACCAGAAAGCAAATCGTAAACTGTGAGAAGGAGAATAAGAACATGATAACTCCAAAACTGAGAGCTCAGAAAAAAAAAGTGTTTTAATGATAGTGTTATAAAATTTAGGGCGAACAAAGATTTAACGAGCAGAAAAACAGAGATTTAACGAGGTTCGGCAAAGATGCCTACATCCTCGGGAGCAGAGCGGCGAATTCACTATTTCAGAGGAGTTACAAAGTTCGGTTCCATACCCATAGGGTTACACATCTATTTAAAAAATAAAACACAGATAAATTACTAAAACGCCCTCGCTCCTCCCAACCCACTAAATTCCAAGAGACACACCTCTTTATTCCAAGAGACTCCAAATTTCTAGTATATGAGCAATACCTCACAGATAGGTAGGCTCCATCCAAGCCTATCTAAATAGCCAAAAATTGTAAAATTATAAAGGAAAAGGCACGGGCTGCAGTATCTGCTCATAAATGCAAAGAGAAGGCATCAAGTCAGAATAGAAGAGTGAGCGACGCAACACACAGTGAAAAGATGAACAAGTATTTGTAAAGAATCTGAATAGATAGCCGGTCGGACCAATTGGAAGTGCCGTTGTTTCATCATAGCACTGCAAAAACGAGTAAAAACTCCAATTTTCGGGAGATTCCTGTCCACGATACACATTAGAGGGAGAGTTGCCTTTATAGAGTTGTTGCTAGTCAAAGGTCTTAACCAAACTCTAGGCAGTGGAGCAGTGCAGGACGACAGCAGCATGGGTAACATGCAGGAAGAACAATTGGGATCCTAACCAACTCATAATGGCAGCAAGACGCTTCTTTACTCTATATATAGTGATTGTATTACATGTAAGAGTTTTGATGAAATAGTATTCATTCCACTCATCCCTGGTATGCTTCGATTCGCAACTTCTATTCTCTAGCAACTCTCTGTAATCCACTGTTATTAATAGGATCATGATGGAGAGAAAAACTGTTAACCATACGAGAAACACATCTGAATATCTGCGAGAGACACCCAAAGTATAGTTCAGATTCCCATGTTATGATTATCTTGAGTGTAGTTCGTAATAAGGAGGACAAACAATAAATAATAGAGTAGATAGCATCATAAATAAAGACAAATAGGTTATCACTATTGCATAGATAAGAAGTCATCAATCACAACCACAGTATCCGATTGAGTCTACAAAACAAAAATTGTTACAAAAAAAATGTATGCATGTTGTGAAGTTTAACTGCCTAAAATCAAGAGTAACAACAGAAGGCCGAAACCTTTATGAATTAGACAACAAAAAATTTAAAATAATACTGATCCAGTAAAAATCCCACAACAGTAACCACAAACCAAAAGAATCAAACAACCAAATTCCAAAAACAGTCGTGAACTTGAATAAATGCCAAGTAGTATAACAACCAGAGATATCAATTGAAAAAAAAAAAAAAAAAATCAGACACCCAGCAAAGTGGGACAAACATTTAGAGCATATATAAAGGTCATTTATATGGGGTGGGATATCCCCTTAAACTTCCATTTCCTACGTTTTCTCTAACAATGAGACACATTTTGTTTAAAATCGTGTCAATATACTCGGATACGCTTCTAAAGATTATGGAGTTCCTCTCAAGCTAAATGTAGTGAGAAATGATTTGATAAGCCAATAGGTAAAATTTTCTAGAAACGGGGCAATTGATAGTCTATGCATGTACTATGATTTGTTATAAAGTGAGACCATGACGAAATAAAGTCACAAGGAATGCTGGCTTTCATAATGGAAAAAGGAAATTAATATTCAATGAACAAATGAGGATGAGATTGAGAACCATCATTGAAAAGGACATATGGGGGGCATAACATAATGCCACTAGATATAAGAATATCTTTAGTTTGGAGTCCCCCGATGAGAACTTTCCAAGTAAATGCAGCAAATTTAAATGAATATCCTTTAAACAAAATTAACTTATTCCAAAAAATCTTGGGCAGATCTTCATACAGAGAAGTGTTAAAGTGGCTTTGTGGGAGTAAAATTTTATACCCATCTAATAGCAATTGAGCAAGGATCCATAATGGGGGTTTGCTAAATCAGGTCAGTGCAGCTTTTAAGTATGATCTGGGTTAAAGGAATGGACCATCTTTGATTAAGGATCATGTCAGAAACCCTAGAATCCCTCAGGCAGAAGAAATGGGAAAAGTCTGGGTCCAAAAACTTCTCAAATAGAAAAGTGCCCTCAAGTCAAGCGTCAACTAAGAACATAATTGCCATGACAGTAAACATGAAAAGTGAGGCATCTCATGATGTGAGCAGCTATTCTCATAATTGCCTTCCAGCAAGAAGATAATTTGTTCTCACTTTAAACCAGCATTCTGAAGACCAAAGAGATGGGAAGAAAAGGGGGGAGAGCTCTTTGTTCCTGGTTCTCGTGTAGCTGGATTCGAACCATACATCTGTGAGCGACAATTGAAGAGAACAGAGTTGGAATTATAATGCCTTCAAACAACCTTAAACTTGCACATCCGATTAATTGTCTCAAGATTATAAAGTACCGGACCCCTAAGCTGATTAGGATTGGCTATGGTGCACATATGATTGACAGCAATTGAAGTGAAGGAAATTATTCATAAACCCAGGGATAATGGAAGATCTAAATCATTAATGAAGATAGTTCCAAATAGTGAATACGATTAATTGGAACCAACGCACAAAGAGAGCTCTTTCTGGCCCTCTGCTCAAGCTCGGTTCTCAAGTTGAAGAAACTGTTTATTAATACTTTAACTTCAATTTAAGCTCTAACCGCACTTATTAAGCTTTTATAAATGGCCAAATTGATTGAATTTATATAAAAGCTACTTAATAAATCAAGATAATTCAAATTAGTTTATGCATCAACTTTTTTTAAATTTTAAAATGTTTTTATTCTATATGAAACATGAGACAACATCGATAGATTTTATTCCAAAAATTTGATTTGAAGTACTAATTTTCTTTGGCATGTCTTCATGGTGTGGGACTAAACATTTTCCATGTGTGATAGCTTCACTGACGGGACCACAAAGCTCTGTAAACTTTACATACACACCACTCAATTCCTACGCATCTACATATCAAACCCCTAAACATCAACTTTTACGTACATACCACCTCAACCACGCATTGAAAGATATATTTCACTTTTAAAATTTGAAATAGTGGTATCACAAAAATTAAATATTGGTATTTTTTGGGTGGTATAAATATAAAAAACTGTAAAGCTTATATGTTAAATATGTAAATACATATGAATCTTGCGGCATGTATGTAAATGCATCTTTATTTAAAAAAAAAATATTTATATTTAAAATCTCTATTTTTTGTGATATTTGAGCTAAATAAAATAGAAAACAGAAAATATGAGATAAAATTATACTTAAATATGAATATGTAGATTTATTTATTAATTGTTTTTCTTACAATTATTTATTAGTTTTTTTAATAATTTTTTTGTAAATAGTGTGAGCTTCAAATGAAACTTGTACTTTCATTAAATTATATTTAATGCAAAGCTTCAGGTTAAGAAAAAAATTATTTTTTTGTCAGTACCACACACTTTTTTTCTTTTTGTAGAATTGTTCTTCAAAAAAACTCTACCCTAATTTAGATATTTATAGTAATTCGAGAGAAAATTAATTCAGGTATTATGATGAATAACATTACATTCTTGAAACATCTGAAAATGCCTCTTTATTTTTAAAAATGGTCGACAAAGTGGTTATCTTGGAAAATGACCACAATGAGCATTTTTTAAAGAAAATGACTAATAGTGCTTTGTTTTAAAATGTATCAGTATCTATATTTTCTTTTAATTTTCTCTGTTTATGCTTGAATTTATTTATTGTTTGATATTGAATTATTACGATTTAAGAGATTCATTTGATTAATATATATTATTTTAATATTTATGTTATAGATGTTTGATTAAAATTTTTTGATTATTTATATAGATATTAGGATTTCTTTTCATGTTAAAATTTAATAAGTAAATCAAAATACATCATAATTTAAAGAGATAAAGTGAGTGAAGTTGAATTGAAAAAGAAGTGTTTGATTTGATTCTTAATAAAGTTGTTATGCAATACTATCAAAAGATACAACATAATTGAAACCCTCAATTATCAATGATAATGAAATACAAAATTTTATTTTGAATTATGTGCTATTTTTTATTAATTTATTTTTATAATAAGTTTGTCCCCATAGAAAAAGATGTCGGTTTTAACCTTGATTAGAGGAATTAAGTTTAAAGAGTTAATAAAACTGCTCAAATGCTCCCCAAAAAGGGGTTCTCAAGGAAATCAAGTATGTCCCGATAATACAATTTAAGATGCTCATTCACTAATTTAGAAAAGCATATTTTAAATTTGTTAGGATTGCATTGAAGATTAGAGGCTTCATGAAAGGACTTGAACTGAGAGAAAAATGACTAATAATTTTAGTAGTAGCTTTGCCGAAAACAAGAACCAATGAAGATTCAAAAGCCTAGAAAATGAATCCATAGTAATGGTAAAGAGGTAAAGAAAACGATTGACAGCCTTGTCTTAACCCAGAAATGAAAGAAAATATCCATGAAACTCACTATTAATGATAATTGAGAAATAAAACTGAGTAATACAAGCTTGAACCCGGTCAATAAATTTGGAAGAAAAACCCAACATTTCCAATTTTCCATGAAGAAAATTTTTTTAGCACAGTGGAATGCCAGTTTAAGATTAATTTTGGAGCATAATTCCTTGGGATGGTTTGGGGCATTCCATTTTTGAAGAAGCTCATATGTCAAAATGATATCATATGCAACATATTACTAGAAATCAATGTTGATTGGAACTGATGAATAATACTATGCATAATACTTATGAGTATATCAACAACGAATTTGGCAAAGTATTACAGAGAGTGATATGTCTACAATCATTGATCTTGAGCGTGGAAATTTTTGGTAATGAGGGTGCAGAGTGTTTAACTCTGTCAGGGAGTTTGGAAGATCGAAGAAATGGATATAGCTTTAATGCATGAAGCACCAATCATATCCCAAGTATTTTTGAAAATTTTAGAAGTGAAGTCATCTAGACCTTGAGATTTAGCATAGTCAAAAGAAAAAAAAATTGTTAATAGCTTCCTCATAGAAATCAACAAGAAGAAAATTACATTCTTGAGCAAGAATCCGACCAATAGATATATTGTGAAGAGGTGTTAGGAGTGGTATTGAGATAATTTAGGAGAGTAGAAAAGTATGGAACAACTTCCTTCACAATGTTCTCTTGAAAATTAATGTAAACATTATTACAAAGCATCACCTTGATATAGTTTCTATTACCTCTATGCTTGATTATTGCTACAAAAAATTGATATCATTCCCCCCCCCCCCAAGCACCTGGATAACCAAACACATTTCATTATTTGTTGATCAAACTGTTTTTGTAAGTGTTGACCTCGCTTTCGATCGCGCTCGCGTCAAAATTTTGCGACGACACCAAATTTCGACGCAATTTTGACGCGCTCGTCGACGAGGTTGCCCAGACGACCTCGGACAGCGAAACGGACTGCGCCGATGCGTCCGAATGTCGATTTCACTTAAAATCGATGTTAAATTTGCGACGATAGCCCGTCGAGTGCGAAAGTTAGGGTTCGGGGCGTATTTTTAAAAAATAAATTAATATTAAATCCTTTAAATTATAAAATTAAGCCCTAAATCCTACCCTTCCCCCATTCGGCTCGTTCGGCTAGCCCGTCTCCCGTGCCTTGGTCCCGCGAGAATCCTCTGCGCCTCTTCTCCCGCGCTCGACTCTTCCCCCTTGCCATAGTCGTTGGCTCCTCGAGCCGCGCGTGGTTTCCTCCACTCCTTATCTTAGCTGCGATGGATTCGGGTCTGCTCTCTGTGCGCACTCGAGCACCCTCCCTCGCGCCTCCTGCAGTATCTTTTACCCATCTCTTATCCCTGCGAGAGCAAGTTGCTCCTTGCGGCATTTCCCTCCATCCTGCCGCACCTTCCCCGATCCTACTCGACTCCACAGGTAGGGAGCAACACTTCTTCTCCTCCTCTGCCTATATAAACCCTGTTTGGAGGTGAATCTAGGGCTGGCCGATTATTCTTGTGGAGGTGGGGAGGTGCTGCTGGTTCAAAGCTTAGGGTTTCCTATTCCTTGGGGTGTTCTACATTAACTGGTAACCCTCTTCTTCTCCTCTCTTCCTCTCGGTCTGGCCCAGGGAGGCTGTGATTCTTGGCCGATTAGTTCGTCCCTCCTCGTTTACTGCTTCGGTACGGGTGTTTGTATGCCGTGGAATGGTTTGTTTGATTGCTTGAGATGATAATTTCTGCTTTTCATCTTTAAGTGGCATGCTTGTGTAGTCTTGCATATAGATTGGAGGGAATTTCTTTTTACCGCTTATAGTAGAATAAAATGGAAGTATAACTTGTATGCTTAGCGCTAAACGATAGTTACTCCTCCTCTTTTCTTTCCAATGGCATGCTAGCTCGTTATTATAATTTCATTTGGGGGTGGGGTTTATTGCTCGAAGCATGATAAAGAGTCAAGCATGAATATGTTTTAAAGTTGGAGTTGATTATTTGCTTCAAAATAGCAACGGATTGGTATGTTGATGTTTTCCCTCTTCCTTATGTTCAAGATGAAGATCGAAATCAAAATATGTGGCTTTACATGTGAGTTTGTTTAGCATGAAACGGTGGGGGATTCACTTGGGCCTTGTAAACATGTGGGCCTCATTTCAAGCTTCCTTCAGCTTTTCCTTATCAAAGGCGTATTATGGAGAAATTTCTTTAAGTTTGAAAAAGTTACATGCTTATTCTTATCCGAAATATATGGTGGCCTTCATTTTGATGTATTAAGGGGTAGAGAATGCTTATTCCTTGAAGTGGGTGCGGTTTTGGGCTTTCCGTATTCGGTTTTGATTTTCCTGTATTCGGTTTGGCTTTCTTGGGCTCGGTTTAGACTTGTTGTGCTTTGTTTTGGTCGAATGGAGGCCTCGGTTTTGGCTTTGTCGTTGCTCTCGGTTTTGGGCTTACGTGAGTCCTGCTTGTTGTTCGGTTTCGCCTCCGAAGCTTCCTTGAGCCGGCCTTGTGTTGGGGGTTGCTTTGAATTGAAGTTAGGTCATCCCGATCTTGCGGTGGTTTGGGTTGATTTCTTCTATTCTCCCTAGCCTTGGCTTCATATTGGGAGTCTGTTGTGATTTAAAATCGGATTTATTTTTGTTTTACTTGTAGTTGGCTTTGGCTCTTTAATATCCACTGGTTTTTAGCCTTGTCTTTGAGACTCATTTTGATTCAAATTGTTGAGGTCGTCTTTGAGCCCTGCCATTTTCTTGGTTTTGGGTCGAGTTGAATCCTGCTGTCTGCTCGGTTTTTGGCCTTTGGGACTCTCTTGTCTTGGGTTCGTGTGTTAGGTTCGTCTTAGCTTGTGTTTGGGGTCTATTTCTTTGAGCCTTGTGGTGGTCCATTGCACCTTTGTTTGGATCTCAATTGAATTTATCCTTTTGTGTATTTATGAGGAGTCTGGAATTGATGTGGACGGCCGGTTAAAGCTTGGCCGTGAGCTACACTTGTGGCGATTTAGAATGTGTTTGGTGGGGGTTTTATTCCTTGTTGCCTCCTCGGTCGGGACCTTGGCCGTGGGCCTCTCTTCTTGTTCTTGCCTTGGCCGAGCCTTGAGATGAGATTTGATGGATATGGTGATGTTATTTCTTGAAATTTAAATGTTAAGGCTCGATTAAGAAAAGTATGTGAGCATGAGCTATGGCAATTACTTGATGGATTAATGTTGATGTGTGTGGCCTTAGTTTCAACACTTGCTTAAGGCCCATTTTTGTGGTATGAATTGAAGTTGGATTTTGATTTAAAGTGGCAAGGTCTTGGGGTTTTTGGGGTAGCACTCCTAGTTTAGTAGTCCGGGTGCTAGGACCAGACAGTAATGCTTTCTCTTTCTTTCTCTTGCTTATGATTTTACGAGTTATTTGGGAAAAGGGAGTGCGTTCCGGGAGTACGTCCTTATCATCTCCGAGAGTGTCGAGGTGCGCTTTGGTCCTTTTACGGGACATGTGAGGTCGGTCGGGAGTCCGGGGTGACTTACGTGTTTTCGATTATTGGAAATCGACTCACTTCTTTCGAAATTGTGTTAAGTGAGCCGCTTTCCGTCCTCCTTTCCTCGACCTCTCGTCACCTAGCACTTGTTTAGCGCTCCAAGCACACACCTACGGGGGACGTGTAGGTGTGCATATATAACCTCCTTGGGTTATATATGGGTCATCAACAGGCGTGTAAGTGCGGTGGGGACGATTGATGAGCGCTAAACGAGAAAAATTACGAGAATCGTAGAATGGGGCGCGCGACTCGGAGACTGTAGAGAGTAGAGCGGGAATCACGGAACCGTTCGACCGTCCTCGGGGTTTCTACTACCAGATGAGTCAATGTTCGTAGGCACTAGTCACCATTAAGTGTAGTCGACGCTGTGATCTGAAATGTTTTAAAGCAAAAAAATACGTATGTTTGAAAAATACAAAACTACCTCACTACTACATGCTACTTCTTACCTACGGTACTGTTTTGTTTGCATGAAAACCAAAATGAAGTGTGTGAAAATTTATAAAGGTCCATGGTTATTGTACTAGTCGGATTTGAATGATCGCCTTCGTGAGAAGTCGGTCTAGTAGTCGCATCTCAGTCCGGACATTAGCACGATACTTCTGAGTCCGAAACTAGCACCGTCTTACTGGTCTTTCTTTCCAGGAGGCCTCATGGCTTTCTTATGGTTCGCCATGAGTTTAGCGGGTCGTCTGTGGGTTTCTTATGGTGCTTTTTGCGGTTTTACTGATCTTGTTTTGTTTTTGTAGTTTTCTACGGACGTTTCTTTCTTTCTTTCCAGACTTTCTTAAGTTTTTCTTCTGTGATTCTCCTCGTTTTCTCGCAGTTTTTTTCTTCGTTTTTCTTGTTGAGTTTTCGAGACTTTACTTTCTTTGTACTACATCATATAGACCTTGTTTAGTAGGTTGTTTTTCTTCTTGCTATTCTACTCATCGCTCTTTTAGTGTCGACAAATTTGTTACGGAAAATAAAAAAATAATAATAAAAGCAATGACATATCGAGGATAATGAAAGCATACGATGCTCTCTGTGATGATCTTTCTTTCTTTATCATAACTGACATGTTTACTTTTCGACCCATACTCATATTTGATACTAAGTTTGTTTCTTCAGATACGTATCTTGCTTAGCATGTCTTACATTTCAGATCTTTCTCTGCTCTCAGCATGTTTATGCCAGTTAAGCGTGTTTCTTGTTTACTTTCATTCTACGTCTTTATCTTGTTTAATTATCACTTTTATACTATCCATATCTATCGTAGTTGTTCTCGTTTAAGCACGTTACATCATATCTTGTTGCGTATGTTCTTCTTCTTACTCGTCGTTTATATACGTATCACTTGTTATAAATCGTACTAATGACTTAAGCGTATTTGTATAGGATGTTTAGAAGAGCTTCGACCATAGCGCACTGATTAAACATTTTGACTATCACGCCTAGAAAGCTCTATCTTGCAATGAAGGAGCTCGGAGCTAGTATAGTGGGCGATACGGTCGTCTTCGACGGTGGAGCTTGTCGTCGTCGGCAAAAACCATAGGATAGCTCGGGAAGTTATTGAGGCTCGCTTTCGGACCTCTGACATCCCCTAGTTTCTTCGCTTTGGATTCTACGTTCCAGATTTGAGCCAACTCCTTTGCACACTTCCACTTCTTATTTCGTTGAAAAGTCACTATCCTTTTAGCCTCCTTGAAGATAATATTTCACGATTTTTATCGAAAGTATTCTTAGATGATTTCGATCATTTAAGATGTAATTAAGCTATGAGAACTTGCCTTATAGGAAGCATTCCGAATCCAGATTTAAAATAAGCACTATTTAATTCTTCGTATTAAATAGGAGAATTTGTCAACGAATAAATTGGTTTCATGAGCCGAAACGGACGTCATATATTCTTAGTTTATTTGATCGAGCCTCACCCTTAAGTCTTGTGTTTATCTTTCGGGATAAGTGCGTAACTGAGGTGTGTATTTCTTTCGTTATTATGAAAAATATGAGGTCGGTTGATTCCTTCTTTCGTTGAAGGATCCTTCGAAGCGGGCGACGGATTCAGGTCCGGCGACCGACGGCTCTACTGAGCACTTCGGCCTCAAGCAATGTAAGCGAAGCTCATGCGACTCCGTGAAATGCTTCTCTCTCGATTCGAATCGAAATCTTATCTTCGTATATCGGTGATGTGTCATATCGCTTTTGGACAGGTTCTGCTTACGTTGACGTACTTTGCCGTTTCTCAGCCTGGGATAGCACGATCAGCTTTTCTTGGACTTCAGAACCACTTGTTCAGCCACCCTTTGAACGGGAGAGTTCGAGAAGACCACTTGAGACTTTCTTCGATTTCGTTTGGGTCGGACCCCGATCAGGTCCGTTGGTGGACTAGTTTCACCGGGTGTTGTCTTGTTGTAGAGTTTGTCCGCTATGTAGGTCACGGAACTTTACTTTTCTATCATGTCTTTTTTATTTTGGTTTGCTTATGTTGCGAATCAAATCAAGTGATGTCATCGTTATCTTGCTTACAAACACATGATTAAATCTTCACGATTTTCACTTAAAAAAAAAAAAACTTTTAAATCTTTAATCGATTAAATAAAGACTTACCGGCCTACGAGGCTTTGGCGAATAATTAATCACGGAATTTTCCGTTTTTGAAGTTTACGCGATGGCATTCCGACGCTCACTTTTCACTCGCAACCTGCAGACGAGCCGTGATGCCGCGCGATGTCGCTCCTGTTATCGAGTTTGGAGCGAGGTTCGATGAATTTGAGATTTTACTTGGGAAAGCTCCGTACGTTGTAGTGAAAGTCGTTGCTCGCGAAGTTCGAAGCCGTCTGCAGGATTCGACCTGAATTGCGCTACGGGATTTTCCTCCTACTGGGAGGAAAATACTACCGCTACCATGGCATCTCTTGAACTCGTTTACGCGAAGGGAAGGAAGTTATGATTGTTGAAAATTTGGGCTGAAGGATTGGTTGCCTCACCGTCGATGTTGAGATTGGATCGAGTTCGAAAGTTGTGCGATTAACCGATCACAAAGGAGGAATCGCGATCGAAGGGTTCGCGGAGGCTACTAAGGCTCGGATTTCGAAGAAGTGAATGTTAATGAAACTTTTTGTCCGAAGAATTAAGGTCGGTGGATATCTCTCGACTTGCAACGAGGAGTAGGTTCCATCCCTTAACGGACACCGATGGACATGAAAGTATCCGAAAGATTGTCATTGCCTTGCCAACACCTCATGGACGTGGTAGGGAGGAGAAGAAGTCTGCTACTGTCCCCCGAGTCAGTACAGTGTTTCAGAGACTAGCTGCCAAAGAAGGTTGTTCAGTCAGCGAATTGCTTAAGCGAATGGGATGTGCAGTATCCCCTCGCATGAAAAGAGAAATATTAAAGGATGTTGAAACTCCACACGCTCGCATTCCCGTCGAGTTCAGTTTGGGAGATAAAGTTGACATTGCTACCGCTACTATTGATCTTCCTACTACCGGATCGATGGGCGCGTCGACCGGTTAAGTCGCGGCTCGGGTCCTAGAGTTCTGCGGTTACTGACCATACAAATGCTTCTAAAGCTCGAAGAAAGGATGAAAGGATTGCTTAGTGCTGTATCCGGTCTTCACCGCGGGAGCATACCTCTCTTCGACATTTCGATGCTTACGTTGAGACACCTCGTCTCGAAGCATCACGCGTCGAAGAAGGGTGTGGATACCTGAGGTCGTCGTACTAATACAATCCAGCAAGCTCGGAAGACACGGTATGGGATAAAGCGAAGAGTTGAAATGTCAGATAAGGCCACGACATTCGTAAATGAAGAAAATGTTCCGCAACAATCTCCGGATCTTAAAGTGATACAAAGTTCGATAATTGAAGATAAGATTGAAAGGCTCGAAAGCGAGATTTCGAGTTAGCTCGGGGACGAGGAATTCCGCTGATAATGAGAATGAAGACTTCGGAGATTACCTCGAAGAGGATGGCATGGATATCAATGTTATTGAAACCGGAGCCGCTTCATCGCAGCGCGAGCCCGACCTTCTACGGAAGGGAACACGCGTAGACGAACTGCGCAATGCCATCTCGATAAGGGACGAACAAATAAGTCGAATGGAGAAAAGAATGGAAGAAATGGCTACCGCCATGGCCGCCTTAGTTGCGGCTCGGGGATTGTCTCGGTCTCGACGAGTAGGCTTCCGAGAGTCGATCAACCGAGAGATTATACGGATTATAGATGAAAGAAGAGAGTCACCTCAGTCTAACGGAGATGATCGACCAAAGAATGATTCCGCTCGAAGCATTATACCGGAAAAAGAGTTCGAGCAAATGGTCGAACAAGTTCGGAGGCCATAGCTCGATCTCAAGTGGTGCATTGATTTTAAAAGGTAGACACTTACCGGAGGAATTCGATGCCGTACCGCTACACTAGGGTTATGTGTCATCGAGCTTGAAGATGTTCAACGAGGCCTGGAAACCGCACGGACAGCACATACGCATTTCGGCCGGTTGTGGCAGACACCGGAGTAACGAAGCATTGCTTTGCCGTCGGTTGTCGACGGTTGTCGGGGATAGCGTTTGGCTAGTATGCCGAATTACTCTAACGGATCGGTGAAGACATTCTCAGAGTTAGAGCGAGTTGTTCGTGAAAAGATTCTGCGGAGCGCGAGCACTATGTCTCTCATTGGAGATCTCGTGATAGAAAGACGAAGCCTAACGAGACTCCAGTAGATTATATCTCGAGGTGGAGAAACGCCTAGCATGAAATGTGAACCCCGACTACGTGAACGTCATGCGATTGAAATCTTACTCAAAAGCATCCGTGGACCAGATAATGCTTTCATGCTTAAAGGACTCATCTACTCAGTCTTTTGAGAAGCTACTCGGTACAGCCGACAATTTGCGAAGAAATCGAGCGTATGGATTCTCGAGAAAGCCGAGAAACCCGGGACGACCGGGGTGTTCGAGAAAAGTACGGGACGATAGCGATAGTCGATAAAGGAAAACGACCGATGAAGATTTATGCGAGAGGATTCTCGTCGAATTTCCAGCCACCGTCGACGGCATAGCCGCAGCGGCGAGATACGACGATATGCTCGGCCCTAGCGACAAGCTACCTCAGCCGGGATCATACCGACCCGAAATGGGCGGATGTCATTGAGGAACGGAAAAGGAGGGTGTACTCTTTTAAAGATGAAGCGGTACCCAAGATGTTCGGGAGTCGATGAAGAAATGCGAATTCGAATTACGGATCCAGAAACCGAAGAGGTCGATAAGAAGGATCGGCCCAATTATTGCCGTATCACGGGATGCTCGGACACACACAGAGGATTGTTTCATCTTCGAGGAGTGGCTCGAGAGGAATCTTAAAGAAGGAAATATAACGATCCGAAAGAATACTTGAAGAGCACAGAGAGGATGTACAAATATGATTTCGAGCTGAACCGATTACTCCGATTGATTCGTGCTCGAAGAAGACGAATGGACTCCGGTTTGGAACAAGTCATCCGAGAAGATATTGAATCGATTCGAGCTAGCCGGTTCGGGAAGACGTTCGGGGTCCACGATCCGTTCGATCGAGATAGAAGTTTCTTCGAAAGAAAGGAAAGAGCGACGTCGCGAGGCGATAGCGCGGGGGTAGGATAGGGGCGCCTCTGTAGACTTGTTTTCTCGGATTCGGGGGAGAAAATCCTCGAACATCGAGCTTGTACGATTATCTTTTTGCTCCTCAGAGTATTTTAAATGTAATGATAATGATTTCGGCTACGTTTTCACTTGTTCTCGTGATAGTGTGACCGATCCGCAGTCACTCTAGTTTCGATTCGATTCCGAGCCTATCCTCGAATTGTGCTTAAGCCGATGAACCGTCGATCGAGACCGAAGAAACCATCGACGCTACGGCTACGATGATTCGGAAAGTGATGAACCGGTCCTTGAATGTAAAGGAACACCGATCGCCGTCAACTTGGATTTGTCGATTCGGATTCGGCATGAACGATCAACTACGGTGATCGGAAGAGATAACGGAGGTCGCAAGAAGAGGAAAAGTGATACCCTCGGGGACGACTCCGTCGATAAAGGAAAGCCAGACGATTACTGCGAAGAACCATCCGAGCAACGGAAGAAACGCGTGCCCGGAGGAAATCGAGAATTCGAACGAAGTGGATTATAACGTACTTAGCTCATGCTTAGGAAACTACCGGCTAAGGCGAGCATCTACGACGCTTCAATCTGTCATCGAAAGAAATAAGGAAATCTGCGGTTTCAGCTTCTACTTGATCCAGGATATTTGCTTGCCCGGTTAGCTAAGCACGTCCTCGGATGCGGTTGCTCGTTGAAGGAACAATCTGGGTTACTTTTACAAATGAAGACTCTAGCTGCTCGTACCGCCGACCGCGGCCGTCCGCTTTATATCTCCGTCGGTATTAGCGGTTGTGTTGTCCGGAGTTACAGTTGATCACGGGGCATCCTCGGCACTGATGAGTACGGACATTGGCATATTTGGATATTGAAGCTCGTAAAAGCATGCTCGATAAAATGATGTTAAGAGGATTCGACCAAAAGGGAGAGAGAGCGCCTGAGATCCATTCTTTGTTGATGAAGGTTGGAGGATCAGTAATGACCGCTAAATTCCATATTATCGACGCTCGAGACCTCTTTCAATGCTCTATTTGGTCGACGTGGATTCACTGAACATGACATAGTTCAGTCTTCTCTGCACGATGCGTCGAATGCTACTGAAGGACGAGAATATTGCATCGAAGGAGATTTACAACCATTTCGGTTCGCTGAAGTTGGCATTCATGAAGACGCACTTACTACTCGCACTCCTCGAAGAAGATTTGTTTTCTCTCGTGAAGTGATTGCGTAACTGCAATAAAAGATTCGGAAAGATTACGAAAAGGGGTCGTTCAACTCCGGCCGACGATCTCGTCGTCATTTCCTTACAACGAAATGATAAAGGTTCTTTTAGTTCATGCACCCGAGATCGAGGTCGGGGGACGTGGACGAAGAAGACCGATGTGGGTGTTGGACGGACTAAGCCGACGATCAGCGTGCGAAGAAGAAAGTTCGAAGAAGAAATAATAATGATAAAGCGAAAAAAACCCCGGTACGAGATACGCGTTGGAAGATACGGAGAAAAGCGAATACGAGACAATGTATGATCGTATAAACTACTATGCGAAGCAGTATGACCCTTACTCTGTCCTCCCCAAGAAGGTCGAGAGCTTAAGAGTCGGGGACGTCCCGTGTGTCGAGTTATAAGCCGATCGAGTTCTTGCCGTTCTACTACTACCGAGTCTTGAAAATCATGTAAATTTGGATGAGGATGCTTAATGAATTAATGGAATTGCGCTTTTGGTTATTTCTCGCCTTATGTCGCGAAAATTAATTCAAACGGGGACGTTCGTCAAAATATATGCTCAAAAAGATAAATTGCATCTCTTTGAAGAATTATGGAATGTTAGGAATCGGCATCCTAACTTCTAAAGAGGTCTCGGATTTAGTACGATTGGACCGGTCGACGATTCGAATTTTGCATAGTTGTTATCGAATGAGTCGAAGAGGATTGCCTCGATGTGGAGGATGACTTTCGATCGGCCAGTTAGAAGACGCTCCGCCGAGTCGAAGAAGAAGTTAAGTCGACGATCGATGAATCGAAGGAAATCAACACTCAGGACGAGAGCAGTACTCGCCAGCCTTCGCGAGTTCTCCTACTCGATAAAGAAGAATCAACGGAAGCTAATACGATTATTGTCGGAATTTAAAGTTGCTTCGCATGGAGTTACGACGAAATGCGGGATTGTCGGCGGAGGGTTGCGATCGATAAACTTGGAATCGACAGAGATATGCAGCCGTCAAAGCTCCAAGAAGAATGCGTCTCGAATAAAGCAACGCGGTGATTGCGAGGTAAAGAGACGATAAACGCTAACTTTGTAAGAAGAAGACGACTGCCACATGGTTAGCTAATGTTGTGCCGTCAGAAGAAGAATGGACGGATCCGTGTATGTGTCGACTTCGGAGATTTAAACGAAGCATGTCGAAAGGACGAGTTTCCGTTGCTCAATACTGGAAATGATGGTGGATATTCGTCTCAACACATGAAGTTTTCTCTTTCGTAGGATGGATCGTCGGGATACGACCGGATCGGGAATGGCTCGGAAGATGCGGCCCTTACGAGCGCTTCGAACACCTGTTGGAATTCTCGCTATACGATGATGCGCTCGGATTGAAGAATGCCGGAGCAACTTATCGACGAGCGATGACGAAGATTTTCGATAATCTCGTTCGCGATCGAATTGGAATCGCTACGTGGACGGCTTAGTTGATCAAAAGTAAACGAAAATGAACGCATTTCACGATTTGAGGATAGTGTTCGAACGATTACGACGATATAATCTCGAGATGAACCCGCTTAAAGTGCGCCTTTCTTATTACCTCCAGGAAATTCTAGGATTCGTTGTCAGTCGTCGGGAATCGAAATCGATCCGGAGAAGATTCAAAGCTATCTTAGAAATGCCGCCTCCGAAAACATTGAAACAACTACGATTCGTTCGAGGAATTGGCAGTATACGAGACAGCTTTATTTCTAATCTCTCGGGTAGGTGTCGACGCTTCTCGGCATTAATTAAAAGGACGCGAATTTATTTGGGAAGAGAAATGCCGACGGGACGTCGAGGACGATTAGAAATGCTTGATGACGCCTCCTGTTTTGGCGGCCTATCCGGGAAGGCTGATGCTTTATGCGCGAGCACTAGACGACTCTCTCGGAGCACTACTTGGCTCGAATCGATGACGAGGGTAAAGAAAATGCCTTTATCTTGCTTGAGTATGCGTCTAATCCCGACGGAGGTAAAGTATCACGCTATTGAGAAGCATTGTCTAAACACATTTAATCGCGCCAAAGGCTCGGACATTCATGCTCTACTCGTAGGGTAACCACGATTTCGAAAGTTAATCCGTTCGTGATATTTGATGGCCCGAGCCAACACTTTCTGGACGCTTAGCGAGGTGGTCGATGATTTTATTGCGATTTGATATAACTTTGTTCCCCTCCACGTTATCGAGGACGATTTTGGCATCTTTCTCGCGCGCACCCAGCTTCAAATTGGGTCGTCTCTGCAGTGACGAGGTTCTGGGATGAACGGATATTACGGATGGAATCTCAAGTGCGCTAATGTTGGGAGATGTACTTCGACGAGCTTCTTCGATAGAGAAAAGACAAAGGATCGAGCACGGTTATCCCAGTGAAGCGGGAGTTGGTTTTGATTTTCATCGCACCGGATAAGGGTATGCTCGGTTCTCCTATCACACGACAGGCCGTGTACGAAACAATGAAGCGAATACGAACGCCTTAATGCGTAGATCTGGGGTCGCAGAATTTTGATGGATATAACGGACATCGTCGTCTACGGTGACTCTCGACTTATAATTCGGCGAGATTCTTGCGAGACGGTATAAGATTTCGAAAGCAAGATTAGCGGAATATCGCGGATACGCGATAAAGTTCTTGAGAGCGATTCCAGTGTAGCACGCTCTATAGAATTCATCGGTTGGATAACGCCCATGCTGACGATGCTTTGGCAAAACTCGCAAAAGGATCGGCGTGTTCCCGCGAGGATTCATTGACGTTACGTACATGAAGGCGGGTTTTGTCCCGAATCAGCCTCGAAGATGCTATAGAGTTCGAAGAAGAAGCGACAATTGTTGTGGTCGATATCAACGAGATTGGCGTAAGCGCATTGATGAAATATTCTGGCAACCGAAGTTACGGAGGACAAGTCGGCCGCGTATCATATTACGAAGAGAGCCATGTCCTACGGCTTCAGTAGGTGATGTTCTCTACTGGGAGATCGTTCGATCGGATGTGGTTGCGATACTAGCAAGGCGAAGCGCGAGAATATTGTCGAAAAGCAGCAGCGCCGGATTGTTTGGAGCTCACTGGTCGGGGCCAAGATGAAAATGAAGATTAAGAGACTCGGATATTATTAGCGAGCGATGATGTACGATTGCATGGATACGACGAGAAAATGTCACCGGTGTCGAGTGCATGGGGTGGTCTTACACCGCATGTCTCCGAACGCTGCTACACCCATTGCTTCGTGACCGTTCGAGTGTTGGGGCACGGACATAATAGGTCAGATGGACCCTCCAGTCCTCTGAGGGACACGGAGTTCATTCTCGCGGCTACTGGATTGCTTCTCGAATGGGCGGTAGAGTGCCGTTACGAAATGTTACAACACACCGCGTTCTTCTCTTTTCGAGAGTCGGATAATTTCAGTTTTGGAGTTCCGCGCAGAATAATCTCCGACGATGGAACGGCCTTTAAAAGCACCGAAGATCGATAACTTCGTCGGAGCCGACACGAGATAGATTGGAGGTACTCGACGATCTGCTTCTGCCAAAAGCAAATGGTTTAGCGAGGACTTTCGACAAAACAACTGACAGATTTCGAAGAAAACTCTCGATGAGAACAAGAGATTGGCATAACAAATTGTTAGAAGCTTTGTGGGCATACCGAACAACATTCGAACTCCCACGCCGATGTGCACAGTACGCACTCGTCTACGGATCGGAGGCGCGTCTTCCAGTTAGAAGTTCGGACGCCGTCTCTCGAGTTGCCGTCGCCGATCGACTTACAACGGAAGAAAATGTAAAACTCGGACTTGAAGAATTGGAAAGTCTCGAAGGAAAACGGCCGAAGTCGAACGAGCATTTGGAGCTTCTACCGAGCGAAGATGGTACGAGCCCACGACAAATTGGTCGCCCGAGGACGTTGAAGTGGTGACCTTGTTCTTGTTCTCGAGAGCCTGTTCTTGCACGTCGCGAAGATAGGCGGAAAATTTGAGCTGACTTGGGAGGAATGATTTGTCATAGATAAAGTCTACTCCGGAGGAGCCTGCAAAGCTTGTGGATTCCCAAGTGCGGTAAACGCTGTTGCAGATCAACGGACGATACTTGAAGACATATTACGCGACTTGATGTTGCTTGAGTTGAAATTTCAAAATCTTGATTAATCCGTGATTATGTATTTGGTCAAATGCACCATGACCGGGTTTAAAATTTTGTAATAAAATTAACATCGATAAAATGAAAATTTTTGAGAGTGCATGTTTTTGGCTTTCTTTTTCTTTTCCACTTTCAAATTTAATACATATACATAATTAACAACATAAATTAAAGCCTCTCATAGGCGTTTCGTTTTGTTCTTTGTTCGCTGTCGATTTCGCACTGATGTTTCTCCCGTTGTGCGGCAGAAAATGTCGGGACAGGAGGTTGATTTTGGCTTTTAAGGGATGGCTTGAATCTCGCACTGTAGCAGAATGTGGCACTCGGTGGCGATTATCAAACTTTGATGTGGACTTCGATCGGATCGATGTGAATTACTGAGAGTCCCCGATGGACGCCGTTAGTACGGAAATCGAAGGACTACAGTCGTTAATCGAGATCGCCGACGGAAAAGATGCTACCGTGAAGGGGAAGAAAATATTACAAGATCCGATGGAAGGGACTAGTGCTTTGCCATCCATGATAACTGCACATGTCAGGAGAGCCTGGTCAGCTGCCGTGCATGCCGGACTGCTGGATGCATTACGAGGCACGATACGCGGGAATGCCAACCGACGACGCGCGGAGCATTCCGACGCGAAGGCGAGATATCTTCGAGAGACGGAGGATTTACTCGGCTCGCCCGGAGGGGAGGATCATACGATCCGCGAGATGAGAGAGACCTTCTTGGCCTACCTGCCTGCTTACGGAGGATGAGTCCGAGTTTGTTCCGGAGGTTCCGGGGATTCGAGAGATTTCGGATGAACTTTGTCGGGTTGCCGCCGACTTGCAACGCGAGTTCCAACACGTTCTTCGAGTGCGATGGCATTTCAGTGGAATGCTCGGACGTCGACGTCTACACTTGAGGCATTACGGTACTGCGGAGAGTACATGTCTGACGATGACGAGCTTTAAGACGGCCGAGTACCGGACCGGGGAATCATATACCCCACTTGGATACAAATACATCGGCTTGGGTTCCTGCGGGATGCGAGATGAGGAGTACCCTCGACAGTTGATGATCACTTTAGCGCGAGCTTGACGAGATGGTTAAAGTGAAGAAGGCGGAATTTGAATTTTATGAAGAAGTCCAAGGAAGATGCATCAACATGCTTGAGGGCCCAGGCGCATACCGAGTGCTTCTCTGAAAGCGACGAGAGGAGCATCCTTGATTGCATAAAGGATTCGCGAGACGCGAGAGCCGAGCAGCGCTCTTTGAGAAGGAGGACTTATTCGAAGCGGAAAGATGGATGCGTGGAAAGGGCGGAGAATCACTGTCCAGTGCATGCTGCTACAATCTTCTACTCACATGCGAGGCGAGAAAATCCCGGGGATTACCGAGACATGATCGGGTGGATCCGATCACATCCTGCGATCGAGTGGATGATAGAAGGAGAATGGTTCGATGGAGCGTAGCCACGTCGTCGCGTTCCCAATGTATGTATTATCGACGCTTTACGAGAAGGCGGCTGTATCCCCTATCGCATGAGTCGCCACGATTTCGTCGAGCCCAGCCTTTCTACGGTCTCTTTTCTACGACGGGAGCGATATCTTGTTCGGAAAAGAAATTGATATCATTGGCCCGGCGAGTTCGAGGATCCGTGGAGATCCATTGTCAGTGGGCTCGATACTTGTTCTCGAAGGCAACGGAGCGAGATGTTAAGCCTTGCATTCCGGGAGTGCGACACGCGCAGATTTACGTGACCTTCGGAAGAATGGATACCACCAGAGATGCCGTATGGATTCGTCCGGACCCGGAGTTGGAGGAGCCGGCTACGCCTACGGCTGTGATAGAGGCTGAACCTTTGAGTTCATGGAAAGGGACTCTTATCCTGGAGCATGGCTCAGCAGGTCAGCTCGACCAAAAGCTCGCCTTGCCAGAGACGATTTTCGGAGGATACTCCTTGCCTTTGCATTCGGACACGCCGAGATATGGATGATGCTCGTACTGGAGATGCTCGGTTTGTGATGTGTCTTCGACTTATGATATTTCCGGTTGTACTTTTGATGCATCCAAGCTATCTTATACTTGTGATGTTTTCGGCATATAGTCGGTTTGTAGCACTCTGTTGGGCGGTCAATGAAACTCTTTCGAGATCTTGTCACGTTTGTCTTGTTGCCCTTGTGTGCGATAGATAAAGCCACCGAACCATACGTTGGTTTTGAGCTACGACGAACGAAGAACAAATCAAAAAAAAAATATACGTAATAAAAAAAAAATGAAATTCAAATAAAATATCCTTTTGAAAATCAACCAACTAAAATCAAATTTTTGAAAAATGTATTTTGATATATATAATATAACAAAATGAAATGAGTTTGTTGAGTGTGTTTATCTCGATCTTGAGATTTCTCGCTCTCTGCTTGCATAGCGCGACCATTCGGCCGCACCGATGTTCTACGCGTCTCTCTCGGAATTTTTTTTACATTCCGCACGATATCCCGCACATCTTTCTCACCGATAACGTACTTAGTCTTATGACATGTCCTTTCGAGAGTGTCACTATACACTCTCGCACGTTACGACGTGATGATCTTTCTCGCACTTTCCTCGTTGCCCTCCCGAGATCGATGACTCCAAATTCGATTCTCGATACGCTTTTCGAGATCTATGCTCAAATTCCGATTCTCGTTCCGGTTCTCGTTTCCTCGAGATCGCATCACTAAGTCCGATTCTCACTCGCTTTCGAGATCGGTACTGCAAATTCCGATTCTCATCGCCGAGATCGTCATCTAAGATTGCGGTCTCACTTCACTCGAGATCGGTATGCTAAATTCGATTCTCGTCCACCGAGATCGCACTGCCAAGTCGATTCTCACTCCTTTCGAGATCGGTACCTAAATTCCGATTCTCATTCTTATTCTCATTTCGCCGAGATCGATTCACTAAGTTCCGATTCTCGCTTCTTCGAAGATCGAGTCTGTAAATTCCGATTCTCATCCCGCAAGATCGATCATGCAAATTCGATTCTCAATCCTTTCGAGATCGATACGCAAATTCGATTCTCATCCACGAGATCGCACCTGCACTCGATTCTCACTCCTTTCGAATCGGTACCTAAATTCGATTCTCGTTTCGCTGAGATCGAGTCCCAAATCTCCGATTCTCACTCGCTTCGAGATCGGTACCCAATTCCGATTCTCGAATTCCGATTCTCAAATTCGATTCTCAGATTCGATTCTCATCCGAGATCGACTGCTCAAATCCCCGATCCTTAATCCTTTTCGAGATCGGTACCTAAGTTCGATTCTCATCCCGAGATCGCACCTAATTCGATTCTCAACCCTTTTCGAGATCGATGCACAAATTCGATTCTCGAGTCGGTCTCCACCCTTTCGAGATCTGCTACTAAATTCCGATTCTTATTTCCTCGAGATCGGTTCACAAATTCGATTCTCACTTCCTTTCGAGATCGGTACCTAAATTCGATTCTCATTCCGATTCTCATATTTCGATTCCTAAATACGCGGTTCGTCATCCCCGAGATCGATGCCTCAAATTCGATTCTCGCTCCTTTCGAGATCGTCACTAAATTCAGATTCTTATTTCGTCGAGATCGATTCCTAAGTCCCGATTCTCACTTCCTTTCGAGATCGATAGCCTAAATTCCGATTCTCATATTTCGATTCTTTAAATCTCGATTACTCATTTCAGCGAGATCGATTACTAGAATCCGATTCTCGCTTTCGAGATCGAGTACTGCCAAATCCGATTCTCGTTCGATTCGAGATTCTCATCCTTCGAGATCGCATCTACATTCCGATTCTCAACCCCTTTTCGAGATCTGCACTAAATTCCGATTCTCCTTTTCCGACCCTCACCTTTCTGGGGCTAGTACTGATATTCCCAGTCCCAATTTCCCCGAGGTCGCATGCCACATACCGATTTCTCGTTCTCCCTCGCATATTTTGAAATTTCGCGATTCAAAGTCCACTCTCCAATCCTCGGCCGAGAGTTCCCGGTCTTCGATTCCGCTTCCGATACCTCGCTTCCTGTTTCCCACGCCGAGAGTCCCGGAATCTTCGCTTTGGGAGATTTGTCCGTCACTCCCCAGCGGGAACCTTCGCCACTCTTTTCCTCGTTTCGTTACGAGTGTGTTGACTCGGGATGTCCGTGTCGGTTCGGTTGATCTTGTCGGTCAACGCCGATACGCGCGGTGTGCATGTCCCGCACACCACACCTATCGGAGTCCTTTCGTTGACCTCGCTTTCGATCGCGCTCGCGTCGAAAATTTCGGGACGACACCGAATTTCGACGTAACTTCGACGCGCTCGTAGACGAGGCTGCCGAACGACCTCGGACGGCCGAAACGGACCGCGCTCGATGCGTCTGGAATGTCGATTTCACTTAAAATCGACGTTAAATTTGCGACGATAGCCGTCGAGTGCGAAAGTTAGGGTTCGGGCGTATTTTTAAAAAATAAATTAATATTAAATCCTTTAAATTATAAAATTAAGCCCTAAATCCTACCCTTCCCCCATTCGACTCGTTCGGCTAGCCCCGTCTCCTCGTGCTCGTGTTCCGCGAGAATCCTCTCGCGCCTCTTCTCCCGCGCTCGACTCTTCCCCCGCCATGGTCGTTGGCTCCTCGAGCCGCGCGTGGTTTCCTCCACTCCTTATCTTAGCTCGCGATGGATTCGGGTCCGCTCTCCGCGCGCACTCGAGCACCCTCCCCGCGCCTCCCCGCAGTATCTTTTACCCATCTCTTATCCTCCGCGAGAGCAAGTTGCTCCTTGCGGCATTTCCCTCCATCCTCGCCGCACCTTCCCGATCCTACTCGACTCCATTGGTAGGGAGCGGCACTTCTTCTCCTCCTCCGCCTATATAAACCCCGTTCGGAGGTGAATCTGAGGCCGGCCGATTATTCTCGTGGAGGTGGGGAGGTGCTGCTCGGTTCAAAGCTTAGGGTTTCCTATTCCTCGGGTGTTCTACGTTAATCGGTAACCCTCTTCTTCTCCTCTCTTCCTCTCGGTCACGGCTCAGGGAGGTCGTGATTCTTGCCGATTAGTTCGACCTCCCGTTTTCTACCGCTTTACGGTGTTTGTATGTCGTGGAATGGTTTGTTTGATTGCTTCGAGATGATAATTTCCCGCTTTTCATCTTTAAGTGGCATGCTTGTGTAGTCTTGCATATAGATTGGAGGGAATTTCTTTTTCTTGCTTATAAGTAGAATAAAATGGAAGTATAACTTGTATCGCTAACCTAAACGATAGCTCCTCCTCCTCTTTCTTTCCAATGGCATTGCTAGCTCGTTATTATAATTTCATTCTGGGGGTGGGGTTTATTGCTCTAAGCATGATAAATATTCAAGCATGAATATGTTTTAAAGTTGGAGTTGATTATTTGCTTCAAAATAAAGAACGGATTGGTATGTTGATATCTTCCTCTTCCTTATGTTCAAGATGAAGATCGAAATCAAAATATGTGGCTTTACTACGTGAGTTTGTTTAGCATGAAACGGTGGGGATTCACTTAGGCCTCTGTAAACATGTGGGTCTCATTTCTGCTTCCTTCTAGCTTTTCCTTATCAAAGCGTATGTTACGAGAATTTACTTTAAGTCTGGAAAAGTTTCTATGCTTATTCTTATCCGAAATATATGGTGGCCTTCATTTCGATGTATTAAGGCGTAGAAGTAATGCTTTATTCCTCGAGTCTGGGTGCGGTTTCGGCTTTCCGTATTCGCTTTGATTTTCCGTATTCGGTTCGGCTTTGTTGGGCTCGGCTCAGACTTGCATTGTGCTTTGTTTTGGTCAAATGGAGGCCTCTGTCTTGGCTTTGTGTCGCTCTCGCTTTCGGGCTTCGTAGTCCCGCCGTTGTTCGGCTTCGCCCTCCGAAGCTTCCTCGAGCCGGCCTCGTGTCGGGGGTCGCTTTGAATCGAAGTCGGGCCGTCCCGGCCTTGCGGTGGTTCGGGTCGATTTCTTCTATTCTCCCTCAGCCTCGGCTTCATATCGGAGCCGTTGCGATTTAAAATCGGATTTATTTTTGTTTTACTTGTAGTTGGCTCTGGCTCTTTAATATCCCCGGGTTTTTAGCCCTGTGCTCGAGATCGTTTTGATTCAAATTGCTCGGCCGTTCGAGCCCCGCCATTTTCTTGGTTTTGGGCCGAGTCGAATCCGCCGCCGCTCGCTTTGGCCTTTGGGACTCTCTTGTGCCTTGGGCCGTGTGTTAGGTCGTCGTTCAGCTTGTGTTCGGGCTATTTCTTTGAGCCTCAGTGGTGGTCCCACGCACCTTGTTCGGATCTCGACTGGAATTTATCCTTTCGTGTATTTAGCGAGGAGCCGGAATCGATGTGGACCACGGCTAAAGCTTGGCCCGCGAGCTACACTTGCGGCGACTTAGAATGTGTTCAGTGGGGGTTTTATTCCTTGTCGCCTCCTCGGTCGGACCTCGGCCGTGGGCCTCTCTTCGTTCTCGTCTTGGCGCGAGCCTCGAGATGAGATTTCGATGGATACGGTGATGTTATTTCTGAAATTTAAATGTTAAGGCTCGATTAAGAAAAGTATGTGAGTACGAGCTATGGCAATTACTTGATGGATTAATGTCGACTTCGCGTGTGGCCTTAGTTTCAACACTCGCTTAAGGCCCATTTTGCGGTATGAATCGAAGTCGATTTCGATTTAAAGTGGCAAGGTCTCGGGGTTTTTGGAGTAACGACTCCTGGCTTAGTAGTCCGGGTCTAGTGATCCGAGTGAACTGGCTTTTCTTTTCTCTTTGGCTTATGATTTCTGACGCTATTCGGGAAAAGGAGTGCGTTCCTGGTGAGTTCCGTCCTTATCCTCTCCGAGAGCTGTCGAGGTGCCTTTGTGCGTCCTTTTACAGTGACATGCGAGGCCTATTGGAGTCTGCGGTGACTTACGTGTTTTCCGATTATCGAAATCGACTACTTCTTTCGAAATCGTGTTGAGTGAGCCGCTTTCCGTCCTCCTTTCGACCTCCTCGTCCGCTTCACCTGTTTCGCTGCTGAAAGCACACACCTACGGGTGACGCGTAGGTGTGCATATATAACCTCCCTGGGCTATATACGGGGCCACCGCTGTGCGCCGTAAGTCGTGCGGACATCACGGATGCACGCAAACGAGAAAATTACGAGACTCATAGAGAGTGGTCGCCCGATTCCGTACTCAGAGCAGAAGTAGACAGAATCACGGAACCGGTTCGACCGTCTCGGTATCTTACTACCGATAGGTCTAACGTTCGTACGGCACCTATTAGTGCAATTAACCCGCGTGATCGAAACGTTTTAAGAACAAAAAAATACATATGTTCGAAAAATACAAAACTACCCTCCACTACTACACAAATTTCAATTTACCTACTACTGTTTGCTTGCATGAAAACCAAAACGAAGTGTGTGAAAATTTATAAAGCGTCCATCTATTGGCTATTCGAGTCGGATTAGAATCGCCTTCAGTGTAGAAGTCTGGTTTAAGTAGTCGCGATCAAGCCCAGGACGTTAGAACGACATTCCGAAACACCACTGTATCTTACGGTCTTTCTCCGAGAGGCCTATGGCTTTCTTATTGTCGCCATGAGCTTTAATGGGTCGTTCGTGGGTTTCTTATAAATTATTGCGGTTCTGTACTTGTTTCTGTTTGTGTAGCTTTTACTGACGTTTCTTTCTTTCTTTCCGACTTTCTTAAGCTTTTTCTTTCCGCGATTCTCCTCGTTTTCTCGGTAGCTTTTTTTCTTCGTTTTTACTCGTCGAGCTTTCGTACTTTACTTTTCGTACACACCATACGACTTTGCTTAAATTGGTATTGCTTTTTTTACTTACTATTTCTACTCCTACTCTTTCAGTACTTGACAAATTTATTAAGTAAAAATAAAAAAATAATAATAAACAAAGAATACAGACTAGCAGATATAGAAAGATACTAAGCATCTCCGCTACGATACTTTACTTTCTTTATACCGCCTCGACACGTTTTTACTTTTCACCCCATACTCCCCGCTAATCTAAGTGCTTACTTTCACGATATATACTAGCTAGCATGTCTTACATTTCCGTACTGTCTCCTGCTCACAAGCTTATGAACCGCTAAGACGATTATACCGTTTACATTTGCTACTACGTCTATAATCGTTATACTTGCTAACACTTTGCGACTATATCTCAATATCGTACTGCTGTGTTCTCGTTTAAGACGTTACATCATATAATCGTCGTACGTCTTTATCGCTTACCCCCGTGCTATATACATATCCCGTTATAACCGTATAACACTTAAAGATATTCTAGATATGGATGTTTAAGAACTTCGACCATGTAGCCGACTGATTGAACATTTCGACCTGTCACCTAGAAACTCAACATTTTCACACAAGAAGGAGCGGAGCTAAACGATAATGCAGAAGACTACTGTCTTCAATAATAATGAGCTTGTCGTCGTCAAAGAAAACACAATGATAAATTTCGTGAAGCTTATTCGAGGCTCGGCTTTCGACTCGACATCCCCTGCTCTTCTTCCTTCGGATTCTACATTCCAAATTCGGCCAACTCACGCAGACACTTCCACTTCTTATTTCGTCAAGTGTTCTATCCTTTTGACCTCCTGCAAGATAATATTTCTGATTTTTATCGAAGTGATTCTTACGATTTCGATCATTTAAGATGTTAATTAACTATGTGCTCGCTCTATAGAAAAGCATTTTCCGAACTCGACGCAAAATAAACCCTATTTGGTTCTTCATATTAAATAGTGACTATTACGAAATAAATCGGTTGCATCAAAGCGCGACGTCATATATTTCTTAAGCTTATTTGATCGAAACTTCACCTTTAAGCTTGCGGTTGTCTTTCGTATGTGTGTACGACTGAGAAGGTGAATGCCTCTTTCATTCAAACTATGAAAAAATATGAGGTCGATTGACTTCCTTTCTTTCCGTCATGATCTCGTAAGCGAGCGACGATTCCCGATTCTGCGACCGACAGCTTCTTACGGGCACTTCATCGGCACAAAACAACGCCGACAGTAAGATATAGCTTCAATGAGTTTATTTTGAGTGCTAATGACGTGCCGAAATTTACCACGAAGTAAATCAGCTGCACAACACAAATATACGTGTCAAATAATAATGTAGTTAAAAAATATAGCGTATCAATCCCACAACGATAGTGCCAAAATATTTAGGACAGGCAAATTTATATTTTACTGAACCGCTAAGTCTAGTTTGAATTGTTCAATATCAGTAGATGAATCTAACAGTCCCAAAAATACAGTTATAATAAATAAAAGGAAAAAATGTTGAACTTCTAAGATATGCAAGGTTCATACTTTTGTGATATACTTAAGATGGTTTCTTGTAGTTTTCCTATGGGTCCCACACTAGATTTAACAACCAAGTATAGCCTTATGCCTATGTCTAGATCAAAAGAAAATTAGAAACCATGGAGTTGAGGCTACTCACTCTCCATGCATTGTGAAGGTGCATTCTAATCCCTTAGAAAGATTGCACAATCCCAATAGAATAAGTATTATCTCAGGATTTTACGGTTAACCCTTCGTTTTCACTACTCAACTGTTAGAGATCAAAGCTTCACGAAAGATTTTAAATTTTCTGTTACGTCTAGTAATAATTAAATGATGATCAGAAGGTTCACACATTAACATGAAATATTTATGCTCGAGAGAACACAAGATCCATAGCATAAAAATTACAAGAAATCCACACTAACATCACAAGAATACAAAATGAAATTAGTAACAATGCATAATAAAAGAAACATAAACTTTGTAATTGCAAGAAATAAAGGAAGATGATGTTGCAATACATCAATGTCCTTTCTGATTAATACAAACATTCATAGATTTCTCTTATACAAATTGCCATCAGTCTCACCTTATAATATCATAAAAAACTCTCAAACAATCATGAAAAAGACAAAATAATAAGAACATACTCTTTCGAGTGAAGTCATAGAAGAAAACTCAAAAAATCTCCAAAAGACTTTTCCTAACCTTGGAGGCATAACCACCTAGGCAAAAAGTATTGTCATAATCACCAAAATATGTTTTTATATTTAGGTCAAACTTTAGAGGTCCCAAATAGGCACAAAATTTCTCCAAATTAGTCAAAATCCTGAAATTTGGTGCTTTGCCAGGTTGGTGCACGCGAGTGTGCTCATGGTCTGGATTTGTCAAGTGCTGGCCAGTTTTGGGAAGTTCTGGCTTCAGTTGCGCTTGTGTGCACTGCGGGTGCGTGCACGCTAGCGCAATTGGTTGCATGCGAGCGTGCACATGGGATGGATTTGGACAGCCAGAGCGACAAGCTGACAAGGGCTGGATTTGACTAGTCTAGAATTGAGCACATGCACATAAGTGGAATCATGGGTACCTACACGCCAGTGCAAGCGGCGTGCGCGTTAGTGCAAAGGCTGCAGTTGCGCGTGAGTGCAAGGCAGTGGCTTGCACGGGCGCACACGCAGGCGTGCAGTTGCGCGTGAGTGCAAGGCAGTGGCTTGCACGGGCGCACACGCAGGCGTGCACGCGCGTGTGCGCTCAACTGGGAGCCACTTGCTTGAACTTCTATTTTTTATCTTTTTTGCTCAAAATTTGTTTCTTTTTAACATCATGATACATGCGATAATTAACATGATATTTAATGCCAAGAAATTATGTAAGTTCACGCCGCATCAGTTCTTGGATTGGGAGAGAAGATCTTTATAAAGAGGTTGATGCTTTAAAAGTAGTAAGTGCTTTTGGTGACCTTCAATTCATTGATAGTGTTTGAGTTATAATTGAAGAAATCTAATCAGCATTTTAAATAGATTTTTAGGCATTCATGCATTATCGCTAAGAGCAAAAATATAATCACCGTCCACAGGTAGGCTCCAAGTATGAGAGATAATACTAATAAAATTTGAGCAAGCGCTCTCATAATTTTTTGTACATGAATCTGCATCTATGAATGAAAATAGTTCCTAAAGAAAAAAGAATATGAGAGTGGTAAGAAATGAAAGCTGCATAATTTTGAAATGGAATTGAGGAAAAGAAAGCAGCCACAAGTCATAGCTCAAGACACTATCGAGCAAATATCTGATAGAATTATCCATTTATTGACCAAATCAGCTAAATTAGAAACTAGTATTAAGGATGGGTGGCAAACCCCAACTTTTCTTCAAGATCATGAATATAGTTAAAATCACCAACAATAAGCCAAAAAACAAAAATATACATGCTAAAGTCATAATAGAGTGTCAAAGATCTTTCTTATGATAAGCACAATTGTCAGAGCAGACAAAAGTGATAAGAATATTGGCATATGCCGAGTCATTTAGTAACTCATGGAGGTATTGAGGATGAATTTCCTAACTGGAATTTTTTTTTTCTTTTGAATTTCAATTAATCTATATGCGTCCATTCTAAGATAAATGAAAGTTCTGAGCACTGTCTTCATTAGGAAAAATAGAGAAGTATTTAGAAGATGAAACGCCAATGACAAAAATAATGGTAAGCCTGATCTCAACTAGACAAAATAGTTCAAGCTTACGGTCTATAGCAATTTTTCTACAAATCAATAATGTTAATATCTCTCACATTCCAAGAAGTTATATTGGAAAAAAAATGTTAAAAAAATTATTGTTGGGAGGAAGAAGCGCCCCCTTTAGGACTTCATTTACTAAGTTAGAAGTGTTGGATAGGGCTATGGTATTTGGTTGAGTAGAATAATTCAACAAAGAACACTTTCCAAAAAAGACATTCAGTAAGAAGTGAGGCCAAGAAAAATATTTGGCTAATTCTTCAAAGTGTTACTTTGGTGCATGTTTGAGTTCAAATAGGGGATTAATATGTTGGTTCCATTCATGTTTGAGGTCATGTAGGGGATTAATTTCTTAATTCCCTCAGCACATCGAGAAGGGAATTTGTTGGCTGCAGAGTTGCTATTTTCAATTGTGACAGCAAAGGTATCAAGGTTGGGTACAAGGGATGTTGAGCGAAGTTGTGGCAAAAGAAAAGAAATTTTACTCTGTTTGCTGAGACTTCTACAGATGATAATTGATGTGTAAAAAAGAATGTTTAATTTTATTTATATTTTGCACATTTTTATAGATGAAATTACATTTTAAAGAAAAATATTTTATCTTTTTCTTGCAGGTACAATAAGAATTAGAAATGGAGCAAAGTGGAGAAGAAAAAAAGCAAAATGGAGGTGACATGGAGCTAAGGAGGACCCAAGTGACTGACGCATTTGCGCCGGATTTCTTGGGTGCCTAGACGCCAATCCCAACATGGGAACCCGAGGGGTTGGCGCCCAAACGCCAGCTAGTGGGCGCATAGGCTCCATACCAGAATTGACAGACAGAGAGACTGGAGCCTAGGCACCAGAAACTGTTTTCAGCAATTTCTCTACATGATTTGGGGAGCTATTCAACCCGATAAAAGAGCTATTTGGTGAAGAATAAGTGATCTTTTCAGTCTTTTGGTGAAGAGAATACAAGTTGTTGCTGTAGGATAGAGTAGGAGAGCATTTGTGAGGGAATTGGAGAGAATTTCAATTGTAAAATAAGGATAGACTTGAGGAGAGCAGTAAAAGGAACTAGGAGATCATTGAGAAAACATTCTTAGCAGTTTGTAAAGGGAGAAAGCTAAATATTGTGTACTCTTGCTATTGTATTTTTGTAAACACAATTCTATAGTGAATTTACCTATTTTTAAAGACATTTTATATTGTTTTCTCAACGCTTTATGAGTAGTCTTTTTCCTTTTTCCCTTGTGGTGATTAAGTAGGAAGTGTAGGAATGAAAAATTGCTTTTAAATTTGTTTTTAAATCCATAATGTGATGAGCAACATTTATGTCTTCATTTACTTTTCATTCTGGCCAAGTGATTAATTAAAATGTGTTGTGACCCATAATGACTCGGGAGAGTTGTGGAAGAATAACTAGTTATTCACATTGATCTATAAAGTATGGTGAAGTACTCTGTAAGGAGAAGTAAATGTTAGGAATATAATCTTTGATGGGTTCAAATTGGGGATCTAAGAAATTAAAACCAAATTAACCAATCTTCTTTATGCACTCAGGAGAGAGTAGAGAAGAGAGTTGCTCATATTTGTCACTAGCCTCATTTACAATTTGCAATTTTCATTTTCTTCACTCCACTAAGATCATTGCAAGGGAATATAGTTTTATAACTTTTTTATCAACAACCCAAATATATTATGTAGAATTTTAGTAGGAGTGAATCTTTTAGAGTAGTTGGTAATTTGGTAGGACTATTTAGCATAACTTTAAACAAATCTAACTTCAAGCTAAGAACGAATTTAGTGGGCTAGAACTTTTCCTAAACTTAAACACCTTATTCCCTGTTAGTTCGATAACCTGGACTCAAAAGTCCTATATTACAAAAGCAATATGTATAATTGTGTAAGGCCCCAGAGTGCAAGTGCACCTAGACTTAATTTAAGGCATCAATAACTCCATTCCCTTTCCAGCTACGACTCGTGCAACAATTAAGGGGAAATATGGGGGGGGGAGTGGGTTAAGGTTTAGGGATTTTGGACAAATATTGTGATCGTGAGAAAAAAAAATATTGTACAGATTGCACTCTGATGATCTCCTCTCATAGAAAATGAGTTGTTGGACATCATTGCCTTTAATATTTATGCCGATGAAGCCATACAAGATAGATTTGGTATTGACCTGAATACACACCATAGCAAAAATGAGGCAAGTTTATTTGTCTGTGAAATGGTCAATAGATAAGGGATTTCTTATTACACTCGCAATCTTTGAAATATCACTTTTTGACCAACAACACAAAGTTATGTTAGATAAATAAATTGTGAAAACTCAAAGGTACAGTTGATCTTATTTCTCTCACTAAATGTTTGTTTCTTTTTAAATTCACTTGTCATGAGGAACTGGATATGATTCTTAAGGGTGGCCCATGTTTCATCAATAACAAATATTTTACTATCAAGAAATTTACCCCCGATTTCCAAGTTATTAAGGAAGAATTTAAGAAGATTCCTATTGGGGTTAAGTTCTATATTTTACTTCTCATTATTGGCCGGAAAGTAGCATTTCAAATATTGTCAGTATAATAAAAATTTACTTAGTCGTTGACCCTCTCACATAGGTTGTCTCATTTTTACTAAGGTGAGTAAACCGATCAATACTAAATCTATCTTATCAGACTCTATGACTATAAATGTTAAGAGCAATGATGTACAACAACTCATTATTTGTGAGTGGAGATCTTTAACCTATACATTTTACAATATTTTTTTGTATAATCACAATGCTTGACCTAAATCCTCAGACTTTAACTCTCTGAACTTTCCCCTCAATTGTGGAAGGTGTGGCACCAAGAAAGAGATTGACCCATTGATGCGACTTTTTTATATGTAAGAATTTATGAACTCTGATTTATATATTTATAGTGATTTTGTAAAGTCACAATTTCAAACGCAAGTATACGTATCGTATCAAGTAATACGTGACTACTAATAGAGTCCGTTTATCGATCCCACAGGGAAGCGAGGTAAGAAGTTCTTAGTCGAATTCTAGTATACTACTAATGGCCTTAGTTTGGAAGGGTGATATAAGTAGTTTTTAACGATTACTTCTTAAATGCGGATGATTATATATAAGAATAATAACTACTCCCTAATACGAATATTAATATTAAAGATAACTCTTTTTGGGAAATTGATTTGGTGAATTTTGAGATAATAAAATTACTTATTCTCGTATAGCAATTGGAAAATGTATAAGAATGAGATGCGTTAAATATTGTATGTGTCGAATAAGAACGATCATATTCTTTACCCTCTTACGAGTACTCTATCTTCGAGTATTATAAAGAACGTTGGCGAAATCACAGGTTTAGTCACTAAATCTAAGGTTAGAGCTAGGAGGATCTTATTGCTAGATTCGGAGACTTTCACTTCTCTTCACTGAAGGCTAACTCACAGCTTTAGTTACTAGAACTTTAGGACCAAATTGGGGATCTCGACATGTCACCTCGAAACCTCCGATTCGACGCCTATGAAACCATATTTCACTATTTATTTGCACTCAATCCCATGAATTCTACGCAATTCATTCACGGACATTGAATGTGATTCCACTTTGTTGAGAATTACAATGTCCTTTCAGATCGATGCGATTACAACAAATTTTAACACTACAACGAGTTATTTTTGTAATGTAAATGAAGTCGAGTAAAAACCATCGCATTTATAATTAAAACCTTTAACATGAGCATCCCGATATCACTAAGCATGTAGTCTACTTCATTCTTAAAGAAAATTAGAGTGAAAACAATGACAAAAACTTCTTATGCCACTATTTCCAAATAAGAAGAAAGAGTAAGAGAGATGCATCACAAAGCACGAAGAAAACAAAACAGAAACTTCATTTAACTAAAGCAAATCCACTAGGTAAGTATTTACAAAATCATAAGATAATGAAGAACAATACTTAGTTTTTTTCCTTTGAAAGAAAGACGAATATCTCTCTCACAAAGTCTTCCGCTGATCCATGCAATGCTGGAACATCTTCTTACAAATTCTCTCAAAATCCCCTCTCAAATCTCTCCAAAAGGGTAGAAATCTACATTTATACTCCTATTCTAAGAACCCTAAACATTCTCCAAGTTTTTTATAACCTTCCTCTCTTCTTTTCTAACCTAAATCACTAAGTATGGACGAATTTCTAAGAGTTCCCTTAAGCACCTCTTTGAAAAAGAGTCCAAATACATTAAATTTCGACCATAACCGCTCAAAAACGCGTCCAAACTGTCTCGAGAATCGTCAACGAGTTTTTTGTGTCATTTTTCGGTCTTCTCGGGTAAGTCTCGCCGTCAGCGCCGGTCTAGGCGCCGTCAGCGAGCAGACTGCGCAGCTCTACCGTTTTGCTCCGTTTGGCTCCATTTTAGCTCGGTTTCGCCCCATTTCAGTTGCGTTGCATTCGTAACAGATAGTCTTACAAAATAAGCATGAAAATAACATTTCCTTAAAGTGTAATCTCATTCAAAAATATGCAAGAAGTATAAAAGAGATTAAGCGTCAAAAGACTTATCGAAATGTGTCAGGGCAAAATTTCATTTCTTGCTCGTTTTTGCTCCAAATTGCACCGTTTTTGTTTCTTTTTCTCCAATCACCATTTCTTGTACCTAAAACAAAAAAACATACAAAATACATTCCTTTTAAAGTGTAATATCACAAAAAATGAGTAAAATCGTATATATTTTTGGTGCATCACCCAACATCCCTAGAAGCCTCAGCAAAAAGAATAACTTTTTTGTCATAACCCCCCTCTAAACCATTGTACACGACTTCAATATCCTAACTATCATACCTGAAAATAACAATTCTCGACTAATAAATTCCCTTTTTGGCGTGTTGAGAACACCAACAAGTCAATCTCGCACCTAACCTGAAACATGCACCCAACTAACACTCAGGAGAAACAATCAAAAACATTTCTTAGTCTAACGTTTAGTTGAATAACATCTTTGAAAAAAGTTTTTCCTTGACTTATTCTACATAATCAAATACCTCAATCTAACTTGATATTTTTAAAACCAAGAAAGAAAAAAACTATAGGAGATAATCCTCCTTCCTAACAGCAATTTCCTTAATATTTTTTCACAACGTAGCTTTTTAGAATGCTAGGAGTTTTAGCAGTGACATATCACTGAGTGTAAACAAAATTATTTAATGTCGCAAGCTTGACCACTTATGTTGACTTGAGATAAGGTTTAACACTACTCTGCCTCCGACCTGATATCTTCAAAACAATTCTCATTTCTCCACTCCTAATCTCAAGAATTATGGCCTTTATAGTGTGTTTGTCAAACAAAATTGGATCCGACACTACGCAGATAAATAATGACAAACCCAAAAAATCAAAACAATTAATAGAGCTGAGCTCTTTTACGAGGTCATACAATTAAAAACAATATATATATATATATATATATATATATAGTGCGCAACCATTGTCTGTTGGTGACAGCTTTGGCGTAAGTCCTCTATTCCTCAGATTTGAATCCCAACTGGGTCAAATTAGGACATATAGGGGATCGATATTTAAGGGATAGGATAGTTTACCCTGAATATCAATTCCTTTATATATATATTTAGGATGGCCTAAAGATTTTGTTGTTAAATATTAAAATACATAAGAATTGTATTATATATATATATATATATCTAATACAATTCTTATGTATTTTAATATCTAACAACAAAATCTTTAAATTATCTTTACATCACAGTAGCATAAGAATAGTATCAAAACAGTGCAATCGAAATATATTGTATTTTAAATATTTTAATTGTTGCATTGGATGTTAAACAAATGTGATGTAATATTTTTTTTGTATTTGATTTGAAGTAAAATAAAGTTAATGTAAACATCAATGACAAACACCAGTGTTGTTGCTCATTGCTGTAACAACTGCTAGTTGCTACGCATGGCGATGACAACCAACTCCTACCGGTTATCCTGTACATAATATTAGGCTAATTTGGCTTAATTTTGATTTCACTCAAACTGAACAAAAGCGTGACTTTCATAAATTGTCAACAATTTAAAAATTTATGCTATATTTTCTTTATATCAAGTCTAATGCCCTTTTTTTTTTATATAAATCCCTGAATTTAAGTTGCATCAATCCAATAATGCAAGCGCCAAAAGCCCCTAAATAAGCATAATAATATAAAGGCCTCGGAGAGTGAGTTCACATGACTGAGTTGTTTGGATGAGATCGAAGTAGGCACATGAAAGATCCTATGCACTAAGAGTAACGCAAAGAATAATAGCAAGAGCTAGAGAGAAAGAGAGAGTGAACGTTCTTAACAAAACAAATAGATGTGAGCATTGTTATCTCCTTAGCTACTTCACCTAGGTCAATGCGATTCAGATTACGAAAAAGTCTCACCTTTTCAATAAGAATTCGGATACCAAACCACATAATAAAAATTTACGTGTTCAGGTATGTGAAAACCTCAAAAAATACGGTTTCAGAACCAAGGACTTCACAAAACCTAACCCTAAAATTGATTACGATATATGCCCAAAGATCAAGAACAATGCCATCACGAAATATAGAAAACAACATTGTTTAAATCCCTAACCTTAAAACCTTAACAGGAAAAATCGTTGCCAATCGAGAGGGTAAGGCCGGATTGATCACAAAGCGCGGCCTACTCAAGCATCAGAACGCGCAGAAGAACGTCGATCGTAAATATTAGCCGCTGAAACTAGTGAAAAAATATAGATTTTTATGATAATTTTTTAAAATAAATTGTCAAAATACAGTTTGCTCAAATAATATTGAAAATATTTGTGTGTTGGTATTAAGGATATAAATTGTTATGTTTTAGGCGGTTGTTATGTAAGAACCTACAAATTTTAACGCTTGTTGGGTTATTGTATAGTTTAAATACCTTAGGAACACATATAAATACATAGTGGTGTAAACGGACCGAACACGAATGAGCAGAGTTTGTGTTTGTATTTGGTTCATTTGAAATTTAGTTTGTTTGAATAACCTCGTGTTTGAAATTGTTCCTGAAGTCACTGTTCGTATTCGTTTTTTAACAAATGAGTTCAAAACAAGTTGTTCGCGAACAACGAGCTAATTTGACAGCCCTAATATTAATATATATAAATAATATAATATATTAATTATATAACTTATATTATATAAACATATAATATCTATATTAATAACTTATTATTATTAATTTATTATATATTTTAATTTATTAAATTTAATTTTTAAAATATCATAAATTTTTTATATATAATTATTTTAAATAATTTTATATTTCGAACAATAGCGATTCGAACACAAACGAACGCATCACTGTTCGTGTTTGGTTCGTTTAACTGACCGAACGAAAAAAAATTGTTCATGTTCGTCTCGTTTACTCCTTGACGAACCGAACACAAACTCCTTGACGAACAGAACACAAACTGTTTGCGAACAACGATCTTTTTTGACAGCCCTAAATACACATTTAGATTTATAACATAAGTGTTATAAATGTAAATATCAAATTTTGGGCGTTTGAGATGTAAATAGATATGAATTGTGTGTTATGCATGTAAATTGCCCTTTCCATTATTCTCAAACCTTAATCTTCCTCCTCTCCATTCTCCATCGAGAGCACTCTATCGTCTCGCTTTCTTCTCCAATTTTTTTTTTAAATTTTTTTCTTTCGTTCCAACCCTAGTTTCCTCTCCGAGCAGTGTGTCATCCATGACGATCCGCCGGCTCCTAAACCTCGCCCGGCGCTCTCGCGTCCTTCCGCCGGCCAGATCATCCTCCGGTTCCGCCCTCGCCGCCGCAACCGTCTCCGAGGTCCCTTCCATCCCGCCTGTCATGATCTACGACCGCCTCTCGGAGGCTGTCAGCGCAAAGATCAAGCGCCTCGAAGACCCCGACCCTCGTTTCCTCCGATTCGCCTCACCTCACCCATCCGTCGCTGACCACACCGACATTCTCTCTGCACCCGAGACGCGTGTGACGACGCTCCCTAACGGCCTCCGCATCGCTACGGAATCCACGCTCGCATCGCCCACCGCCACTGTGGGCGTCTGGATCGATGCCGGAAGCCGATTCGAGACTGACGAGACAAACGGCACCGCACATTTTCTTGAGCACATGATTTTCAAGGGTACGGCGGAGCGGACGGTGAGGCAGCTTGAGGAGGAGATCGAGAACATGGGGGGTCATCTTAATGCTTATACTTCTAGGGAGCAGACGACTTATTATGCAAAGGTGCTGGGCAAGGACGTGCCCAATGCACTCGAGATCCTGGCGGATATACTGCAGAACTCCAGCTTTGATGAATCTAGGATTAATCGGGAGCGTGATGTCATCCTACGCGAGATGGAAGAGGTTTTTGCTTGAAACCCTTAACTTAGATATTGCTTCAAGTCCTCTCTTTTAACGTATTATTCATGCGAAATTGTAGTTTTATTTTATTCGTAGCCAACCTATTTGTCAAATTACAAGTTTGTCACTCATTCATATGATGATATTGGCAATACAATGCTGATAGTGAGAGAATCATATTCTAAAGCTTAATCATGAAGATTAATCTACCCATTCAATGTCTACCTAGACATCAGTCGAACGAGCGACGGTAGATTGGTGGATTGACCACTTTAAAGGAAACTCTTGTCGATGAACACTTCGATTGTTTTCCAAATGATCCAACCTTAAGCACGAATCATATCTTTTCATTGGTTATTTTGCTTTCTATTTGACTCACAATTTATTACCAAATGGAAGCGAGCAAATAGAAAAGCACTGTATTCTCTTAATTGCAAATTAAAAAGTAATTCAAACTAGTCGTTATATAGCTGTTGGAGGTTGTTGCTCACCTTGCAGACCCTATTCTCCTTGCATGATGCTTTGTATTAAGTAGCTGCGTATATTACAATTGTAGTTAATTTAATCATACAGCATGACGTCTAATTAATTTTTAAACACTAATTATGTTATAAATACTTTATTTATTATTTAAAATACTTATTTATATATAGTCATTTCTAATTAAACATTAACTATTATGCTTATCATCCTTGAGAGTTTAGGTTAAGTAAAGTTCAATCTTTTCATCCTAAACATTATAAACAAAGACATTAGTTACTAATCTACAGAATCCTCATTCACATTTTTTATTATGTTGAATTGTTCATCTTGAGCTCGTCTTCAGGTATCAAATAGCTATAAGCATGCTCAGTGCATAGGGTCATCATCTTCATAGTAGATATTTGCTTTAATAATCAATTACACACGTTGCAAATCATTAGATGCGCTTAACAAGAATTCTTATAATCAAATCACTATTGAATCAATCATAAAACATATAAATGCCAAGGGGCCAGTTGGGATCACTTTATTTTTTGTTTTCATTTTTTATTTTTATTTTGTTTGTTTATATTTTGTTTTGTTTTAAAACATATTTGTTTGAGCTGGTTGTTTTAAGAACACTTAAAACATGTTTTGAATGTTTTCAAAAACAATTTCATTTGTTTTATAAAACAAAAAAAAAAAAAAAGTGTAAAAATTCTACTAACCAAACATTTTTTTAAAATAAGTAAAAAATAAAAATAATTACAGGAAACAAAAGTGATGCCAAATGGGCCATAAAGGTTATAGTTAACAATAGAATTTGATTGGACTATGATGTTGATTAAAGCTACATTATTTGTCACATCTAGTGTCTAAAATGAGGTACGGAGGCCTTGATGTCTGTCATTTATTATTATTAAATCATAAGGCTCTTTGTTCAAATGTTTCAATAGGTAATAGGCTTATCTGCTTTTATGCCGATAAGGTGAATTTTTCCATGTATAAAAAGGTGATGCACTTTCATTATTATTCTGATGGAACGTGATTACTGCTACACATAAGATGAGTCTTTTCATCTTTATTCTTTTACATTGCTTGTAGGTTGAAGGACAGGCAGAAGAAGTGATTTTTGACCATTTGCACGCGACTGCATTTCAGTACACTCCATTAGGGAGAACTATACTGGGATCTTCTCAGAACATCAAAACAATTACGAAAGATCATCTTAAGAACTACATATCAACACATTACACTGCTCCTAGAATGGTGAGAACTTCTTGGCGATCTTCTCCTTCATATTGAATTTTTCATATGATTCAGTTATGGTTTGAGTCTTGTACTTTTTAGATACTATTAAGGATCTATGCTTAATCCAAACTAGCTTTTTAGGTCATTTCTGCTGCTGGTGCTGTAAAGCATGAGGAAATAGTTGAGCTCGTCAAGAAGCAGTTCACAAAGCTCTCAACAGATCCAACTACAGCTTCTCAGTTGGTAGTGCGAGAACCGGCATATTTTACAGGCTCTGAGGTGCAAATGCTTAATTTCTCATATTCCTTGGTGTTTATTTTCACCTCATGTTCTAACCAGTGATTTATAAAACTATGTATCAATTACATTCAGGTCCGGTTAATAGATGATGACCTTCCGCTTGCACAATTTGCTGTTGCTTTTGCTGGGGCATCATGGACAGATCCAGATTCTATTCCTTTGATGGTTATGCAGTCTATGCTTGGTTCTTGGAACAAAAGTTCTGGTGGTGGAAAGCATGCGGGGTTTGTTTTTAATTTACACTTGTTTTTTGAAAGGGGCCTTATATATATTCAGTTTATCATTATTAGCATTGTAACTATATTTAAATTTTATATTGGCTTATTGTTTCTTTGATCTGTTAACAGCTCTGAGTTGGTTCAGCGTATTGCCATTAATGAAATTGCTGAGAGCGTGATGGCCTTTAATACTAACTACAAGGATACTGGTCTTTTTGGTGTTTATGCAATGTGTAAGGTTAGTGTCTTCATTTTTATCCAGCATACCGCTGTCTGAATAACTCAACTTGATTGCAGATTCTAAGAGACGTGTTAAACTCCACTTACTAGGTTGACTACTAAATTTCTATACAGGACGTGAAAATTTGTTGTTGTATTTTCCCGTTGCACAAACTTGCTTGATATGGTATCTGAATTTTTTTTTCTTTTTGATATCTTATATTTTGATAATTCCTAAATTTCTTTCAAATTGTCTGCCACAATAAATCACAATGTTATGATCTCGAAGCCAGGCAGCTTACTTGCTTGAGTGTTTCATATATTCAAAATAGGGGTATAAATGAGCCGATCTCGAGCAAGCCCAGAATGGGCTCCTTAAACAATACAATTGTTTGTGTTCGGCTCGTTAATATATCGAGCGCAAAAAATTTGTTTGGGTTCGGTTATCTAGCTGAATGCGAGTTGTTCGCGAAAAAAGAGCTGTTTTGACATCTTTAGTCACGCAGTAGTTGGACGTTAAATGGTAGGAGTGAGATTTAATACTTATTATTTATTTTAAAATATTCATTTAAATAGAATTCAATATATTTTTCCCTATTTTTTAATTATTATTTTTAATTGATTATAAACAATTATAGCCAATTAAATCATTTTAAAATAATACTCATCAATTATATTTATATATATATATAATTTTTTGTGCCAAAACGAGCCGAACACAAACGAACAAATCTTTGTCCGAGTTCGGCTCGTTTGCTTAGCGAATGAATTGAACATGAGCTACTTGACGAGCCAAACATGAGCTATTTGCGAATTAGCTGTTTTAAGAGCCCTAATTTAAAAGCATATTTTTTAGTTTTTGTTTTGAAATTTTTTGATATTAATTATTTATTTATTTTGCTTTCTTTGTATGTGTGAGACCTATATTTCAATAGCATATCAAATTTTGTACAGAACTTGTATCAGAAGTATTAGAGCTTATTGTTTTACTCAGTTGTTTAGCTGGCATACTTGTAGATTCTAGAGTTGAAATATAGGCTACTAGGCATAACGGTATAAGATGAGATCGTATGTGCATGGATGTATGGTAATTAGGCTTTGATCAGTGTTGTAGATGAGTTGAGCTTGATTGAGCTTTGGCTAGGCTCATGTTCGGCTTGTTCAAGGCTAATTGTGTTCGAACATGCTCGTGAATAGTGTGATTGTGTTCGACTCGATTTATAGATTCTTGTTTTTGTTCAATTTGTGTTCGGCTCAAAATTAGGCCGTTTAATTTAATTATAAAAATAGTTGCAGGGGGTTGGATTCTAACCTGCTCTATTTATCTGCAATAAAAATGTAGAATCACATGAGCACATGAATTATGGTAATTAAAATCTAGATATAAATATATAAAATATATTATTATATAAATAATATATTTAATTTTCTTATTTTGAGCTAAAACGAGTCGAACATGATCAAACAAAGGGCTGTTCATGTTTGACTTGCTTACTTAACGAACGATTCAAACAAAAGTTACTTAACGAGTCAAACGCAAGCTCTTCACGAACAACAAGCTTTTTTGACAGCCTAGCTTTGATCTATATGAGCATCACTGAGCTTGCCTGAAGTCAGAAGTGGGGAGGGAGTTTCAAACTTTGTTTCAATATGGTCTACTCTTCTATGAGCATTAGCAAAATCACTTGAGAAGAATCATAGGTTAGATTTCCCAAAAAGTAGCTGTCTTTTACCTTTAACCAAACTGTTATCTGTAAAGTTACTTTGTGGAGAAAATTAATACTTCTTGTCAGTACCTTGACATCTAACCTATGCAAATTGTTTTGAGAAAATAAATATTTATTGTCAGTGTTTTGATTGCCTGTTGAATTGCTAATAATGGTCGGAAGCTCTTGTGGATACCTCTTCTTGCCTACCCTGTCATCTTGTTTGTCATTACCAAGATAAATTTTTTTTTTTCTTTTACAGTAATGAATATTAAAAAATTGTGGATGCTACGTATCTATTTTTCATCCAAACTATGCAGGACTAATTATGAAATATGAGGTGTACTATAGAGGTTTGTTTTTATGAAGAGATAAGGTTTCATGCTCGTTTGATAAGGTTTTCTTATTGATTTTGTGGTAGTAAAAGCAGCCAATTAAACTTAAATACCTGTTTGGCCATTTTTCCGGCTCCCTTTGGCTTCCAGTTTACCTATCTTGTCCTTCAACTTTCTTTTTCTTTTTTCTTCTATCACCCAAAGCCCGCCTGTGATGCCACTTTTTTCTCCTTTTTTTTCTTCTCTTTGCTCTGCTAAAGCCAGCGCTTTCACCACTACAAAACTGCTACAACTGAACAAGCTTTGTCCTATGTTGCACCCCACATCTTATATACTATGCTCTGCTCTCAAGATCCTCCCTCAACACAACTCCACGTTCCTTTATCCTATACCCTACCCAAAACCTCGTGCATTTAAGTTCTGCTACCCAGGAACTCTAGGAAACTTTGAACTGAAATCATTTATTTAAATTTTCTAACCTTTCACAACTTCAGTACACCATTAGCATTTTTTGAGGAATGCAATGTTAATATTGTCCCAGTAGAGCCTAAAGACTAGAATACATTATCATTCTTGTGGCTTCTCCCAATGGGCTTTGATGCATGCATGAAAAAGAAAAAAATCCTAGTTTTATACCTAGAGTCCGTGGTTGTAGCAGGATTTAGTGACCTGAGTTATTCATGTACATATTTGTTTTTGAGGGACATAATCTGATGAAAAATATGAATTATCAATGCCCAAAAATAGTATTTTTTTACTGTGCATAATCCTTGTTCATAGCATATTAGAGGATAACAGTAGGCTGAAAGGCATAGCAAACAGGCAAAGTTCGTCTATCTCACTTCATCTGAAAGGTTGAAAAGCTCAGTTCTAGTACGGATTACATTCTATGGAGAACTATATTTGTGAATTGATTTTACAAAATTTTCGTACCTCTCTCATGCTTTATGATTTGTTATTTTTTATTTTTTTAAACTTCAGTGATCTCATTTTTCCCATAATGCTATTGTTTTAGTATACTGTCAAACTGATTAGAGTTGATAGAGCTAACCCATTGGCTAACTGTAACTGAGGTGCTGATCATTTCATCCAGTCACTTTTCAGCATGGATTGTTTATAAATTTTAATGTTCTAAGTTTCTGTGTTTTGATAATATTATTTCCATAATCTCTCTTAACTGGGCATGCTTTGTGCCTTTTTCTATTACAGTAACATCAAAGCATTGTTCACTTGCATATTCACTTGTATATTTGTCTGAAAATTGTCAGGCACAAGGCCTGTACTTGTTGTTATTTGGTTACACCTTCAAAATACTAATTTTATGCTGTGTTTCTTATACAGGCCGATTGTGTGGATGATTTGGCCTGGGCAATCATGCAAGAGATTAGCAAACTATCTTACCGAGTGTCAGAAGCTGATGTTATCCGTGCTCGTAATCAGGTTTGTTTCGCTTCTGTAAATGCACACATGATTCAGTTTTTATTTTTTATATTTTCTCTCATTTTCTTTCTTTGGAACACTGAATTTCTGATGTCTGATTAATACGTTATACTTCTTCCCACTATCTGTTTTAAAACATCATGCAAGAAATGCTTTCTAAAAGCTGGCTATCAGAAGTCCAAGATTCTCCCCAACTACTACCCCTAGCTCTGTAGTAACATAAAAATTCAAGATTTCTCGCATTGCCCCAACAATATTTCATAAATACTTTATTCTCTAGATCTTATTATATTTTTCTTCTGAATATTTTTTATTATTGGAACAACTCCATATTTTTTTATTTTTTCATATAAGAAATCTCATCCATATCTGTTACTGCTCTTGTGGGTATTGTTACGTCCTTTTTTATTTGTTTTTGCTAAAATTCTCATCCACAGTTTCTTTTACTTATTGTTATATCTTTCATATTTGCTTTACATGTTTTTCTAATTCAGATATTAATTTTGGATAAAAACAAGTTTAGATTTATTGGCTATTTGAAATTAAATTTGGTTGACTTTATGCCAGCTATATATCCTTCTTGTGGATAAGATTAGAGAACGAGTTTAGGAAAAACTTGAATTATGTATGTCTACATTTGGAGTCTAATGGCCTTCGTTTGAGTAGATCTAAAACTGAATATATGGAATGTGATTTTTTAAAAGTAGCTCTAGTGGCAGAGTTGTAACTATGGGCGATCAAATGATTAAAAGTTGTGAACGTTTTAGTTATCTTGGGTCTATTATTCAAAATGACGGTAATATAGACAGGGATGCCGATGTTATTAGTAGAATTCGGTTGATTGGTTGAAGTAGAGGAATGCATCAGGCCTATTGTGAGATAGAAAAGTACTACTAAAAAAAAAAACATTTATAAGATTAAAAAATATATATAAGATGTTGGTGAGACCTGCAATGCTTTATGGTGCAGATTGTTTGCATTTAAAAGAGAAGCATAAAACCAAGTCAAGTGTTGCTGAGATGAGTATGCTTAGATGGATGAGTGGCTTGAAACTTAAAAGACCAAATGCAAAACGAATCTCTCTGTGAAAGGCTTGGTGTAGCTCTAGTGGCAGACAAGATTAAAGAGAGTCGTCTTAAATTGTTTGATCACATTAAACGTCGATCATATGATGATGGACGGTTAGGATAGTGGATGTTTTATATTCGACTTATGTTAAGAAATGTAGAGGTAGATCTAAAAATACTTGGGCATATTGTATAAAAAATGATCTTTATCTATTAGAATTAAATGAAAATTTGACACTCAATAGGACACAAAAGGCTTGTTGTTCTTATGCCAGCTATATATCCCAGTATGGTAGAGAATACATTTATAAATTTATAATTTGATGCATTTATTTGATAATTTTGATTGAACAGAATTTTCTTTCCTCTTTCAGTCATGTGTGTGCACATTGGTGGTTTGATTTTCTTAATTGAAATACAAGTGCTACTATTTAACTATCTAAAAAATCATCTTATATCGAACAGAGACCATTTTTTATGATTTTTCTTTTTGACTTAATAGCTAAAGATCTTGTTATTGTCATGTATTTCCTTCAAATTTATACCCTTTGAGACTCAATTTTTGGTGATTAATTTATAATTGCTCGCAAATTTTGTATGATTCGAACATTTCGTTGTTTTGTCCATATTTATTCGATCATTGATTATCATTTTGTTATAATTATCATATTTATTGATTTTATAAATAAATAAATTTATATATATATATATATATATATATATATATATATATATATATATATATATATATATATATATATATATTCAGTGTTATATTATTTGCAATCCTAAGTCCCTTTAAGTAATTTTTATTTATTACTTTATTATAGCTGTATTTATAAACCTTAGAATTTCCTGGATTAGAAATCCTTTTGCCACTGCTCCAAGATTTATTAGAAGAAAGTTAATTGCTTTGCTACCTGCATAGCCCTCTGTTGATACTGAAGGGTTCTTTGTTTCTTATTCATTTTATTATTATTTTTTCTTACAGCTGAAATCCTCCTTACAACTTCATATTGATGGCACAAGTCCTGTTGCTGAGGATATCGGCCGTCAGGTGAAATCTACTCCTTGTACCAGGATGGGATGAGCAGCTAAATTTTATTGGTTTATGTTAAACCAATGTTAAATTTTATTTTTGTAACGTTGATTCTATTATTCACATTCTCAGCTACTGACTTATGGCCGAAGGATACCCGTTGCAGAGCTATTTGCACGGATTGATGCAGTTGATCCTAGCACGGTAAAGAGAGTTGCTAACCGCTTCATATTTGATCAGGTAATCATCTCATCATATGTTTAATGGAACATTGACTGATTCTGATTTTCTAGGGTTTGAATAAATTTTTATTGTAAGTAAACTTGAAGAAGTTTTTTATTTGCATACATACTACGCTATTCTTATGAATGTATATATGTATATATATATGTATATATGTATGTATATATATATATATATATATATATATATATATATGCTGGCTATTAAAAAAAAGAGGGAAAAAAAGAAATGAGTTATATTAATTAAAATTAAATTAATTCACTTATAGATTTATTTATTTCTCCTTCTACCTTGCGGACCCTGCTAAATGGAATGACCGTTTGCAGCTTTGTTTGAAGTGAAAACAGCACAATAGCTTGGTAACCATTGATTCACATGATTCACACCGTTTCGTTCCATTGCTCCCTTGCAAGTATCTGCCGAAATTTCCTTCACGTTGTTTTCGTTTGTCTCTCCTTTTTGTTCTGTCGAGTGAAAATCACAATAGATCGAAGGTTTCTTCTCTTGCAATCAACTCTCCGTTCGTCTTCGTTTCGCTCGAAAAGCCACTCTGCGGGATAGAAACTCGCTTACCTGTTTCCTTAGTGTTTCTTCTTCTTCACTAATCACACTTTCTCGTTGTTCTTTTTACTGAATGCACACAACCCTCCCTTTTTCTACCTTAGCCTGTGTGATTCCCCACTCCCTGCACCGAAATCTTCCACCTCAACCTCTTTGCTTCCAGTACGCTTCTTCCTCTTTTGTTTAAACCGAACGCCCTAGCCTTCATCGACTATTTCAAAGAAGGAAAATTGCCTATAGATAAATCGGTAGCCGCACAAATAAAAAGAGTCATACTGTTTGCTTTTTGTCAATGAAATCCTTTAACGTAAATCATTTGAACAAATGTGGCTATGATATCTATGGTCTGATGAAGCCAATAAAGTTGTCATTGAAGTGCATGAAGGACTTTGTGATGCACACCAATCAAGCCCAAAAATGACAATGAAGAACAAAAGAATGGTTATAACTGGATTTAAATGGTGAAATATTGCATTGAACATGCAAAGAAATGTCATAAATGTCAAATTGATGGTGACATAATACATCAACCACCTAACCCATTACACTCAATCGTAGCTAGTATTATGGTCATTTGAGTGTTGTGGTACGGATGTGATTGGATTAATTGATCCACCATCATGAAGAGGAGATCGTTTCTTTTAGCTGCAATTGATTACTTCTCAAAATGGGTGAAGTTGTCCTGTTTAGAGAAGTTTCCGCTGAGCATGCGACAAATTTCTTCACTCATAACATTGCCTACAGATTTAGTTTGCCACTTCACATCATTTCGGACAATGACCTAGCTTTTAAAAGCACAAAGATATACAGAATTATCGATAGACACAATATTGATTGATCAGATTCTTTAATATAATATCCAAGGGTAAATGGCCTAGTAGAAGTTTTTAATAAGACACTGATTAAGTTGCTCAAGAAGATCCTCACTAAAACCAAACGAGAAGACATATTATGAAGATGGATACGTTGTGGGCTCATCGCACAACTTATAAAAAAACGACTAAAGCTACTCTGTATGTATTGGTGTTTGGAGCAAAAACAATATTTTATCTTGAAGTTGAGTTGCCATCACTTCGAGTAGTCCATTATAATCTTACTCAGGAGCAAAATGCTCGTTCAATGCACTGGATGAAATGAAACTTCAAGCTTAACAAAATCTTGAAATCTACAGAGCAAAGATGTCTCAAGTCTTTGATCATAAGATGCGTCCTCGGACATTCCAAAAAGGGGATTTGGTCATGGTGTTGAGAAGCAAATCGTTTCCCATCGAAAAGTTGTTGGTAAATTTATGCCTAATTTGGAGGGCCCGTTCGATATTGAGAAAGGGCATCAATTTGAACGGTCGACGACCAATGCCTTTAATCAATGGTCGATACTTAAAAAAGTATTATACATAATGACCAAGTCAATGATGTTATGTTCAAAATTTCATTTTAAGTTGTAAATGATTTGTTTCATTTTTATATGTATTTGCATCTTATTTGAAATTTTCTTGTAACACAAGAATGCATTTCAAAGTTATTGCAAATATATCCCCGCATGATCAAGGGCATTTTTTTAAGTTCATTTGAACTGACATTAAGTTTATATTTTCAAAATATGTTGCACTGTCAAAAATTCCCGGCAAGATTGGGGCAATTTTAAAAATTTTATATAAAAAATATAAAATTTTTTAAGTACAACACAAGATCCTCATCGCTTGGGTTGACATCATGCGTCAAGCCGATATCCGCAAATATGATGCCAAAATTATTAGTTTTAAAGTAAAAAATATTAGGGTTGACATTGAGCTTAAAAGCCAAGATCCCTAAATATTTGCTAGAAATCACCACCAAGCGAAAATAGATGCAAAATGAAATTTAAAGGTCAAAGATTTCCTTTGAACAAAATCCTCAGAATTCAATTAAAAATACTTTGAGATTTACGATTCAAGTTGGAAGGATGCAAATTCTATCATAGTTCATGTCTAAGACTCGATAGGGTCAAAAAAGTCGAACTCAATAAGCCCAAACATGGTCGTCGTTAACAATTTGCTTCACTCAACAAGACATAAGACGACCGAAGTGAAGAAGCAAGATTTTCCTACTCAATAAGCCATAAAAATGGCCGTTATAGGACAACCCCTACCTTGTTAGTCTGATGATAGGAATTGTTTGGTTCCCAAGTTCATCCAATTTGTCGAATTCAATCCACTCAAATCCGAAAGATTTTTTCAACAAGTTAATCGATAAAGGAAAATCTCGAAGTCCATAAATTAAGGCTTCTTTAGCTAAAGAAACACAAGCTCATTATAGTCCAAGTGTAGGACTCAAGCGGGTCAAGAATGTCGGACCCAACAAGCCCAAATAGGGTAGAGTCGCTGACAACTTTCTCCACTCAACAAGCCATAAAAATAGTCGTAGTGAAAAAACTCCATCTGTTAATTCAATGACAAAGTTTATCAAATCCCAAGACTAGTCGACGTGAGAAGTCCATGTGGACTAGATTATGAAATTTTTCTTGATCATCAAAAGATCAAAGAAATGTCAAAACTAACGAACATCACCCAATAATGCATCAAAGTTAGGCCTGATTCAGTTCAAATTGAAAATCAACCAAATCTTTTCAATTGTCTAATCAAGCTTAAGGTATGGACCGAATGATTTTTTTCCTCAATAAGTCCGATAAAACAAAAAGCAAAGGGTCGAAGAAGTTCTCTCATAGTTTGTTCAAAGTTAGATGTTGAACTATGGGGATTCACTATTCAACAAGTTCGATAAAGCACTAAGCATATGGCGGACGATCTCTTGCCTCTAAACTATACCTGGAGACTAGTTCACTGGCATGCATCCCTCAACAAGTCCTCCAAAACACAAAGCTAAAACCGAAGATCAATTCCTTCAACAAGGACTGAAGTTGTGCTCGTTCATCTGATAAAACTATAGAGACAATTAAGGTTAATTTCTTCATCGAGCTCTTCAAAATAGTAAAAGCAAATCGCAAAAGAGAAGTTCAATCTACCAGTCAAATGATTGACAACAGATGAGAAACGACTTCAACTAAAGTTGGTATATAACGTTATAAGCCTGCATATTAAACTGAAGATTATAACTTGCATTAACATCCGATTAGCATTCCCAGATATCTGCCAAATAAAACCTTCAACATGTATCCAAGTAAATTTTGGAAATTCACAGGGTCAGTTACTTTACAACAAATATGGTCTGGTTCAAGCGCACACCATATTTGTTGTGGGGGCATTTGTTGACTATAAAAAAAATGAGGGAGAGAAAAAGAAAAATAAATGAGTTATATATTAATTAAAATGAAATTAATTAACTTAAAGATTTATTTATTCCCTTTGCCTGCCTCTTAGATCCCGCCGAAAGGAATAACCGGTTGCGGCTATGTTTGAAGTAAAAACCGCATAGTAGGCTTGGTAACCATTGTTCATTCACACTGTTTCGTTCCATTGCTCCCTTGCAAGTTTCTCCCAAAATTTTCTTCCTGTTGTTTCGTTCATCTCTCCTTTTGTTCTGTTGAGTGGAAATCACTACAGATCGAAGGTTTTTTCTCTTGTGATGAGCTCTCTGTTCATCTTCCTCTTGTGCGAAAAGCCCAACAGCAGAATAGTAAGTCACTTATTTCCTTAGTATTTCTTCTTGTTCGTTGTTCTCACTTTCTCGTCATTCTTTTTCTGTAAGCGCACGCAACCTTCCCTTTCTCTACCCTAGCCCCTGCGATTCCCCGCTGCGTTGAAATCTTCCACCTTGACCTCTCTGCTTCCAGTACGCTTCTTCCTCTATTTAAATTGAACGCCCTAGCCTTCCTTCATTTTCCCTGATTCGGCACACCCTCTCTATCACTGTTTCACACGTTAGCGCACGAATTCTTCCCTGCCTCGCACCGAAGCCGCACCTCCTAAGTCGTGATCTCCTTCACCCGGTCCATCTCTTGTGCGAGCCTTGCTGAACTCCTTGTAGCACAATCCTTTGTCACTGTGCCCTAGCTTGAAACCCGAAGCCTTCGCTCGATCTCCTCTTTGCCCTAGCCTTCACAATTCTGAGCACGAGTTCTCCCCACCTTCAATTGCACAAACAATCCCCACCTATTAAACCGAGCAAATTTCCCCTTGCTGCTTCTATTCATGCCCAAAATTTATCCGAGCCCCTATCTAAGCGATTTTAATGTTAATTTTACATTCTTGTTTTCTTTTATCAATGTGTATCGGAAAAAAAATTTAAAAAAAATTGCGATTGTAATTTTGTTTTATTGTGTCATTAATTATCACCATTAATGACGTGGAGCTTGAAAGATATACTTTGGGGCAAAATAGGGCAATTTTTCGAAAATATTCACTCGAGGAAGTGCTAGTACCCATTTATGAGGAAATTAAGTAACATTCGGGGAAAAATGCAATCATTTGGAAAACTTTTTAAAATGAGGATTTTAAAACACCAGTTCGTGGGAAAAGCGAGTATTTGTCCGTGGGAATTGAGTACAACCCGGGGAAAGCAAATTACACTTCGGGAGATACTGGCTTGCAATCTAACCTTTTGTGTAGGTACATTGAAGGCTCTTTGCTCCTTTTAAGATTGGGGTTGAATTTATATTTTTGCTTTTTGGTCTCAATGTCCAACTCGTCTGTTATGATAGTTGGGAAGATCGACATTCTCTCGTGCCCCCGAAATGGGAATTGACTTCGGGAGGCTGCCAAAATTTTTTGTGTTTGGACTTGTAATCACTTTTAAACATTTGGAACTTTGGACTTTTAAAATAAAATAAAACATTGCTAATTTAAATTGACTTGTAAACTTAAGCTTTTGAATATTTAGGCTCTTCGGGTTTTAAAAAATTTTGAGTTCTAGGTTGTTAAAATATAACTTTCAGGGCTTAAAATATTAAAATTTGAATTTTAAAATTTAAACTTATAAATTTGAAAATACTTTAAAAATGAATTTTTCAGCTTAGGCTCCTAACCGACGAAAAATAATTCAAATATAAAACCATTTTGAAATTTTATACGTCGTCGAATTTGCAACTTGTATGGTAGCGAACAGATCATTTTTTAAGCTCTCAATGAACATATGGAAGTGCAGGAGCATTTTTGGAAATATTTCAAAATTTGAATAATTTGAAGGCATGTAATCTACATGAATATTTTCTAAATCAAATATGAAATGCAACATTTGGAGATCCATGAAAGCATTTTAGAACTTGCATGAGTTAAAATTTGGATAACGGTTACGGTGGCAGCCGGCTTTTTATCTTTTGAGCGGTGAATTATAAGGGTATAATTGATTGACACAAAACCCTTTGTTAGTTAAGGTCGACTAAAATTTGTCCCATTGGACAAACATCCATCTCAAATCTACAAGCTTCTCTTAAACGATGTAACCCTTGACTGCTTACAAGTATTTTTCTGTCAGTTTGGGTCGGCTATCTCTTCTTATTAAGTAGATCATACGGCTTAAGATGACGGAACCATTGGATTTTAATCGGTTTTCATCTTTATTCCCCCACCATTCGTTTTACAACTTGAATTTTAAGTCTACTGCTATTATATGTTAAATATTTAATTCTTAATAACTAATCTTAATCGGAAGTGCTTTCCCATTATTAGGATGGGTAATTAACCATAAGGGGAAACCTCGAATCCCAGATCAAAAGTTCTGGCTAAATGAGGGTGAAATATCTGGGTGGTGTCTTATCTACAATCCAGTTAACATTCTGAAAATTTTATCCTCTAAAGTTCTCATGAAAACAAAAAATAAAAATAATTACAAAGAATCTTCTGGGGAGGGGTCGTGAATTTTCGGGGCCCAAATATATATATATATATATATATATATATATATATATATATATATATATATATATATATATATATATATATATATAAAACACGAAAACTCTAGTTTTAACATATCTAACACTCAAATCTGTCATGTCACTGAAAAACATCACTATAACTAGCTTTTTAAATGTGAAATACATCTTTTTCATGCATAGGTAAAGTTTAGGTAAAGTTTAGGTAAAGTGGTATTAATATAAATATCAAAGTATAGGTGTTTGATATGTAAATAGATAAGATTTGTGTGGCATATATATAAATATTATTTGATATTATTGTTATTATTATTGTTAAAAGCTACGGTTTGGGTCTGTTATAGGACGTTGCCATTGCTGCCATGGGGCCTATTCAGAAGCTCCCTGACTACAACTGGTTCAGGCGCAGAACTTATATGCTCCGCTACTAGGCCCATTTTACACTGCATTTGGCTGTTTATTTTCTCACGAGTCCTTAAGAATAAGCTTCATGTACGCTTGTTTCCTCAATCCATAAATGTATGATCAGGTGGGTTTATGGTAGAAAGCATTTATTTTCAATATTGTCTCAATTTTGTTCTGTATCATCTCAATCTATATATATCTCTAATGTGACTAAAATGCATTGTTCAACTTTATTTTGGATTATTTGTCATCAAATTTCTCAAGGGAAGAGTATTAACTTTCAATAAGATCGACTTTCTTTAGTTGAACAAATATAATTTTTGCTATTGTTTGCCATCTAGTTTGGTCGAATCTATCAGTGAAATAAGTTTAATTTTTGTTCGAATGATTTAACATATTTCCCTATACAAGCAAGACCTGCAAATTCAATGTAACAGCACGCGGGCTTACAATTTGACTGCTTCAGCAATCAAATTATTACAAAATTGAAAGGGGCATTTACATACGTACCATACAATTTTTATGTGTTTATATATCTAACACCTAAGCATTCATATTTACATTCATAGCACTCAAAAAAGTGAAATACATCTTTTCATACGTAGGTTTATTACACCATTGGAAGTGTAAATATTAAACCTTGGGTGTTAGACATGTAAATCTATAGGTACTGCTTGTTCAGTACGTACTATAGGACAGAACAAATTATCAGTCACAACAAGCTGGGCATAAGTTCTTTCTTCTTTTATTTTGCAATTACATTCCTGGCAGGTTATATGATTTGTGTATAGTTTACTGGTTTCATCTGGCATTCTTGGTGGGTTATTGTTCTTTTTCTTACAGCTGAAATCCTCCTTAGAGCCTTTTTTTTATAATTCACCAAAACTGTCCTCAAAATAAGAATTTATTATCATGCTGATGATGATCAAACCCAAAACCTTAGCGATAGTTTTCAAGGTCTTTAATATTCAACCTAGTTAGTATCCACAATTATCTAAGATTGCTGCCTTGAAATGGAAGGAAAGAAAATGACATATCTGTGCTTGAATGTGTATTGTATCGGTTGGAAACAAAATGAAAAATTTTCACAGTGCTGGATTCGAGCGATGCGGTTAATTTTCGATCATCTATAGTGATTATGAGCTTAGAAGAATTTTGAACCATTGTACAGAATTCATTTGGTATCTCTTTAGAATGATACAGACCAAATCTGGAAGCGTAGCCTACAGCCCATCCCCAATTATCCAAAGGAGACAACACAAATTATCCTTGAACACTGCAATCATCTTCCCTCCATTGCACAAATATAAATTTCAACAATTTGTAGCAATGTTATATGGATCTTGCTAGAGTATTAGAAGTGTAAGTTCAATTTGTTTAGATTATTTGGTTTAATTCAATCTGCATGTCTATTGTTTTTTTTTTCACTTTGTATTTTATTTTATATATTTAAATTATAAATCATAATTTGATTATCTTATATATAACATGTCACTTTTAGGTATCTAATATGTTTTATTATATATTTTTTTGTAGATTTACATGCATATCTAATATTTAAACTTTAATTCTTGCGCATAATCCACCTTACTTGATCATGAAACGTGGATTTCACTTTTTAAAATTTAAAATAATGTTGTTTTTTATGTGACAAAAAATTTGTGTGGTACAAATGTAAAAAATAAATTTTAGATGATAGATATATAATAATTTGTTATATGAATAATTATAATTCTATTCTTAAACCTCTTGAATTAAGTTATCTTCAACAAATGCGTCTCCAATAATCATTCTAATATATGAAAAATGAAAAGAACATCTATAAGCTTTAGAGGGAAATGTCCAAATATTCGTTTGACTCTCTGTAGGGGTTCATTTTAATACCAGAGTATATAAAAATATCACTTTAGTCCTCTGAATCTTTTAACATAGGCATATAATTTGATTACCTTGTACGGTCTACTGACTATTGTGATACTTTTACTCCTAAAATTTGATTACCTTGTATTTTCTCTTATATTTTCTCTTATATTGTTGTTCTAAACTTGCGTATTTGCATTGACATGATAAAAAAAAAAAATTTAACTGATCGGGTTCATACAAAACCATTTCCCACATCGAGCCCAATATGCCTACAAGTTCATCTTATTTTTTTCAATTTTAAAAATTATAATATTATAACTCCCATTTGATATGGGACTAAATGAGTTATACGATTTAACTGTAGAAATGAAGAATCAGGCTGGTATATAAAAACTGAGAGCGGCCAAACTATGGTAATTGGGCTAGGCTATGAGAACTAAGTTGCAACAATTTATTAAAGATATTATAAATTTATTTTATTTTTTAAAAATAAATAATATGCATATTATGTAATTATTATACTATTTTAAGTCATATTTAACTAATTTTAATAATTTTTTAAATAAAATTTTCTTCTTCTGGTTCAAGTAGTTCATTAAAATAAAATAAAATTGTAAAACAGCTTCAAGGGCTGTTTGTTATCCTATTTATGGGACTGCAAATTCTGCAATTACTGATGAATTCCCTTTTAACTTCATCGTTAGTTAAATCCAGAATTTCTCAAATCCCATTATTCACGGAATTCTAACGAATTGCTCCCCTCACAAATCGAAAAAAATACTGAAACAATGCACATCTAATCCTCTCCTCTCAAGATTTCGGTTTCCGCACATCTTTCATCTTCAGACAACTTGCCTGAATTTGGGCAACATTGGAATGCCGATTGCAACCAACAAACGATCACTCGTAATTCAACTAAAAAATGAATTCTATAACATCTCGATGAAGGATCAAACCATGTCGCAATACTTCATGAAAATTAGATCGCTTGTGGGTAACATAGCTTGCCGTATGTTCTCAGTTAGACTTTGAAGATGTTATGTACATCCTCAATGGATTGCCGCCATCCTATAATGCATTCAAGGCGGTCATTCGGACATCTCTTCAACTGATTGCTTTAGATGATTAATACTCACCTATGTGCAGTGAGAAAATAATATCAAAACAAAGAATATGCCACTGACTGAGCCACCAATAGCCCTTACAACATGTCGTGGACGATGTAACTCAGGATCAAGAGATCAAGGAAGAAATTACCAATCAAATCAAAGGGGAGGCCATGTTGGAGGAGCAAGAGGGGGAAGATTTGCACCTAAATCCAATATCATTTGTCAAATATGTCATAAAATGGGGGACTCGACATCTAGTTGCTGGCATCGGGCGAACCTTGATTGTACTCCCACAACCCCAGCTCAAGCTCTCAATACTAACTCCAAGGATTGGGTATTAGACTCAGGTGCGACCGCCCACTTCACCACCGATCTTAAACAAATTCTGCAAGCTACTCAATATATTAGAATTATGCACGTATTGGTTGGGAATGGTCAGGCTATCCACTTCATCACAAGGGCGACAACATTCTTCCAACTCCCAATTGTATGCTCAAACCCTCACAAATTCATCACACTCCATCACTCTCTCATAATCATTTATCTATTCATGAACTAACCAAAGAAAATGATGTTATTTTTTCATTTTCCATGACCCACTGACGAAATAGACGCTCCTTAAGGATCACAGTACTAATGGACTCTACTATCTCTAAATTAGAACAAGCTGAATTATGGCATCGACGTTTGTGGCATCCTCAACCAGAAATAATTGTCACCATCTCCATCCTCCAGCCTATATTTATCTCATCCAGCCCAACATCTTGCATCATGTGCAACCTTACCAAGAGCCACAAACTACCTTTTGTTCATAGTATAGGTGAAAAATATAATTTACTAGAGATTATTCTTGGTGATGTTTGGGATCATCTCCAATTAACTCTTGTCAAGGATATAGATATTACTTTGCTTTTGTTGACGATATCTCTAAATGTTGTTGGGTTTTCTATGTGCCACAAATCTGAAACAAAACAAATAACTCAAAACTTTGTTACACTTCTCCAACACCAATTTAACACTAAGATCAAAATTCTTCGCTATGATAGTGGGAGAGAATATAATAACAATTCCTTAAACACACATCTTACTAAACTTGGCATTCTTCATCAATTTTCATGGCCGTACACACTCTAGCAAAACGGAGTCATCGAAAGAAAACACAGACATATCATAGAAACAACTTGAACCCTCCTCCACCAAGCCTAACATCCATCTAAATTACGGACTGAAACACTACATAAGGTTGTACATCTCATCAACCGAACGCTAACAAAAATCACACCTAACATCTCACCATATGAACATCTTCACAAGTCCCCACCATCATACAACCACCTTCGAGTGTTTAGATTTGCTTGCTATCCTTGGAGAATACCACAAACCTCCCATAATTTTGAACCAACATCAATCCAGTTCATGTTCCTTGATCCCTCCTCCACCAAGCCTAACATCCATCTAAATTACGGACTGAAACGCTACATAAGGTTGTACATCTCATCAACCGAACGCTAACAAAAATTACACATCACATCTCACCATATGAACATCTTCACAAGTCCCCACCATCATACAACCACCTTCGAGTGTTTAGATTTGCTTGCTATCCTTGGAGAATACCACAAACCTCCCATAATTTTGAACCAACATCAATTCAGTTCATGTTTCATGGTTATTCACTGCAAAACAAGGGTTACAAATGTTTCCACATTCCCATCAACAATTTTTTGTGTCTTGACACATGGTGTTTGTTGAATATCATTTTCCTCATTCCACTATAGATGCCTCCCAGTCTACACCACCACAGCCTTCATCATTAAATACATCACCATTCCTCTTGCAGCCTACCACCTATCTCACTCCCACGAATTGTCCATCTCCTCCTACCACCGCCTCCCAAAATGACAATGTTGATCCTATCTTCCAACAAACCTCCAATACAAATAGTTCTCCTGTCACCCCCACACAAAACCCCACTCCACAAAAACCTCCAACCTCTCCCACCCAACAACTAATTCATCATCATATGCACACAAGATCACACACTGGATATCTCAAACCAATTAGAAGTTGAACTTACTTCCTCAGGTTGTCCATCCACCCGATCCCACTCATATGCTCAGGCATCCAAAGATCTTCATTGGCGGTAGGCTATGGCTGCTGAATTTATTGCTCTTCAGCACCAAGCCACATGGGTTCTTATTCTCTCACCACTTTATCAGGTTCTACTCGGCTGACGGTGGACATACAACATAAATGTTAACTCCAACGGTTTGGTGACTTGATACAAGACTTGCCTCATTGCTCATCGGAATCATCAATAATATGGCATTAATTATTCTGAGACATTTAGTCCTGTGGTGAAGATGTCTACAATCCATATTCTCATTACAATCGCATTTCATCACAATTGGTTTGTACTCCAAATTGACATATCAAATGCTTTCTTTGTGGCACACTCAATGAGACAGTCTATATGTGTTAACCACCGCGTTTCCATGATTCATATTTTTCCCATCTTGTGTGCTTGTTCAAGAAATCTTGTATAGTCTCAAATAGGCACCACCCCAACGGTTCCCGTTATTTTCAACAATTTTCACCTCAAGAGGGTTTCAGATCAGCAAGGGCGACCATCCCCGCTCCTCTACAATCAACTCAATGTTCATTTCTTAGCTCTCATCTACGTAGATGACATTCTAATTAATGACAACAACCCCAATATATCTCGCAACTCACCAAAGGTCTTGCGTCCAAGTTCTAACTCAAAAATTTTGGCTCGGTTGGCTATTTCCTAGGTATCGATATTCAACGAGTCAATCGACACTATTTCTTATGCCAATAAAGGCATGTCATACAACTTCTCTATATTGTAGGCATGTAGGGTTACCATTCACTCAGCACACCTACGCCAAAGCCTTTGTTAAGGCCTGATGAACCCAGTCCACCATTTCGCAACCCAACATTATATCTTTAGCTCAACGATCCCTTCAGTATCTTACGGTCACCATGACAGACATTGCCTATGCGTTAATTATTTATGTCAACATATGCATATGCCCTCCACAGCTCACTACGTATACCTTTCTCATCCGCTTCATTACCTGAAGTACGCAGGTCACTTTGGCTTGAAAATCAATCCTAGCGATCTCCAAATGCACACATATGCTGATGCAGATTGGGCAAAAGATCAGTTTGCCCGGAAATCTGTCAACGGATTGTGCTCTTTCCTATGAGATACACCTATTTCCTGGATAGTTAAGAATCAATCGACAGTGGCTAGGTCCTCATGTGAAGCTGAATCTCGTGCTCTTGCCACAACTACTATCGACATCATTTGGCTCCGACGTCTCATTGAAGAATTCAGTTACTATGTTCAAACTGACCCCCTTGCATTGTGACAATATATCAACGATATCTCTTGCCAAGAACCCAAATTTCTCCTTGACCTGTTGTTTTCGATAAAATATATATGTTAGAAGGAAGAGAGACAAAAGGGCGACAAAATACGAGGATTATTATTTAGCGTATAATCAGCTAATACTCTAATTAAGTGCACAAAACGGTCGCATTACGTAAAGCTCATTCTTCTGTTGTCCATTCTCTATATTATAATCATTAAGTGCTAAATAATTAATTTATAATGATAGCGATTTAAATTTAAATATTAAGCTTGTGGTGATTTAGGTAAGAGTGTAAATGAGTCGCTATCAATTTGAGTTTGAACTTAGGTTGATTTAATAAATTTGAGCTCAAGCTCGAGCACATTCCTATGAGTTTGAATTAACTTGTTGAAAAAATAATATTATAATGAAATGATAATAGAATGAGCAATTAAAAAATAATTAATTAAAAAGTATATAATTAAAGTATAATTTTAGTTTTTCATTATTTTATTTCTGTGATCCACCGTCATTTATTTTAATAATAATAATAATAATAATTAATTAATTAAAGATTAATGAGTCGTGTCTCTTCCCAATAGACACTGTATCCTTTCACTTTAATTAATTAATTAAATTATCCTAAATCATATTGGTCACAAAACTTTATAATTGATAATTAAGAGAAAGATTATGTCTCTTTTCAACGGACACTTATCTTTTTTTGAAAATAAGGAGTGTCATCTCTCTTCCGATAAGATAATTATTTTCTCTCAGTCAGATGATATATAAAGTAATAAGGATTAGAAGGAGAAATTTCATCTCTTCAAATCAAATTCTACAATCATGAATATATGTATTTTTACCTTATTTATGAGTATGTGAAAATCATGAATTCAAAGATCTTGGTCACTATGTATTTTATGAATTTTGGGTGGTGAAATAGAATTTAATAAATTTAAAATTTCTAACATATAAAATTTTATATTTTTTAATAATTTATGAATATAATTTTAATATATTTTGAGACTGTTTTTTATATTAATATATTTTCATAAATGAAATCTAATTCAAACTTCGATCATTAGTTCATCAAGCTCAACCTGCCAACCAACCACTTAGCAAGCTAAGCTTGAGCTAACTCACGAGCCGATATGGCTTATTTACACCTCTAATTATAACTAGTATGAATATCCAATTAACAATAAATTAAAATAAAATTAAATAAAAAAACTTGAAAAGGGCTAAACTGCAATTACTATTATACAAAAATATTTTAAAATTTGTTTTTTTATTTTAACTTTTAACATTTTTTTAAATTAAAACATACTATTTAATGTATTTTTAATAATATTGCACAATTTAATTATATATAAGGTCCTAAACAAAATTTTCTGGCACTATTTCTTTCGCCTACTGAATGGTTGAATATAATAATTGGTGTTAATTGGTGGTACATGTGATATTAATATTGTATGAGAAATAAAAAATAATTATTTATATTTTATCAAAATTAGTATGGAGCTATTTTATCACCTTAATCGATATGGGTATTATTAAAACCAAACTAAATGAAAACCCTGAATCAACTAAGTTGACTTCGTTCAGTTCGATTTTTTTGGTTTAACTAAATAATGCACAACCATAGCCAGCGATCATTATTGCCCACGATCATCATCTGACTATCATCCATTGATGGCTATTGCTATTGCTTAAACACTGTCATCAGACTAGTACTGACTAACTGCCACCACCCAATCATCATCATTCGACCATTATTTTTTCAGGTGTTATCATCTAGCCAACTTTGTCTGAGTATCATCATCTGATAACCATTGTCTAACCATTATCACTTAATCACCATCATTTGATTATTGTTCTTTTATTGGTATCATCATCCTTTTCTATTTCTCAAACATTTTCAAATGCAATCGTATATGATCATTTCAGAGGTCTACATTTTAAACTTTTGCCTTTTACATTGAGGGAATGAGGAAGTTGTTGTAATCTCACTAACATAATAAATTATTTTGATATGATCGGCCAAAGTATCTTTTTCTATTCCCAATTTTTTATTTTTAAAAACGCTGACGTTCATTTTAACTTGTTTTTTTAATGTGTACTTGTGAAATGTTTTTGCAAAACTAAGATATAATGTTCTCTATACTTTAGCAAATATTTAAGCATACAATAATATTATGTGAAATTTGAACGCAAAAGATCAAGAATCTGTAACAACCTGAACTATCAACCAACGAGAAATCGTTCATTTTGGCCTAATGTCTCACTGTTTTGCCCCAATGGTGTAACTTCTCATGTGATAATCCATCCCATGAGTGCTCACACACGAGCACACTTAACTTTAGAGTTTTTATGTAGAAATTCAACTGTTACACAAAAATGTGCCTTGATATTTTTATGTTCTTCCTACTTATGGGGTTTAACAATCTCCTTGACATAAGTAGCTGGTGTTCTGCTTTAACCTCAAAATCATCCACCATACATATAGGATTCTAGAGGCGACTCTTACAGATTCAACTGGTGGCTCCCACCATGTAGCACTGGCCCATTTAGGGTTTAAGAGGTGGTTCCAATGGCGTGGCATTTTATTCTATATGTCACATGATGCGTCCCTAAAAATTATATTGATTTGCACAAATCTCAACACACATTTGGATTGAAAGCTTCAAAAATCAAATTTAGAAATGCATAAACTGTCATCAATCATTGTAACCTCAATGCTAGGCCACAGTTCTCAACTGTCACCGCAGCGTCAGATCGTTGAGGCCGATCCACCATCGTTGTGTCAAATCACTATCTTCTTGCCACTGATGCCCAACGGACTACTATTATTGGATAGTTCCCACCACCATCAAGTTGAAATTGTCGGACTACCGACACCAGACCATCGTCATTGTGAATAACCACTGTCATCTAATTGCTACTGTCACCAGATCATCTCCCTACCAACGTCAAGCCATCGTCGTTGTGAACGACCCTTAATGCTGGCACACCAGCGTTGTATTGGACCACCATCTTTAAGTTGATGCAAAGTCGCCCTACCATCACCGGGACACTATCATGCCGGATCACCATCGTAGGGCTACCATTGCCACCGTCGGTCCACATTTTTGGGCAACTTCCAGTGTCGTAAGTTCATTGTCACCTGCTTGATGTCGAACCACCGCTGTCACCATCAGACCACTTTCATCAAGTTGAGATTGTATATATTAGGTTTTCATCACAGCTGGATCATCATCTCCCGACCACTGATGTGCTAGATCACTAACGCCTTACAACCTCTGCTGTCATCAGATTATCACCTTGTGGTAATTGTTATGCTAGATCATTGGTGTAAGACAACTGTTATTACTGCGATACATCGTTGTTACCAAATCATCATTTCATGGTCATTTCATGTCGAATCACTATTGCCCAATAGTCACCCTATTGAGGTACACCATTACTGTCATTGGGTCATCATCATCGAACTATCGTTGTCAATTGTCGTCATTATCAATCCATCGTTGCCCAACCAACACCCCCGCTATCAATACATCACAGATGCTCGATTGCTTGAACTATCAATCATCATCATTATTAGATCACCGTTTTCCAGCTATCACTACTAAATGTTGATGGATTGTTATTGTCTGATAACCACCACCATCAGTTATAATGAATCTAGATCACCATCACACAACCACTATTGTTGGTCTGCCATTGTCGTAGCCAGATTGACCTTTGATATTTTTTGTGACTTCTAATGAAAGTTAAGTCAGTTTTTCTCACTATTATAATACTCTTTTCTACTGTTTACAGGGCAGACAAAGCGTTATAACGCATATGAATGATGAAATCATCTCAACTATACTAGATTCGGCTGTTTTTTTTTTTTTTGATTTATTTTTTTTTATTTTTTGTGGGTTTTTCACTTTAAAGCCCATTGTTTCCACTCTATCAATTTTTTATTTATCGATATGATGAATTTTCGTATAATGCTAAGACGTTAATATATCTCTATCGTCGTGAATTCTTCGGCACCCACCTACACATATTCCAACCTCCAAAGATGTATAATGTTATATATTTTTAATTTATGTTTATAGCCGTCATAAACAAATTTGAAAAAATGACTCTCCTAATTAAGTCCAGAAACACGCCTAAATAACCACAATTTTTAAAAAAACTGCTTGACATTTAAATCTAAAGAATGAGGGTTCTTAAATTAAGATTTAAATTATTTTCATATTATTTAAATAATATAATAATAAACGGCTGAATTTATGCCAAACGATTTTGGGCTCAAATAGAAATAGAACTTACTAAAAAAAATGGACCCTCAGTTAAACCAATCAGATCAGATTGGCGGTTCGACTAGCTTTTAAACCATGTTGATAACCTGTCATGAAATAAAATATTTATTAGGTATGACTCATATATCAGATAAGAGACAGCTGTTAGAGCAGAAATCCGTTCGCGAGCTCCGCTTAGCTGACTCGCTCCATTCCGCTCCAGCATCTGTCCAATCAGGAGAGTTACGTTATGTGAATTCGGGGTGCGAGGCCAACGCCCCCACAGTACGATGCATAAATAATTTTATAATTAAATATTACACGTCAGGATTGTATATATTGTACTGTAATTCTGAACTATATCTTATATATATTTTTTTTAAGTCAAAAAAAAAAAATACCTCTCTATTTTTAACGAAGATCGTTAAATATTTTTCTTCTGAACTTACATTGCCTTGATTTCTCAATAATAATTAATAAAAGAATTATTTTTGCCAGTGTTGCCACAAACGCACAAATCCTGGTGTCAGACAACAGCAGCGTGGCTTAATGTGCCACTCATCTCCTGTTGACAGCACACATTCATCTCCCCAAAAAACAGAAAATAAGGTCATGTCATTGGGTCCCAATTGCAATGTCCTTTCAGCCAGAGTTGCTGATCCTGTCATGTCAACCGCATCACTTCCGAACACTTTTAAATGACCGTCTTTTTATACCCTTCCTATCGGCTAAAGGAGAATATTATATCATTAAAGTCATGAATTAAAACCGCCACATTCTATATAATTTAGTGAACTTTATACTTATGGACAATGAATAAATATCATCATAGCCTTTTGTTATATGCACTCCTTTTTATCTATTGATTATGACAAAAATTACGTCTTTAATTAATTTATTTTGAGATTAAGTATTAAATTTTAAGTGCTTGTGCAACAATATATCTAGTACTTAAATTTTAAGTACGACAGCTTCGGTAGCTTGAAGAAGCAGTTATAGAAGAAGTAGTTGTGGAGGAAGCTGCTGCGAAAAGTTATTATTTGTGAAGTTGTGTGTATGTTTGATAGTTCAACTATGCTTCAGGTGTGTTGTAGTTGTTTTTAAAAATTAATATGTGTCGTCTCTTATATATATTTTATATTTGTAACTTTACTATTTTAGAATAAACTCATAGGTAGCAATAAAAACTAATTTCATATATTCTCAAATAGTCATATATAACATTAAGAAGTTACCATTATTTTCAAACCTAAGTAAGAGGTAAAAATTTTGAATAGCAGACCTCCGTAGCAATATATATTTGCAATTCTATGTAACCAGATATGTTTCATAGAGTATAAATTGTTCAAATTAAATTTCCCTTGTACTCCATAGAACATTCAAATCACACATATATATATATATATATATATATATATATATATATATATATATATATATATATATATATATATATATATGTCTACTAGCTACCCGAAGACATAAAATACATATAACAAAACCATAAAGTTACTTTAACAAAACGAAAGCACAAAAACTACTATGAGGAATCCGGTTAAAAATTGATTTCATAGATACATCCATAAAACAAACTCACAGAGAAACAAGTTCAATAAAGTAGATTCCCCTCGGAATTAGATTCATAGCAACAAAACAAGCAAATGCATAGAAAAGCCAGTAGAGGAAGGTCGAATCAATCCGAAAATAAAACCGTAAAGAACATATCAACATGAATTGACGAATATAGAATGCACCTCCCTTTAATATAAACAAAACACTGTTGATCTTCTTCTCTCTCAACTTCCACACAAACAATTGCTCGAAAATGAAGGGCAAGGGCATTAGAAAGTTCAAGGAAAATCGAAGTATTTTGAGAATGACGCCCCAAACGGGTTTTCATTTTCACATTCATATTATTAATCACGTAAATCTTTATTATTACATAAAAATTCCCGTGTTAGTCCTTTTAAAAAAAGTGAAATATATTTTGTCATGCATGAATTTACGCATCAATAAGTTTCAAATGTAAATATTAAAGTTTAGATGTTAGATATATAAATAAATAAAAATTGTGTGGTGTCAATATAAATTTTTGTAGATTTGAAGTTGATAAATTGACACGTCTTTTTGTAGATTTATGTGCCTTTGTATAATATGCCTGATTCCCGTCTCTAATTTAATATGAGACAAGGATCTGAATTTGCTTAGCGCAATTAATAATAATAAATATGATTAATGAGCTATGGTGCAGCGTGCAACAATATTTAAGTGTTAATTAATGCAATGACATGCACATATTGCACACCACATTGAAGTGTCTTATTATAAAATAGATATGTCGCAATTGATAAGGCAAATTTATGGATCATATGTGCTTTATATTTATTTAATTTATTTAATTATTATTTCATATTTCATATTATATATTACCATATCAATCAAAAATAATTGAAATCGGGCAGAATTAAGAGTTTTCTTATTTAAAATTGTTTAATTAAATTTGGTAACTTAATTGTACATATTTTTCTTTATAGTTGAATATTTATATTAGAAATATGTATTGTTACAAATTATTATGTATTATTAGGCTAAAATAGATTGTACATACCATTATTCATTGGAATGAAAGTAAAGGAAAAGGCATTGACATTGACATGACATCAGAGCTACGCCGAATCGTTCCGGTCTGAATCTTTTTTCGTCTGCGCTAGCCTTTGGGAATTGTTCGCATTCATCTTCGATTCAAGCTGATTCCATCTTCGCTGGCATATTCGACTGCTGCCTATGTCTTCCCTTCAAAACATTGAGAGGCTCATCTGCAATCCAATCTTCCTCCTTGTTGCGTCCAAGCGCGATTTTACCCTGTGTGAATCTTTGCCTGAGGCTGCTCCTTGCTTCATCCTTATCACACCATTGCAGGCCTCACCACGATTCGATCATTCCTGCCCTAACTCGACCAACCTTCCCCGACTAAAATAGTGCACAATTCTTCTTTGCTCACGTCGAACCTTCTGCCCAAAGCCCGTCTTCACCGATCTTATTATTCGAACCGAGAGCTCCCTCGGCTTTTCTTATTTGAGCCGAGCATTATATTAAGTCTAGCAGAAATATTATTGGCATGCCCGAGCACTTGCCCAAGGCAAGCTTTGTACTCCGTGCACCGCTACAGCCTTTTGTCCCTATTCACGTAACAGAAAGCTGAATTTTGGTTTTCTTTGGACTTTGTTTTTTTGGATCTCTTGGTTTTCTTTGTCTTTAGGTTGGTTTTGATCAACAACTTTCTTGGTAATCAATTTGTGACTGCAATTCTGTTTAGATTGTCTTATGCAATCTTAGCTATTAGATTTACAGGAAAAAATTATGTAGCATGAGAATTTGAGTTCAAGATATTTTTGACTGGGAAGGATCTTTGGGGTCATATTGATGGGCGTTCTCCAACACATACAGAGCCGAAAGATCTTGGTCAATAGGAGGTAGAGTATGCTTGGATTGTTTCTTGGATTTTGGGATCTATGGAGGCTCATGTGGTGAACAATTTATGATATATTGGCACAGCGAAAGAAATGTGAGAATACTTGAAGCGTGTCTATAATCAAGATAATACTGCAAGAAGCTTTCAATTGGAATTTAATATGAGTAATATAGTCAAGGTAATCTCTTAATTAAACAATATTATTCTGGCTTTCTAAATTTTATGGAGTAAATATTATTATATTATCTATGCTAAGGTGGCAAAGAGAACTTAGCTATTCATGAAGTAAGTCGATATGATCAATTTTTGATGAAGCTTAGACCTGAATTTGAAACAGCTTGAGCTGGGTTGCCGAATAGAAGTTTGGTTCCTTGTTTGGATATATTTTTTGGTGAATAACTGTGTGAAGGACAAAGATTGGCGATAAAAGGCTCTAAGGTGCAGCTGGTGGATCATCAGAAATAGTTAATGTTGCATATGCTGCTCAGACCCGAGAGAAGGAAACAAAGTAGTGTTACAGCTGCAAAGAATTCATTTATATTACTTACCAATGTAGTGAGAAATTTTGTAACTATTGTAAGAAAACCATACATATTATTATGGTGTGTCCTACACAACCTCAAAGCTGCATACCACAAGCTCTTCATGCTGCGATATCCGACTCTCACTATCCTGGTTTAACGTCCACAGTTGCCAGTAATAATCAATTAGTACTCACACTTAATATGGTTCAACAAATTATTCTCTTTGCCTTTTCTGCTCTTAGTATTCAAGGGAAATGCAAAACTATTACTTATGTTCCTTTTCATTGGTTTGTTGATTCTGGAGTTACAAATCATATGACTGACACATCTGATTTATTACATAATCGACACATGCATACTGGTACTCAACATATTCAGGATGTTGATGAAAAAATATTCTTATTATAATAGTTGGTGATATTAGCTCATCTTTCTAACATGTCTTGGTTTCTCCTAAATTATCTACGAACTTACTTTCTAATGGTCAAATGTTGAATAATAACAGTGACATACACTTTTCTCATGATGGTTATATTATGCAGAATCATGTGTCGGTGAAGGTGATAGCAAAGGGGCCTAAAGTTGGCAGGTTATTTCCATTACAACTTATCGTCCTTCAGAATTTGTTATTAACTTCTTTAGTTGTTGAAAATAAAGCTGGCATTTGGCATAGACAATTAGGTCATCCAAATAATGTTGATTTGAATCATTTGTTGTAAAGTGGTGTTTTTGGTCTTACAGATAAAAACTTATTAGTGGATTGTAAGGTTGGCAAAAAAAAGACATTATCTTCTCCAATTTTAGGCAGTCGTGCCAATAATTATTTTGACATTAGTCATAGTAATGTTTGGGGAATACAATGGTTATTCCACATGATCAATATAAATATTTTGTGACATTTATGTACGATTACAGTCGAGTCGCATGAATCTATTTTTTGCATTCCAAAGCAGAAGTGTTTACCGTATTTCAAACCTTTGTGACATATATTGACACTCAGTTGTTCACTTATATTAAAACCCTACGGACTAACACTTGTGGTGAATGCATGTCTCATGAGTTTCAAGCATGTCTTCATGGCAAGGGTAGGTCTCACAACATTTATGTCCTTATACACCACAACAAAATGAAGTTGCAAAACAGAAAAATCATTATCTGTTGGATTGGTAGGCACATTATTATTAGAATCTTCTATTCTAGATAAGTTTTGGGCATAAACTTTTTCAACTACAATTTACTGATTAATCGCTTACCATCCCAACAATTAAAGTTTAATTCTGTCTACTATCAAATTTTTGGTAAACATCCTAATTACCATATGCTACATACTTTCATATATATTTGTTTTATTTATTTACTTGCACGTGAACGTCATAAGTTAGCGACACGGTATGTTCGATGTGTCTTCATGGGTTACAGTCCTAATCATAAAAATTTTGTGTTATGATTTGATTAATAATCAATGACATCTCACTCGGGATGTGATTTTCTTTGAACAAGAATACTATTTTCATAATCACCTTTCGACATCTGACACTGTTACACTTCCTCACCTTGATGATTCTTCTTTTGATAAATGCTTCAAACCTGTAATTGTTTACTCACGACGCCTGATCCCTTCATATCCAATCCTTCTCAGCCCAGTTCCTAAAAATGCTCCAAGGATTCATCGACAATCAACTCAACACATTCGTCCTTCAAATATATATGTCTATTGTGCAATTTTGAATAATAGTACTGTTTTTTCATCTTATTCTCTGACTACTAAAAAGACTTGTTGGATAAAAGCTATGCAAGGGTAACTTTAGGCCCTTCAAGACAATCACACTTGAGATAATGTTTCATGTCATGCAGGTGTTATACCTATTCGTTGTAAATGGGTTTATTCTCTTAAGCTCCGATCTGATGGCGTCTTTGGCATATAAGGCAAGATTGGTAGCTCACGACAATCGATGGGAATACAGGATTGATTATGAAGAGACCTTTGCACCTGCGCTAAGACGACAATTGTCCAACTTGTTCTATCTATCGCTGCATCTAAAGGCCGGCTCTTACGATAAATGGATTTTAAGAATCCATTTTTGCATGGGTATCTCAAGGAAGATATTTATATGAGACATCCTCCAGTGTTGTTTTCTACACCCTCACGTGATGTTTGTAAGCTCAAAGGTCTCTATACGGTTTGAAACAGGCTCCACGGGTTTGGTTTGAAAATTTTCGCAATACTCTTCTTAGTTTCTCTTTTATTCAAAGTTAGTATGATTTTTCATTTTTTCTTTGAAAGACTGAAAAGGGAATTGTGCATATATTTGTCTATGTTGATGATATTGTCATCATAAGATCTAATACTCAATTGGTGTATCAATTACATGAGCGTCTTTATGATTCTTTTCATATGAAGGATTTGTAGTCTTTAACTTATTTCTTAGGCCTTGAGGTTCACTCTTCTCCCGTTGGTATTTTTCTTCACCAACATAATTATACTAAGGAACTCATTGCTTTAGCTGGGCTCCAAGAGGGTCGTTCTGTTGTACTCCTTTGAAAATGAATGTTATATATCAACGAAATGATGGTGACTTTCTATCAGATCCATTTTTGTATTGATAACTTGTTGAGAGTCTCAATTATCTAACAATCACACGTCTTGATATTTCATTTGATGTACAACAAGTTAGTCAATTTATGCAGACACTTACACATCTTCATTTGGCTGCAGTTCGATGTAATGGTAGGTGGTATTTAAAAGGTACTTAATGTCGTGGTTTGTTCTTTTCTGCGGGGCCTCATATTCCCTTAACCACCTATAGTGATGCTGATTGCGATGATTGTTCTGATACGCGCCGATCTATTACTGGTTGGTGTATGTTTCTCGACGACTCTTTAATTTCTTAGAAGAGTAAGAAACAATGTCGAGTGTCTAAGTCTTCTACTAAGTATGAATATTGTGCTCCTTCCTATGCTTATTCTGAGATCATCTGACTTCAAGGTTTATTGGTTGAGCTTGGTTTTCCTCGACTTGAGTCTACTTCTCTTTATGCATATAATATTAGTGCTATCCAGATTACTTCTAATCATGTCTTTCATGAGCCACAAAATATGTTGAGGTGAAATGTCATTATATTCGAGAAACTTATGATAATAGTGTTATTTATCTTCCTCATATATCTTCTGATATTCAAACAACTGATTTATTTACTAAGACCCTTTCTCGGCAGTGTCATCAGTTTCTTGTCGTGAAATTGATGTTTCTTGATCAGTCAGCATCAATTTGAAGGGATATCAACTAAGAATAACTTAAATCGAGCAGAATTAAGAGTTTCATTATTTAAAATTATTGAATTAAATTCTGTAACTTAATTGTGCATATTTTTTCTTATAGTTGAATATTTAGATCAGGAATATGCATTATTAAGAATTATTATGTATTATTGAACTACTTAAAATAGATTGTACAAACTATTATTCATTAGAATGAAAGTAAAGAGAAAGACATTCGGCCTATTTACTCAAAATATTTATAAATATGAGTTTGAGTTTTATCATGAGTTATGAAAATTGAATGATAATTTAAAAAATGAATGAAAATTGATGGCTGACTTGTAAATAACAAATTTAGGGTGGTTAATTCTTTGAAGTTGTAACAAACAGAGAGCAGTCGGTGGTAGTAGTGCAGCAGAGTACGACAACTTGAGTTAGGCTTTCCCTTTCGGGTTCGTTCTCACTTGTAATTCTCCTCTTTCTCTTCGGAGCTGAGCTCTTCAAGCCTTCTCCTCGATGGCTGCTATGATATTCGTAGCACTCTTTCTCACCATGCTTCGTGTTTCCGGTAAGCTTCAGCACCTAAATCTTCCCACATACCCCACCCTCCAACCTCCTCCCTCTTTTTTTCCTTGAGGCCATAAGATCTTCTACCTGCTTGGAGTGGGAAATCTCCTCGCTTTAATTTCATATCCCAAACGTTTTATTACCTAATTTTTCCTTTGTAAAAGCTATAATTTTTAGAAAGCTTTTTGTCTTTTTGAGTCCAACTATGGTTATGTGAAATCAAAATTCCACATTTTGTTAGTGTTTTAGAGAAATTTCATTAGTCCATTAAAAATTCCTCTGGGATAAGGGTTTAAAACAAAATAAAGAAATAGAGAGCTTGTAAGCTCCATCTTGTTCTACATTCTTCTTCCATCTTCTCGTACCTCGAGATTAAAAACTTGATTTTTTCTTTTCTTTTCTTCCTTTTTCAGCGGTTAATGTTTTGCTTTGTTTGTTCACATTTGCTTCAAGTTCTGAAGACTGATGGACATTTTTCCTTTGTTATTTCGCAACTTTTTCTTCTTCTCCATGGAAGATGCTGCTTGGTGTGTTTGTAAGCAAGATGCGAGCAACCCTGCTCTTCAGAAAACCATAGATTATGCCTGTGGAGCTGGGGCTGATTGTAATCCTATTCTGCAGAATGGTCCCTGTTATAATCCTAACACAGTTCCTGCCCATTGCTCCTATGCTGCTAACAGCTACTACCAGAGGAAGGGTCAGGCTCAGGCAGCTTGTGACTTTGCTGGAACTGCAGTAATTACCCAAACTGACCCAAGTAATGTTCCGTCTGTCTCTATTTTATCTTTTTCTTTTTCAGAGTACACTAACTTTTGATAAGAATATTTCCAATATATTTTAAGGCTAATCACTACTACCAGTAGAAAAAACTAGTAATGTTGGATTAAGCAATGGTGTTTTTAAAAGCAATGCTTGGATTCCCAAATTGAACTATTTCAATACTTAATTAGTCTTATTGATGCAAAATACCTTTCTGTGTGCGCAGAGCTAAGCTGGCATTTAGAGGACATATGCCTTCTCTATATTCTAAAAATCCTCTTTTTTATTTCAAATAAGTTAGATTTTGTGCCCTATTTATTGTGATTATGAAATTCATATATTGCTTGTAATAGATCATGGTGGCCCTTTAGGGAAAATTTGTGGATATGTCGATGGTGAGGTGGTTTGTACATGTAAAACAACGATTCATTAATATGACAGGAAGGTAACTGACGTCTAAGAATCAGGGAAAGAAAAGGTAGATTGAAGGTTATATCGAAGTTGCACAAAAAAATTATGAAAAATATATTTAACACCTCGTAAAATACTAAGTAGGGATCAATGGAGAATTATAGTTCATAAAGCATTGAGGTAAAAGTTATTAATGATGGAGGTGTATCTAAAGTTGTTTGACCAACATCTCATCATTAAAATGTTTTACTTAGTGTTAAAGTATTTCTCCTCATTTCACATTTTTGTTTGGCACCTAAAGTAGCCAGTTTAGGGAAGCTGATAACTCTTTCTTTTCTCTTGTAGGTAACAATGGCTGCTCTTATCCTTCCTCACAAAGGTATTACTGTTTTTTTTTTCTCCCTTTTCTGGCTAAAATTTATCTATTTCACCTTAGTTATGCTCTCTTGTATGTATATTTTCTCTTAATCAAGCTATTTTTAATTCTCTCTCAGTGGACCATTCATTAGTTGGTTGTGGTTTAGGCTCTTTCATTATCTTTAGGCTCTATCTTTTTCAAAACTTATATTTGTGGTCTATGAGTTGTGTTGCATAGAATATGAGACTTTTGGGATTAGATGAAAGGAATAAGTGCTCTTCTTTGTGTTTTCCTCACTTACTCAATTTGTTTAAGGAAAAGGCGTCAGGCTTTCACTTTATAGCTTAATGGTGTTTGGCCATGAATGGCACAAGTTCCTCTCAAATCGAACAGATGGCTATGGTTCATTGAACCATTTAAAGTATAGGAGCATTTACATACATAGCACACAATTCTTATGCATTTACATATCTTACCTATACTTTCATATTTATACCCAAATCTTTAATATCACAACAAAAATAGCACTATCACCACTTTATAAAAGTAAAATCCACTTTTTTATGCATAGATTTAAAGCAACAAAGTGCTATATTTGTAAATATAAAAGTTTAGGTATGAGATATGTAAATCCATGAGAATTGTGTGCTAGGTATGTATATTTCTCTTCTCTAAACTTTATGATGCATAACCATTAGATAAAGCTTGCAATCATTAAAAGGTTGTTTAAAATACTACAATAGGAGGACTGCATGTAAAATAAACCTACGAGTTATTTATTTTTTTAAGAAAAGATATAAGACTCTCACTTCAAATTTTATAGAATTAGGTCATGTTAGGAATAAGATTCTCGTGATTCTACCTGTTCAATGAAGCAAGTAATCATCATGGAGTTGTTGGGTTGTTGTGGAAGAAGAGGGAAATACAATGATGTCTATCTCTTGCATTATCTACATTGAACCAAATTTAAAAGCAAAAAAATTAACTGAGTGAAGTAGAGTAATTTTATTTCAACGGTCTGTTTTACCGTTTGCGTAAAAGTGAAAATTAATTTTGCATTTAGATGCTTTAAAAATGCCATTGTCAATGTCAATTTTACTTTACATCATATTTCATTTTAGTTGACAACTAACACGAAAAATAGAAAACAAAACCATAACCTCAAATTTTTGATATTAATCTCACATTCATGCCCATTATTAGTATTATCTCATGTATTTAGGCCTTCTTTATTAGATTCAGTGTCAGAGAAGATGTTAGAAGAAGCAAATTGAATGTATCAATGAGAATTCTCATGAAGGCAGATGCAAATACAAATAGGATTTATTTTAGTCCTAGATGGTTAAGGCTTCCTATGGGCATCAACATCATCCCCGGTTGTAATACCCATTGATTGATTCAATTAACGAGCCATCCCCATACTTTCTAGTTCAGGAAAGAAGATAAAAGATCATCCACCATAAGAGATTCGGAGATCAAACTCGTTTGTTAGATGCCATAATCAATATTGTAGAATTAGAGCTCCTTTCTCGAAGGAGATTAAGGATTCCTTAAAGCAAGAAGGGCATATGGGTTGAGCTCACTAGCGAGTTTAAGAGGTCATGTGAAATCTAAGCCGCATTAATTGTCTGTTTAAGACCGTTGTAACTTTTGTAAAGGTTGTTGTAAAGCTGCAGCAAGAAAAGCAACTTCTTATATTATTATTTTTTTTTTTCTTGAAGAGAAACATCCGTTTTTTTTTATAGCCATCACATTTTAACATATTTGATTGCAAAAAATAACTTCTTATCACAATAATTTCTAAAAAAGAATTCTTTAAACAAAACTATGATGCCGTTCTCAAACACAACGCAGGCAAAAAACTGTCCCAAACAGACGGAAAGGCACCCAAGATTTGTCACATTACATGTTAAACTTATCTTGCTTATCTTACATTTTTTTTTTTACAATGTTTCTCCATGTTATTAAAAAATAACTAGTCATTAGATTCTCTAGTTGTCATTTGAAACATTTGGTCTCTCTATTTTCTCCAATTTTTTTTATTTTTTTCTGCAGTGCTGCAGGGAGTAGCAACAGTACTGGTACTGGAACCTCAACACAGACCCCAGGCTCGGGTTCAAGCTCAAGTGGCTTTACTCCAACCCAAACTGGAGCAGGAGGAGTTCTTGGAGGTCTTGGTCCTTCAGGAACTGCCACCAGCATAGATGGCAGTGATGCTGCTTCTCTCCCAAATCCAAACTTTTCTTCTCTGTTTCTCATCATTTTTCTCTCTGGTTTGGTTTTACTGAGGCTCTGATTGAACACTGGGAAGGAAATATATATAGTCATATATATATATATGATGAGTTGGTGAGAAGAAGTGGGTTTTGATTCCTTGTGGTTGTTGACTAACTCATGAGCAATAGTAGGAGTTGGGGTGGCTAAGAGTAGTGTGTTAGAATGATCTGTCACTCTGCACTTTTTTTATATTTTATTTTTGTTTATTTGAAGTATGTTGTGATATTTCTTTTGTAAATCTATGGTGGCAGAACTTTTAACTGAATTCTGATGAATATGAGCAACTTGTTATTGTAACAAATTGGCTCTTTGGCCATCTTTTATAATGTTTTATTATTATTATTATTTTTTAATGATGAGATTCAAAAAACATACTTATTGATTTACTTGGCCTTCATTTTATAGTATATTTTAACTTATTACTTCAAATTTAGTACTAGTTTTGGTATTTAATTAAAAAATAAAAGAAGTTATTTTTTAATTAAATAAAAATTTATGTGATATCATTTGATTAATTTTATTTTAATCAAGATTAGTAATTATTATTTTTATTTAATTCAAAGTTCTAATCAAAATAAAATTTAGTTAAACATTCTTAAAGAGTATAGTTGTAGTTTCATTAAAATTAGGGCTCTAAGCAGACTATTTTGCTAATCTAAAATAATATATTGGTAGACATCTTTTTTCTTGTATATCTTTTTATAAATTTTATTTTCAAGTTAAAATAATTATGTATGGAAGAGCGGTTATGTGAAGTGCGGTCACAATGAAGGGTAATTGTTATATAAGGTGCGGTCACAATGAAGCGTGATCATAGAATGCTGAATTAAGATGATCGAGACTCTGTGGATTAAATATTATGTGCATTGGGTGTACGTACAGATCATAATATTCGAGTGATATTTATGTTATATCACATCTCAATACCACACAATTATTACCATCATTTTATATAATTTACACATATCATATGGATATATAATTGAGTGTTCTGTGACTGTTGGTAGAGCAGTCTGTTTGAAGGTTGTAATTCCCACATATTACAAGTTCAAGTCTCCTTGTGGCACAATGTCACCTTAATTCAAGTGGTATTCAAATTATTTGCGCACCGAGTCACATCCAGACTACTGGGAGTTGAGCCCATAAGGTAGGTTGGGACCTCAAGCCACAAATCCATTCTTGAAAAAAAAATAATAAAAAAAATCCACATGTAATTAGGGCTGTCAAAAAACCTCGTTGTTCACGAACAGCTCGTGTTCGGCTCGTTCGTAGTAAACGAGCCAAACACGAACAAATTTTTTAAGCTCGAATTACAAACGAGTCGAACACAAACAACTCTTTGTTCGCTCGTGTTCGGCTCGTTTTAGCTCGAAATAAAAAAATAATAATATAATTATTTATATAATAATTTATTATATATATTATTAATATATTAATATATTATATATATGTATATTTTAGTTTAAATTATAATTGCATGTGTGGTAACGTGGTTATGCGTCTTGTTTTCATTCATTTGGTTTAGATTTGAATCCGACACTATGCATATTTTTTTTTCAATTAATTTTAACAAGCCAATTTCGAGCCGAACACGAACAAAAATATTTAATTCGAGCCGAACACGAATACACCTTTCACAAACCATTTCAAATACAAACCGATTTCGAATTCTAGTCAATATCAAACGAGTTGAACACGAGCTGAGTCTCAGCTCGGGGTCAACTAGTTTACAGCCCTACATATAATATTTTTTTCGGATTATGTGGATGGTTTCCCCGTTACGCTCGCGGTTTTGAAAATTTCAACCTCGATTATGCGGATCCTCTCCAATCTAAAGCTATTAATAAGACATTACGATCGCCAGCTTATCTCATTCGTTCATTCAACTTTGCACGGTGCAGATCAGATCAATCAAAATACCTCTAAGCCGCTTCAGATTTAGAATCCATCCAACGGCTCGAAACGTAATAAACGGACGAGATGATAGTTACGTATCTTTTTTCGGATGCTGTTGTTGTATAGGATTCAATTCAACGGCGTCCCATAACCGACTCCTATTTATTTCCAACCCATTGGAATCAAATCCCATCTTCGTTATTAGATCTTATCTTCTCCTCATTCTTGCTCGGAACCCTATTTACATCTCGCTTTCCTCCTCCCGATCTTCTTTCTCTCTCTCTCTAATGGGCTAATAATTTTCAGTCGATCGCTGAGAGGAATTCGTTCCTTTTTGCTAATTCTTTTTCCGTTGATTCTCTTCGCGGATCATCGATAATGCCTTCGATGTTCTGCGATTTCTTTCTCGCCATTGTTGTCCGTACTTTTCCTTCTGGTTTATGTTCCCATCGTCTGAAGAAGATCGAGAAATGGAAACGTCTTTGTAGTAGTTTTCGTTAACTTTGGGTGGCCCGTTTGTTTATACGTTGATCTTGTCTTTTTCCTTATCATCGGATTCTTCTAGTTCTTTACCGTCTCTAATATCTCTTTCTATCTCCTTGCATTTTTTTTTTTGACTGGATCTGTTTTCGGAGATTTTAGATCCGAGGGAGAGATTATTCTGGCTGTAGGTTTTGGGTTGGGTGCTTAGAAATCTGGTTTGATTTTTTTCAACAGCTTGTGGAGTTGGAGACATAATTGATTAACAGGTAAAAGTGTTTTTTATATCACTGATTAGTTTTGTATTCTCTTCGCTGTTGGTACTATTTTTATGATGGGGCAATTACAAAAAGCCACCCGAAATTTGCTTTTTATAAATCAACCACCCTCCTTCATCCATTTTTCAAGTTCTCACCCAAATATCAAAATTCCTGGTAAAACTCCAACCCATATTTTTCATTTTTATCAAATTCTCAATAGTTTGATGGTGGCGTGCGTAAATACATTGGTTCAGTATTTCAAAAAAATCACATGGCTGCTTAATTTGTAAAATATTAATGTTTCGGGTGGTCTGAATGTAATTACCTCTTTTATTATTTAGATAGCTATACATGTGATATTTCTTTGACCGAATGGTTTATTGTTGTTAAATCTGATAATTCTTTAACTGAATGGAGTTCATTGACAAGAAATTGTTGTTGTCAAATCTGATAATTCCAACTTCCTTTCTTTAATTACTCACGTTTTGACTGTAATTTTTCAAATCTTCTCTTATTGTCACTTTATTCCTGAACTCATATTTGTAGCTTACCTTACCGTCTTTTGAATGGTTGTACACCTTTTATCGTGGCCTGTTTCATAAATTGGACAAGTATGTGAAATGCTGATTTTTAAAAAATTATCTCATTGCAGCTTTCATAACAGTTTTATGCAAATGGGTGATATTGAACCATGTGATGAGTCAGCTTTCGAAGCTGTTGACCAAAAATCATGCAAAAATCGTCTTTTCCAGCGAAATTTACTTGTTGCAGAAGATCATTTTAACTATAGCAATGAAGAAACTGTTGAGCTGGATTTACTTATGGAAAATCTTGAAATTTCTGATGAAGATGATCAGAATGATTTGCTGTTCGAAGAACATGAAAACGTGCATGTTAGAGAGACCATCTGCTCTTCAATTTCTAATAAAAAAACTTTGCAATTTTCTTCTCCTAAAACCACCGAGTTTAAAGATTTGGGAAAATGCGTGCCAATTAAGTGCTCTGAAGCTTTGCAATCATGCCCATCAATATGTGCAAATGCGGAATCATCAATTATAGAATTGGGTTCTGAAAGTTCTGTTGCTGGTAGCACTCCTGCAAAGGATAGTTTGATGCCTTATCATGTAAGTTCTGGCTATGTTGTTGTGATTGTTTAACCTTCATCATCCTTTTCAGCATCATCCTATCTTATTACTGTTTCTGTGAAAGCATTGATTTCACTGGACTTTGTTGAGGTATTATTTTGTGTAATCTGATCATTGTTTCGAGATTTTGGATGTTAAAGGCTTGCTTTTTATGTTGCCCCATCTTGGTTTTTTTATGAATTGAATGTATTGAGTGTAAAATATGCAAAGGTAGACTTGGCATGCTTAAATTATACTTATTATTATTACTTTCAGTGTTTATCTGCATAATTCATTTATTTCAATCAATTATATATTTCCATATTACTTGGCCATTCATTGAATTAGGTCGTTGCAATAACACTTTTTTGTATTTTAGAATTCTACTGTAATCGATATCAAGTGAATAATTCAGTGATTTGAACAATATTAATGCAAGCAAGAAATTTTTAGATACCCATTAGTGCAGGTTAGAAATCCTTATTGATGCTTGTCCACCTTCATGGAGGAGAAAGGAAAAGTTATGCTCTCCTTACCATAAGCAAAGAAGGTGAGATATAGATTTTGAAGCTAATTGAGGAACAAGACATGCACCTCTTCTCCAACTTTCATTTGCTAAAATCTATTGATGTACTCAAAATTGATCTTCAAGATTACGGAATCAAGGATTGATTTGTTCCTCATATAGTTATAGAATACCATACCTTCAATTTCTGAAAAGATATACAAAAAGAAGAAAGACCCATCCTCAAAAGGAATAATGGAGCATGAGATTTCACAAATGGAGAAATGTTAATGCACAAGGAGCTTAAAAGTTATACTTTTACCAATCCAAACAAGAAAAGGATAAAACTGAGTTCTTCCAATTTTCTACTCTTTAAGAGTAGGATTCACAGAACCTTGTCAAACCAAATAGTACACCCAAGATATGACTTTGGATATATTTAGGAGGCTTGTCAAGTTTTTAATGAAGATATTCTCAAAAGAAGTTTTGAAAATCTCATACAAACTTTCTTAAATATCCGTTGCCAAATACATCAAAGTAGTATTGTTTGGAGCTTGGAAAGTCAGCCTTCTTCTTCTTACAACTACGATTTTCATAGGGGTGAAGTTCTAAAATGTGGGACCCAGGACCATGTTACAGAAATTAAATCATGAATGGGAGTCAATTTTAATGTCGACTTCAAAAGTTTATAAGAAGATTTTCTCAAAATTTTTCATCAAATAATTAAGGGATAGAATGATCATGTTCATTATAGTTTTAATGACCTAATTTCTGGGTGGAGTTTATCAGTGGTGTTTATATCGAATAGGATGCCACTTGGAGTCCATAAATGTAACCATATTGTCAAGTAGACATTATTCAAGGAAGATCAAGGCCCTGAAACTAAGGTCATTTGACAAAAAGTTTGTTTACATTAAGATTAGAATGAGTTTGAATTTTTAATTTAGAATTAGAATAATTCAAAGCTAATTCATGGTGGAATCATGTTTTAGTTTGAAGTTTTCTAGCACTATATCCTTTGTTTCCAATAAGTCCAAGGCATAAACAAATGTTGGTCTTCTCCCATACCAATTGAGAAAGGGCCAACTGCAATTTGCAATGCCTTGTTCTCCTCCCTACTGCCTGGTTTAACCTCCTAACGTCAGTGGATCACATAAAGCTTTCTGCCATTCCACCCGACTCTCTAGATCTTGTAATTGCATTATATTTATCTGAAAGCTTCCAGGTGCTTCCTTGGCTATTTCGAGGAGAATTGTTTTCCGTTATGCTGTTTGCAGAAACCAGGAGTTGTAATGGTGACTGGTATGATTATCCTAGGACAAAGGTAGTAAGTTTTCTCGTTGTTCAGAAAACAACGCAGATTGTTTCCTTCAAGTATACCAGAGAAGAATCTAGTGCTTGGCGTGCTTTCTAGTGGAAGAAGTCTCAAACCCGGGAAGCACACTTGCTGTTTACAACGTGCAGAAGGTGAAAACAGTGAAGCAAAGTTGGCTACATTGGATGTGGACTATGGTTTAAGATATCTTAACTTCTAGATCATCTGGAACAATCTAGTGGAAGAAGACTTAAATTCGGGAAGCGCACTTGCTGTTTACAACATGCAGAAGGTGAAAACAGGGAAGCAAAGTTGTCTACATTGGATGTGGACATTGGTTTAAGATATCTTAAGTTCTAGATCATCTGGTAGTCCATGTATGTATGTATGTATGAATGATGCTTTCGTTTTTCTTGTCCTAGCCTCTTGCTTTGTATGATGCTTTCATTTTTCTTGTCCTAGCCTCTTGCTTTGTATGATGCTTTCATTTTTCTTGTCCTAGCCTCTTGCTTACTGGCTTAGGTCATATTTTTAAGGGGTTGAGAATTCTTTATTATGACTGCAAAAACAGTGAGAAGTTCCAGTGTTGGGAATTAGATCAGCTTTCTGAGTAAAGACTAAATATGACACTAAATCTCTGGGACACAATAGCAGACTCCATCTTGGTCTAATTTCCTTGGCTCTTTCATAACCTTAGCGTTGGTACTGAAATACCCCTAGATAATTTTTTTGTTAGGTAGTCCATGGAGACCGGTTGCTAGCCGTATGCATGAGTAATTAACTTCCTTTTCTCTTTTTTATTGTTGTGCATATTGGTGCAAGGATCCCTTCTGAAATTAGCTCATCCATTAATTCCTCTCAATAACTTCCTTTTGATTTTTTGTGAACCAAAGTTGTTGTAGTGGCTTCGTGTTCTGGTGGTAATAGGCATATTTGGCAAAGCTGGCTGATGAAGGCAATGTGCATAATTAACATTAATCTGCATATTAATGTTTTGTTAATGCTGCATTTTGATCTCCTTTTGTTATGACACACCTTTCTTATTAACTCTTAAGATCGGCTTCTCATGTTCTAGTTTTCCCTTTTTGAAGTTCTAAATTCAATCGAAGTACAGAAGTTTCATACCCAATGAATGTTTTTTCATAACTATTCTACATGCTTTCATATGTAAGATTAAGGCTGAGCTTTTTCTTTATAGATGAAGATTATTAAACTAAAATAGCAGGTTTTCAAGACCTTGTTCTTTATCTAAAATCATAAAGTGCCATTGCAGATGCTTCTTTTTCCATTGTTCTACTTCGTTATAACTTGATTGTGAACAGTGTCTCGCCTATTTGTAATATTGAGCAAAATTGTATGTTTAGGCCTTTTTTGCTTAGATAATGTTAGACCATCATTAGAAATGTGACTTCTTTTGTTCTTTATCTTTGTGTCTTGATTCGATTGATTGATCTGTGAATATGACGGCCAAATAATTGGGACATAGAGATTGAGAATTTATATTTGCATTCATTGATGTACGACTAGATGCATATTGTTACAAGCATTTTTCTCATGACAACAATAAAGTAAGCTGCAACCATTTTTCTTTTCTTTACCAAGGCGGCAGATAAGAATTTAACTTGTTTTCTCTTTTTCTAAGATCACTTTTAGTGTGTTTTATAGTACTTAGGCTTTCTAGAATAAAATCCGAGCGTAAGTTTTATATGCTTGCTGATGTGGATTGATTATATTTAAATTGATAATTTGTAGGATAGATTAATACTTATATATAATAGGTTTTTATATCTACGTCCAAGAAAGGTGGTTAGAATAGAACCGTCTTAGCAGCATTATACAATGAATGAATATGAGTACTTAAAGTGTAAATTTTAAGTCTGAATAGAACAGATTGTGTTTTATGGAGGGGTGTTGAAGGTGGTTAAAACAAAATCGTCTTTTACTGGCCTAGTTAAATTTTTATCTACTCTGAATAGGACAAGTTATGTTTTATGGAAGGGTGTTGAAGGTGGTAAAAATAGAATTGTCTTACCATCACTCTGATGATAGAATGTGAGAACTTATAAAAATGGTGTTGGTTTATGAAAAAAATTGAACAATTGAGTGACTAAGGGTTTGAATGGTGACAGATTAGATATAAGTTAGTAGAATCTACTAAATCTTGTAAATCTGGATTTATTAAATCCTGTAAGGGTTAAATTCCAAAAACCGTTCCGCAATGGATTTGATAAATCCAATTACATTCTGTTATACTATTTTCTACGATGATTTAAAAGTTTGTTATATGTGCTAGAATCTATATATATATATATATATATATTATTACTATAATAAAAAATAATTCTTAAATTTAATTAAATTCAATTTACATTTGGTTCTAATTATGCTAATCTATAAGTGATGATTTGCTAAACAAATTGATTATTAAAAATCATTAAACTATTTGCTATTGATTAACAATTTAGCAAGATAAAATGGTTCGCCGTCGTGGCCAAATCCTTGAGATACAGTCGCGGTTAGAGATAACTGAGAAAGCAATGGCAGAATCGCGGCGTAAGAGACCAGAAATTTTCATCTTTCTCCTCTTTCTATTCCATTCCTACCGGAAGGTAACTTCACATCTTCCTTTGTGCACGAATGCCCGTCCCGGATTTAGCCGATTCGTGGGATTTAGTAGATCCGGGATTTAAGGCCGAAATCAGGATTTAAAAAATCAGCAACTTTATTTTGTCCAAAATGACTGTCTGGCAAGATTTAGGTTAAATCCAAGTTAAATCTTGTTCCAAGCCTGTTACCAGACAGGCCCTAAGTCTGGTATAAATGTGAATGTTATGATAGTTGTATGATAAAATTGGAAATAACTAATAAAGAAACTTTTGTTCAAAACACTGCATGAGAAGCTTATTTTAGGAAAAGTTTGAAGGAAATAGAACTAAAAGGGCGGCTTGAGAGGGTTTATATGAAAGGTTCGGAAAAAAAGTTGCAGGCCAAAGCAATTTGGTAGAAAAGTTTGAGAACCAAAATTAAGGATTAAATTTCAGAGCTAATAGTTGAAATAATGATCGATGATGATGATTATGATTAGTATTTCTGTCTTCTTGTATTGTCAAATTACGAAGAGCACAACAGTATCTCTAAGGATTTGGCCTAGTTGACGTGCTACGTGACCTTCATGGCTTCATCACGGCTTCATAGCAGGTCTGCAAACAATTTCATGTATTTGAAATCCTATTGTATTATTGGCGCTCTTAAGAAAGTGCACTAGATTTAAACGAAATTGTTATCTGCGGAATGTCTACTGTTTGTTTGTAGCTACTTTCTTATCTGCATCTCGCTATTGTTTTGTCATTACTTTTTCTGGCCCGATGTTGTGTTAGTATATTAGGATTCGATGCTGTTTACTACCTGCATGATTGCTTACTTGATGGCAACTCACATCTGCCTTTGATGGGTTTCTTTTATCATTTGGGCTTGTGTACTTAACTTTTGTCCTTGAAAAGTAGCATTCTGTGAGAGTTTACTGTTTTGCTATAATAAAACTGACAGACTAAAAAGTTTATAGTTATAATATTGAATAATTTTAGGAAGGAATATTTATTTACTGCTCATCATCGCGCCTAAATTTGTTAGGGGCTTTATTTGTTAAAGAAACAAGTAATTCAAAAAGTAAACTTCTAGGTAACACACTAACACTCTAGTCAATTTCCTTACCCAATTTATTATTTTTTCTATTTTTTTAATCTTGGTGCCTACAAGCACACCACATTTCTCATCTAGATTATAAAATCTCTAGTTTGCTCATTGAGCTGTGAAAAAACTATTATTTATAATGGCCGGTTCAAAAGATCAAAACTATGCCATTCATTTTGCAGGATTCCTCAAAATTTATGTCCGCTCTTAAAGGAAGCCGAGCACAGCAAGGGAAACCTCTGGATCCAAATATGCATATTACATGGGCAGCAAATGTCTATGATCCACCGATTACTTCATCGTCCCACACGGTGAAGGGACATCGCCGTCACCGTGTTCCAAAGGCCAAGACATCAGATCATCACAAGCACAAGCACAAGCACAAACACATGAAAACTAAGCCATCTAGTGATAGGAAGCACTCTCATAGAAGAAGCAGTAGCAGCATTTCGGAACCCCCGAGTGCGAGGTATCTTTTTCATTCCACATCCCACTGAATTTTCATCTCTTTATATAAATATTATGTTGATTAGGTGAATATTTTCTTTGATTTTTAGGCTTCAAGCACTTGCAATAAGATCAATGCAAAGTGGTTTTGCACTGTCATCATATATAGAGGCTTTGGATATTCCATTAGCTAGTAGGCTGGATTCATCCAAATGCGGAAGTAGTTTCCACGCCAAATCACCTTGGCCACTGTCGCAACCTATTGCAGAAGCTTCCTGAGTAGTTAATATTGTGGCCAATAAATAGCTATAGTTATTATATCTGTGTCCTCGTTCCTAAATTTGTCTGTTTTTAATCAAAATAAACTTTCTAACTGATACTACATCTTTTTTCTCATTTTTTAAAAGTAAACTGTGTAAGCCTCTGTCCATATGCTGAAACTTATTTCATCCTTAAATTATTCTATTTTGCTGATGATATTATATATTGTTGGAATTGACATCATGTTAGATTTATTTTGCCATTTCATGTTCGACTGTTAGTGTTTTTGTTGAGCCTTTTGAAATGTCAGATGGAAGTTGAATGGCATTTTGGGTTGAACCAGTGACCTGTTCGCTGTTGCCATGCATGTAAGTTGCAAAAAAACTGGAACTTCATTAAATCGCAATTAATGTCCTAGCAGTTGAATAGAGAAGTTAACGCACATATCGTCTTCACCCGTGTAGCATATCCCAAATTTTTTGGCCACCAATTTACCCATGAAGGTTTGTAACCAAATGTGAAATTTGGCTAGCACAATCTGCTAAGACTTTGAAATATCCATCCAGAATTTATCTTGTTCGGACCTTGGGTGACTCATCTATCTTAATGCTTGATTTATGATCCTTCATCTTTTATTCTTTTTCACTTGTTAAAAACATATGAAAGATTCACCATTCTATTGTGTTGACAGGGAATATAATTTCCTGATTTTATTTCACTATTTTATTGTGTTGACAGCCGACCCCAAATAACTAGGATGAAGCCAATGATGATGATGTTCTTATTATGATGTTGTTATGCATATTGATTTTATATATGGGCAAATAGTCAAATTGCCCTCTGATATAAGCAAAAAATTTAAATTCGAGATTGGGTCCACCCTTCTCAAAACTCAAATGATGATTCTCTTGCCCCACTAATCGACATACCATGTAATTCTTATATATTTACATGTTTTTAATGCGTCGATGCTCTAATCTTTAACATCTAGGCAAAACTCATTCTTACTAATTTTATGGAAGTGAAATATAAATTTTTGATGTATATATTTATGACATCAAAATGTTATAAATATAAATATATGAATTGAATTAGAAGGATTGTATATTGTAAATAACGTATAAAAAGGAATTTACCAAACAAATGAAGCGCGCTTAAATGTTTCCCTTTGTGCCGTTGGCGTGGCAACAGTCATTATTGGTGTGAAGGATGTGGTCGAAGGTGAGTCTAAAGGTATAAATTTACGTATAAATTTACAATATATGAATAATTTTATAAATAAATAATACTAGGCATACAAAGTTTGAATAAATTTACTAAATTACATTTTATAGTTACAACTCTGACTCAGTAAATTTTGGTTCCAATGAACCGCAGTTTGATTGAAATATAATTAAAACTATGGCAGCTAATGGGAAAAACAATTTGAAACTCGACCACAAAAATAAGAATATTGAAACTATTTTAAGCATTAGGGATTTTCCCTTTAAAAAGAATTAATGAAAAGAGACATTTCTTTACTGCAAGTAGGATTGTAAATAAGTCGATGTATTTGATGGCCAACTCGAGCTCAGCTAAATTGATATAAAGTTTCTTCAAATTAATTAATACATAAGTTTAAAAATTTTTTAAAGATCAAATGTTAAATAAATTAAACATTAATATAATCTAAATTGTTTATTTATGTTAATGAACAAACTTATTTTTTTATTAAACAAATAACTTTAAAAATACTGAAAATTTTGATGACTAACTTAATATCATATATAATAATATATTAATTAATTATAACTTATTTAATGTCATTTAATTATAATATATTATAATTTAATGTTAATATGCATTATAATTTAATATATTTTTTTTTCTTATTTCAATGAATTATTTTGCTAATACCTGGTTTTATTATTTGATTACAGTAAATTTCTTGCAAATATTATAGTACTTTATATAACTAATAAAAATTAATTTAAATACTAATCACATTTATTCAATTATTTACTTATATTGATTTTTAAAATAATTTATCAATATTTTTATATAAATTAATAAGTAATCTTTGAAATGCTCAGTCAATTAATATAAACAAATCCAATACAAATCAAATATGAACATATATGTGAAATATAACCAAGCCAATTTTCAATCATGACATCTCTATTTGACTCAGTTCGATTATCAAGCCTCCTTACAAATCTACCATTTTACATGTACAACTTTTCTACAATGCAATGAGCATAGGTCCCACGTTAAAATGGGCATTTACATACATAACACACAATTCTCTCGTATTTACAGTTTATGAGACCAAAGAGCTATAAATATAAGTTAAAGTTTAGATATTAGATGTATAAATATGAAAAAATAGTACGTTATGCACATAAATTTCAGCATTTCAAGAAGATAATCTCCAGGAAAACTTTAGTAAAATGTCAAGAGTTGCACCCAAATAAATAAAATTATGACAGTAGTTTGTAAAGAAAAAATATTACAAAATTGTCCTGAATGCACAAAAATTTTCTGACTATAAAATTCTATGTAGTTGTGGTTGAGAACAAAAAATTGTCCTAATTGATCTTCTGTTCAGCAGAAACAGTATCCCAATGTGCTCTCCACACAATAGATGGTGTCAAAAGGCGCTCGACTTTCCACCCTGCAGAATGAAGCTGCACCCATCAAAAAACCATTCAGAAGATTAGCACGATTTTTGTGAACTGTCACCTTAAATTTCATTTAATGCATTGAATAAAGTCATTATTTCCTATAACATAGAAATACATTATTTATACTTTAGACCGTATGCTCATTGCATTATAGAATAACTGTACAGGTTAAATGGTAAATTTATAAAATATAATTGCGTATAAATAATATAATTTGAGAAAATTGAGCAGGAGAAAAGTGACGTGCTGGAAAAAAACAAGATCCACAAATTTAGGGCTGTCAAAACGGCTCGTTGTTCGCGAACAGCTCGTGCTCGGCTAGTTAAGAAGCTCGTGTTTGGCTCGTTCGCTAAGTTAATAAGCCTTGACGAGCCGAACACGAACAAAGATTTGTTCGTACTTGTTCGGCTCGTTTTGGCTCGAAATACTATTCCTCAAAAAATAAAATAAAATAAAATAAAATAATATATATATATATATTAATGAGTAGTATTTTTAAAAAATTTAAAAGATTTATAATCAATTAAAATTATTAATGAAGTAAATATAATGAAAATTATTAAATTAGATTTAAATGATGTTTTAATATAAACAATAATTCTTAAATCTTGCTCCAATCCTTAACATATTATGGTTACGTGATTAGGGTTGTCAAAACGACCATTTGTTCGTGAACAACTCGTGTTCAGCTCGCTAAGCAAACGAGCCGAACACAAACACACTTTTTGGGCTCAAAATATAAACGAGCCGAACATGAGCCAGCCTGGGCTCGCTCGTGTTCGGCTCGTTTACACCCCTTACACACCACTTAGTTCCTATCAATTTACATATCTAAAACCTAAACTTCAATTTTCACACACTCACATACTATATATATATATGTATATATATATATATATATATATATATATATATATATATATATATATGTGTGTGTGTGTGTGTGTGTGTGTGTGTGTGTGTGTGTTATGGAAAAATTAGTTGACGTGTGGAACCGCCAACGAACCCCTTTGGGCTCGCAATCCTGCCCCCGTGAGCCTACCAATTAGAGTACCACCTTCATATAGCGGACAACTTGCCTGGAGGAGACTCGAACCCCCGACCTGAGGGGACCTACACTGACGAGCAGATGCTCTACCAACAGGTCGAAGACGCGGCTCATATATATAAATAAACAAGAATGGTCGGAGGTTGTGTCGCTAGCTTGAGCCTGTTGGTGGCGGGGTCAATGTAAGTTCTCTCAGGTCAAGGATTCGATCCCATCGTGGCGCGGAGGCTCTGGAATTTTAGGCACATGGTGCGGGCTCTCATCATAGGGCCGAATAACGCATGAGAAATCAATATTTGAGCCTCTGTCAAATACCGATTTCCTTAAAAAAAATAAATATAAAATAAAATAATAATAAAAAAAAAGAATGGCCGGAGGCTATTATACGAGCCCCCAGCCACCCTCATGTGTAACTATTCGAGGACCGCCCTCACTACCGACAAACTAGCCAGAAAGGGATTCAAACTCGTGACCTAGGGGGACTTACGACCTTCAAAGAGGTTGTTCTACCAAGCAGTCGCGGTCGCAACTACTATATATATATATATATATTAGGGTTTAGGGTATTTCATTGTTTAAAAGTTAAAATAGTGGTGTTTTTTACATGATGTGCAAGATTTGGGTGATACAACAACAATAACAACAAGAAGCCTTTATCCCACTAAGTGGGGTCAAGGAAAATACAAAGGAATTGGGTGCTACGTATGTAAATGCCTCAAAAAATAATTAGCAGATAATAATAATCAACCATACAAATGACATCAGCATAACAGTCTTTAATTGGTCAAGTTAACCGAGCCCTGCTTAATAGTTGCTACCTTATGCCCATATATAAATTTTCACATCCCACTCAATTACCAAATGATTTCCCTACACACATTGTGTGCTTTTTGTTTAAACTGACGTTTTTTTCTACACATTAGCTCGCAACTGTAAAACATAGGAAATGAGAAAAGGGGTTTGTTTGGGATAGTATTTTACTATTTTGCTTTTAAGACCACATTTGTGCCTTGTCTAGCTATCCTTTCTCATTGTTCTCCAAAAAAAATTGTAATAAAAACGTGTTTCTATTCAATAAAATCTTCTAGAATGTGATAACTACAAGAAAATTATTATCTGACTTATTAAAAATGTATTTATAATATCCATAACAGCTTTTAAGATAACTATTTTCATATATGGGAATATGTGAAATACAAGGTTACATTAAAGGAGATAACCTAGGGGCGTTTGGGAACACATTTTATTTTTTTCTTTTCTATTTCTTATTTTTATTTTTAATACTTTTTATTTTTTATGTTTTGATCTGAAACAAAACATGTTTGGTATGTTTTTGAAATCATTTAAAACACCTAAAATTTTTTTCGAGTGTTTTAAAAAACATATTTATTTGATTTCAACACAAAAAAAATAAAAACATTAAAAATACACTAAACAAATATATTTAAAAAAAAAGAGAAAACAAAAACCGAAAACAAAAAACAAAATTAATCCCAAATAAGCTCTTAGAAAACAAATATGAAAGAGGAAAAATTATCAAAAAAGTCCCCGACTCTTTGCAGAGGGTCAATTTAATCCCATAATCTATAAAAGTGCCAATTTAATCTCCATACTCTTCTAATATGGGTTAAAATAATTCTTTCTGGGGACTATTCAGACTACTATTAAAAAAAAAGTGCAAAGATTAATTTGACACTTTGAAAAACTTTTAGACTAAAACACGGCCCATGTAAATTGTTACGGAACTATTTTAGCACTTGAAAGAGATTGCACTATGTTAGTGAGTTTGTGTGAAGTAAATCCCTCTGTTTTGAAAGTCAATTTGAATCTAAAAAGTTTAAGGAACAAAAGGTGGAACCTTTGCTATAAAATCATTGTAATGCTCATCCATCCAGAGTCGGCTCTCAGTGTGCACAGCCTTGCTTTGCACCGTAAGACTCGCAAGGACAATAGCATGAATGAAGGACTGCAAAATATCAGCTGGTGCCGCCAGTTTATGGATTATAGCATGAACAACACCTTTCCTCTCCAACAGCAAATATTTAACTGTAACATGTAGAATTCACAACTTCAACTCAGTAAAAGTTATTTTGAAAAAGGGGCATTTACATACATCCCACTCAATTCTTATGTGCATACATATCTAACACCTAAACTTTCCCTTTTACATTTATACCACACATATCTTTCACATCACATAAAAAATACTTTAAAACTTTTAAATGTGAAATACACCTTTTCATATATATAAAAATTGAAGTTTAGGTGTTATATATGTATATGCATAGAAATTGAGTGGTATGTCGGTAAATCTTCCTTCTGAAAAATATATATATATAGTAAACCTTTTTTGTAATGAGAGAGATTTGATCCTGAAAGCTCCACTCTGTGACACATAATATCACGAGACAACTCAATCCTCATGAAACAATTACTTCGTTATCATCTCAAGTAAGTAAAGACTGCAATCATTACATAAGTTTAAAATCTGAATTTATGAACTCACATGTCACGATGATCAAGACCGGAGACTCGGACACCCAAGTATACACGCTGGTGCAGTGGAATCTTATCGCCTGAACTCCATGGATTAGTCAAGGAGGGAAACACATCTTCAATCTTTGAAACCTGCTGCGGCGAAAGTACTGCCAACAGGAATATGTGAGGCTTTCTTTCTACATATATTAAACATGTTTCATGTGAAGCAACTTTGCATGTGGAAAAGTCCTGATCAATCAAATTACTCATAAGAATTCTAATTGAGAAATCATACTTCATTAAATAAGGGGGTGTTTGGCTGCACCAAAGATTTAAGAAAATAGGATTTAATGAATTCTGTAAATCCGGATTTATCAAATCCAGGCGCATTAAGTCTAAAAAGATGTTTGGCAAGATTCAAGTTAAATCCATTAAATCCCTTGCTTATGTTTGGCCTCCTCCTGTGTGACGACGGTAGCCTTTTCCCCTTAAATCCGTTAAATCCAGATATATCCATTAGATTTAAAAAAAAAAAAAAAACAGGATTTACGTTACGGAAGACAAAAAAATGAATTTAACGAACTTTTAGATTTAACTTACTGTTTTTGCATTTGGCAGGATTTACGATAAAGCTAACGTAAGTCCTGTTAACAAGGGGCTACCAAACACCCCTAAAAGTTTTTAAAATGGAGACTCATAGAAAACCTCCCAATATCCATTATATCTGAATTATTTACAATAAAGAGTTTAATTTCATAAATTTAAATTATTCAGTTAGCAAATCTCTTTTGAAAAACCTAGAAGTACGCAGTTAACATACAAACAGTACATTTCTGTGAAAGAAGCTGACAGAAAGAATAGTTCATTTGATTACCTTGCCCATTCTTCATGAAATTGAGCAGCAATATGGAGCCTCTTTTGCTGTTTAACGTTGTTAATGAAAGGCACATTACAGCCTTGTAATTTGCTGAAATAAACGTTGGAATCTGATAAGCACTAGAAACAGGCTACAGTTGCTCCGGAGAATCCGTTAAACAACATAGAAAAGACAGCATAGAAAACTGAGATTTAAAATATTAAATATTGGATTTCTAACAAAATAGTGAAAATTTAGATATGCAGTTGCTCTAAATTCTACACAGAACTGATGGATGACGCTGTGGACGGGCTTACCCTTGGTGTGCCAGATGAGGGGGTAATATGGAAGAATAATGAATCTAACGATAATTAAATAGGCTCCTTAGCTAACTCCCTATAATGGAATAAGTGTGCAAATCTTTTTGCTGGAGCCTATACTTCGTTTTAGTGCAAATTGTGATTGGTCAATTATTAAGCTGAAAATTAAGGTGATAATTATCATTTAAGATTCCACACGTAATCTTCTAAAAGTGCCTAATAATTTCATTCTTACAATTAACATACAAGAAGCATTCAGCATGTAGCAACAAGTTGAGATAACTTTGAGTACAACATTATACAGTATAATGCAAGACATATTATGATCGATTTTTTAATACTAATCGATAATGAGATGCACGAAATCATATATTGAAAATCAATGCAAGTGATAAATCGATAATTTTCTATTAGAAGAAAGATTTAGAAATCTCAAACCATGAAGAATCATATAATTGAAAATCGCACTACTCATGAAAGTCTAGATTGTATTAGATTTGAAAAAAAATCAACCATGCACTCAAAATCATAAAAAGTTTGGAGGGAAAAAAACTGAAATATAAGGAAAAAAGACATCAAATTCAGCCATTGATTAAATAAGAAGACGACTCTCCTAAAAATCTTCAACTCCTACTTGATCGAAGAGTTCCCTCCCAGTGATGTAAAAGAAAACATGGCAAAAATAGAATGAAAATGAAGTCCAGATGATATAAAAATAATCACTATGAGATTTGTAGAAGAAATTAGCATCCGGTGGTGCATAATATGGGATGCTCTAACCATTCTCAAGGCTTGAAAGAATATTTGCCCAGGAAATGATAATATGAAGCAATATTATATAAAGAAATGCCTTTATTGGCCAACTCCATCTTCTTCAGTTTATAGTACAACGACCGAGCCTTATAGTCATGTAGTAAAATGTTAACCTCAGTGAGTAAATACCAGAGAGGTGCAGGTCTGTAGCTTTGCTAGTCCTTCAAGATAGCAAACTGTAGCGCGCACCAGCAATGCCAAAAAAGGTTGGGGTGTTGGGGGTGGGCCCAACTCTTACGTATTTACATATCCAACACCTAAACATTTATGTTTACATGTATACCACTCAATTCGATAGCATCATATCAAAAATACCACCATCACAATCTTTTGAAAGTGCAATATATTTTTTCAACCATAAGTTTTTATGACACCATGGTATTATAAGTATAAATATCAAACTTTCGGTGTTAGATGTGTAAATACATAAGAATTACGTGGTATGCAAATTTCCCAAAAAAAAAACCAATAAAAGGTGAATCTGAGCATAGGCGTCAGAAAATTAAAAACACGGCACACCTTTACTCACCAAACATATGAAAAAAGGTCAGGAAAAGGAATGAAATCCATACTGCCAAAGGATATCCTCTTGTAAGATGAGCAAGAAGCATTCCTAAGGTCATCCCAATCATTGTTGCCAAAGTCTCTTGACTGCCTTCCTGCAAATATTCCAATGATGGAAATCAGCAGGTACGAAGCAAAGCATTAAACAGAAGAAGACTGCAAAATCTCCATATTACCTTGGCAGAAATATCTGCTGCATTATTCTCAAGTGAGAAGTGCTGTGTCAGAGCAGCTCTCGTTGCACCACTAGCAACGCCGGCTAAAAGAAAAAGACAGAAATGTCAATCCATTTTTAGAAGGAGGTCAAACCTAAACACCAACAAAAAATGAAACAAAAATTAACAGATGGCTACAGGTTAAAATCAACTACGACACAACCAGGTGAGATCAAAATTGATATAATGAAAACATGAAGATAGCTGCGCATTAGTAACAATTCCATAAAGACCCAACTATGCATTATACAGAATGCATACAGTATAAAAAAGATGGTATATAAATGAAATAATTGCTTTGGAAAAACTTCATTTCATTAATGACTTGGACTTATATAGAGCCTTACAACGATGTACAAATAAATCCCGAGACTTCCTCTATTTACAGACAACACCATAAATTATATACAAATCTCAACACACCCTCTCAAGATGGGTAAAATATATCCACTAAGCCCATCTTGTCACATAATCTAGACAAATCTGATGAGCTATGTCTTTTGGTGAGGCTGTCAGTCACTTGCTCTCCAATGGCTAAATGACCTCTCTCCAATAGTCATTTATTCAGCTTTTCCTTGATGAAGAACCTATCAATCTCCACATGTTTGTTTCTATCATGTTGCGCCGGATTGTTGGTAATGTTGATTGATGACTTGTTTTCGCACCACAACTTCGTTTAAGCTCTTTAGTCCACCTTGAGCTCTACCAATAGATTCTCAACCATAACATCTCGGCAACTCCTAAGGTCATGACCTTGTACTTTGCTTCTGTCGTCAACCTCACAACTACATACTGCTTCTTGCTCTTCCAAGAGACCAAATTGCACCCTAAGAACATGTAGTATCCTGATGTGGACATCCTATCATCAACACAACTAGCTCAATCAGATTCACAGTAGCCCTCAATGCCTAAATACACATTTTTCCTGAAGATCAAACTCTTCCCTGATGCACCCTTCAGATACCTCAGAATCTAATATACTAAACCCATGTGGCCCTTCCTCGAATCATGCATGTAGCGACTCACCACGTTTACTGTAAATGATATGTCGAAATGAATGTGACTCAGATAGATGAGATGGCCTACATAACTTTGGTACCTCTCATGATCAAATAACTCTCCTGCCTGAGCGCTCAACTTTCCATTCAGATTAATTGGTGAAACTGTGGGCTTGCATCCTAACATGCTTGTCTCTGTGAGCAAGTCTAGCACATACTTCATTTGGAATAAAATAATATCCTCTGCTCCACGAGCCACCTCTCCTAAGAAAGTATCTAAGCTATCTCAGGTCCTTCATCTCAAATTCTTTGTCCAAACTTGCCTTCAGTTGAGCAATCCTCCCTCATCATTATTAGTAACAATCATATCATCCACATACAAATCAAGAATAGTAACGAGACCGCCATCCACATCCACATACACATCTTAGAAGTCGGGGTAGATTGGGACAAGGGACTTGTTGGCACGAGTGGAACGACACACACTGTTCCCTCATTCTGCTTCCTCCTTGTATACACCCTCAGCTCATCTTGAGCTTGAATCTTATCACATTCGGGCTCATTTTCCTCATTTGTTGGCTCTTTCTCAATCAATTCTTCTCACACAATGGGACAAGGCATCGTTCTCACATGTATTATTCTCTCACCATCACTATTCTCATCCTCTCACCTCAGACCTCCAATATATGGCGGGTCACCAAAGAGTGGCATCACCTCCAAGGTGTAGTTTGATTCGAATTCTCTAAAAATCATATTCATACTCACAGGCAGTCTACTCTCTATTGGGATCCCACAAATATCCCTTCTAAGTGACAAAATAGCCCACGAAAACATACTTCACAGCTTTGGGATTCAGCTTTTCTATTGATGGTATATTATTTTTCACAAAACATACACAACCAAATATCTTCAACGAGAGAATCCGCCATTATCGCCTTTCAACAACTCACAAGGAGATTGTTGCGCCAACACACTTAATGGCATTATGTTGATCAATTGAGCGGCTGTCAAAACAGCTTGCCACCAAAGGTGTTTTGGGACATTTATTAAGATCATCACGCTCCGGACTATCTCTAAAAGATGTTTATTCTTCCTCTCTGATACTCTGTTTTGTGTCGATATGTATGGACATGTGGTTTGATGTTGTATCCATTAAGCTAACAAGTACTCCTCAAATATTTTGTTAGTATATTATGTCCCATTATCAGGTCTCAATACTTTCACTACTGCAACATATTGAGTCTGAATCACCATGTGAAATTCATTAAAAAAGGTAAATACATCTTTTTTATTTCTTATTAAATATAATTAAGACGAGAAAAACAATCAATGAAAGTCACAAAATATCTATAATCATTCATCGAAGTTGTAGAACAAGATCTTCATACATTTGAATGCACCCCCAAAAAAAAAAACACAAGAACTATTACCAATACTAACATAATAGCTCCTAATATGCTTACCAAATTCACAAACGTCACACAAAAGTTTTTGTTTATTTGTTTTTTCATACAAAGAAAAATACAAACGACTCAATAGACTAAACAAAGACCGTCTCATGTGCTTGTGATGTAGCAGCAACAAATCCTCCACACTCCTCACAGATCCTCCTACTCCAGCGGTCTCTACCATGGATGTCAAGGCTGAGTCCATCCCATCTCTATCAAAATACCATAGTTCACTATACCTCATGTCAGCCCTAGGTCTCCAGCCAATTCCCTTCTCTTATAAGATCACCTTAAAAATATAAAATGAAACAACACATTTTAGTTGGAGTATAGTGACACTAATGGATAAAAGGTTCACTCGAAAGGACTGAGTATGCAAACTATAGGATATAGTCATAGAATTGGTACACCTCACCGTACCTTTGTCAATCACAGTCTGTATTGTACCATCAACGATCTAAATGCTTTTTGAAATTGTTAGGTGAGTATAGGAAGATAACTCACTAATAAAATCTGTCACATGTTGAGATTCACCAGAATCTACTATCCATTATGGTGATCTTAAAGTGGATATAGAGGTAACATGTAAATCATGAGTACTTTTAGTGGTGAGCAAAAGTAGCAGTATTCCCTTTGGATGACAATAAAGTGTGCATCATCAGTCACATCACCTGCCGCTCTATGTTTCCTCTTCAATAGCTCAGGAACTCGTGATCCTCATCAGTAAAGACCAACCCTATCTCTCCCTCATTATTTTTCTAGTAGCCCCTTCTTCCATCCTATTGGCCTCACGATTACGACCATAGCCTCTAGACTGTCCGCATCCACATGTCGCTCTCCTTGCATGGCCTTGAACAATCCTTGCTTAGATGTCCCACTTCTCCATAGTTGTAGCACCTGCAAGTCTCCCTCTGGGCACCTGTCATACCTGAGCTCGAGGCAGCCAAAGCTGATCATATACTTAGAAGTCCACTCGACAGCTCAAAGTGTAGCCTCATGCGACTCTCATCCTGTTTCATCGTGGTGATGACCTCATACAGTGCCTAGGCTAGGAGGACCAATTTCCTCGGATCAAAGGTTGAGTTCAAATGAGTTATAAACTACATAGTCTTCATCTGTCAAAGAGCTCCCCCTTCTTGCAACCCGGATCACCACAGCTCGACTTAGGTGAGAAGTGATTAAGATCTTTCTACAGTCCCACCTCTATGGAGTACTCCTGAATCGATCCATCACCCTGTACCACTGTCTCTATGTCACGCTGGATCTGAAACACCCTCATGTGGTTCTCAGTTCCAACATAGGTCATCTTCAACTTTGACCATATGTCCTTCACCTTTCAAATGTCATCCACTGATAAGGCAATCGATGGAACCATCCAGTTTAGAAGTCGGGTGTAAAGTAAGGGCGTGTGGTCCTCCACTCATTCCCCTCAACACTGTCACCCTCCGGTTCAACCTTGATTCCTGTCAGATATCTCTCTACTCTATTTCCTACTAGCGCAGTCTCGATCCGACGTGACGAACTCAGATACATGGTCGGTCCATCAAGCTTTGGATCCACAAGAGAGAGATCTAGCTTCACTTGCATCAAATTATGTCCTGAGGTGGTGGCTCCCATCGAGACGCTAGCTCCCTGTCATTGAAAATTAGATTTATGTTCCTAATGTATTTTTTATTCTGATAGTCCAAGAATTTGTACTAAAATTCATCTAAGTTATGCCCAATGAAAGTACACTTGATAAATTCTGAATCAAGTTTACTCTTGAATTTTGCATCAATATGAACATATGATAAATAATCAAATACATTTAGATGAGATAGATGTATCTCTTTGCCACTCCATACTTATTAGGGTAAAACTTCATTTAATGGTACTACTGGATTATGATTGATTGGATTAACTGTAGTGTTCAATGTTTTAGCCCAAAACTATATTGGCAAGCTTGCATGCAACCTCTGCGATGGTTCTATTCATATGCTCTGCAACATCATTTTGTTGTGGTGTTCTTAGAACAATAAACTCACGTCTGATTCCTCTTTGTGGAAAATTAGATAAGAAGAAAAATAATTCTGTATTTTCTTACTTTGAATTGGGAATACAAGTTGTTATATAGAGGAGATTACAATGAATAAAAAAGGAAACTATCTACCTATATCCATCGATTTAAGGGATTACGATTTAATACAAATTAATACGAATTAATACGCATTGATTCTTGATTTATTCTCACGTCTATTTACGGGATAAATGCGGAAAGCTTCAACACTCTCCTAGTGAGGAATAGATGTCTTCGATTCCAGACTTGGATACGATATCGTGGAAACTTGAGCTATTCGGCCGCTTTGTTAGAACGTCGGCGAGTTGTTTCTACGATGGAACATAAGACATACATCTAACCCTTCCTCCAGGTTTTCTTTGATGAAATGTCTATCGATTTCGATATCTTTGTCTATCGTGTTGTATAGGGTTATGAAATTTGTATTAATAAGTGACTTATTGTCACGATGAAACTTCATAGGACCTCCGTTGGACTCTTAAATCATCCAAAATAATTTTCAGTGCGATAATTCACATAATCCTTGAGCAATAGCACGATTCGAGTCTAGCAGATGACCTTGCAACTACGTTCCACTTCTTGCTCTTCCGTGTCATCTAGGTTGCCTCCAAGAAAAGTACGATATCTCGTAGTAGATCTCGCATCCACTAGGAGCCGGCGTAGTCGGCGTCGGTGTAGGCTTCGGAGTAAGAGCGTCGTTCCTTTGAACAGATTCCTTTCCGGATTGTCTTTCAAGTAATGTAGTACTCTGTAAGATGCTTTGAAGATAAAGTTCTCTTGAATCATGCATGAATTGATCGTCAGACTTACGAATATCTTATGTACAGTCGAGTGTGAGCGAGGTATATGAGTCGCTAACCGAGCTCTGCAGTACATTCTTTTGTCCACACTTGGTTCTTCTTTAGCTTCTCCGAACTTATAGTTTGGATCTATTGGAGTAGAGATCGAGCTTACACCGTCTTCCTGTTTTTGCTTGATAAATCGATCACGTCTTTTCTTTGAGATATGAAGATCCCTTGTGTGGAATATGCCACTTAATACTGGAAATACTTGATTTCCCAGGTTCTTTGTTTCGAGCTCTTTTACTAGTCTCGACGTCGATTCATGTTTCTCTTTTTCATCATTTCAAGTAGCTATGATGTCGTCACATAGATCAAAGAGCGATCAGCTCTCCTTGCAGTTGAATGTCTAATGAAAAGAGTGTGGTCGCGTCAGCTTTGTTTATACCGGATTCCTTAATGACCTTTGAAAATCTGTCAAACCAAACTCTAGGAGATTGTTTTAATCCATAAAGTGCCTTTTTCAGCTTACACGCCTTGTTACCTGTGTCCCCTTCAAATCCTGGTGGGATGTTCATGTAAATTTCCTCTTTAGATCACCATGGAGGAATACATTCTTAACATCATACTGTAAAAGTTGCCATTTGAAGTGAGCAGTCAATGATAACAGGATTCTCACAGTGTTCATCTTTACTACTGAAGCGAAGGTTTCCTGATAGTCCACCAGTAAGTACGAGTGTATCCTTTGGCTACTAACCTTGCTTTATATCTTTCAAGTGATCCATCAGCTTGTATCTTGATGTAAAAATCCACTTGCAATCAACGATGTTCTTTCCTTTTGGTTTATCAACGATCTCCCATGTTTTATTCTTTTCAATGCACCATTTCTCTCTCATACGCATCCCTCCATTCCCTTTTTGACAATGCCTCAGACACATTTTTTGGGATGGCAACGGTGTTCAAAGTCACAATGAATCTTTTTTGAGCAGGTGATAGGCGCTTAAGAGAGACAGTGAGATAGTGGATAAAGAGGTTCTAATCTTACCATGATTTCATTTCCAGAATTTGGATTGGATTCTTGGAATTGTGTCGGTTCAGGAACGGTCTTTCTCCTTGAATACACCTGAGAAAATCTTGGGAAATTGTGAGTGATAGGATCGGGTGACTTAGATGTGATTGGTTCGGAGGACTCGGGTTCGATTTGGAACATGAGGAGAGTTTGGCTCCAGGGATTCGGTTCGATAACACGGGTGGCACATGCGGAAGGTCGAGGTTTTGTAGTGGTTCGAAATGACTCTGCAAATCTTATCTTCCATCATTGAAATCTCCACTGAAGAGAGGACTTGGAGAAAAAAGGTTTATTTTACGTGAAAGTGACATCACGAGAGATGTAAAATTTTACAGTAGAGGGGTTGTAACACTTGTATCCTTTTGAGTGGATGAGTAGCCGAGGAAAACACATTTGATGCCTTTGTAGTGGTCTAGCTTCCCTACATGTTGTTTGTGGACATGAGCAAAGGCGAGTACACCCAAATACCACAGGTGTGAGGCCATTTGAGGTTACGAAGTGAGGGTAGAAGCTATTAAGGACTTCTATGAGGCTTTTGTTTTCTAACACACGGGAGGGAAGTCTATTTATCATATATGTGACAGTAAGAACAGCTTCTCCCCAATAGGATTTATCATATAGTAAGACTCGGGTGGTGTTGAGTAAATGCTCATTCTTTCTTTCAGCTACCCCATTTTGTTGGGGTGTCTCCACACATGATGACTCGTGGATAATCCCCTGTGATTGAAAGTAAGGTGATAGAATGCGATTGAAGTAGTCTACAACGTTGTCCGTCCTAAAAGCTTTTTATTTTGACCCAAATTGATTTTGAACGATTGAAAGAAAATTAGGTATAAGAGTGCTTAACATCGATTTTTGTTTAAGAAGAAAGAGCTATGTAACCGGGTACGATCATCAATTAAGGATACAAACCAACGAGCCCAGAAATGTTAGGTATAGTGGAAGGTCCCATATGTCGCTATGAATCAAATGAAAAGGATGAGAAGCTTCACTTACTGTTAATAGGAAAAGATACGCAGTATGTTTGCTAGATTCACGAAATGTCACAATGAAATTCAGAAATATCTAATCCTTGGAATATGTGAGGGAACATTATATTTAAAATCTTAAAAGAAGGATGACCAAGGCGCAAGTGATATAGCCAAATGACATCTTTGTTTGAGGAACTTAGGAAAGATGACAAATTTTTCCTAGTTTTTTGTGATGGTTCAAGATGGTAAAGGCAGATTCACTTTCCTTAGCAAGTCCAATCCTCCTCCCAGAGTCACGAGTCACGAAAAACACGATAAGAAGAGTAAAAAACAACATAGCATTTGAGATCGTGAGTCGACTTTTGAATGGATACGAGGTTTGTTGACGGTTTAGAGTACATGGAGAACGTTTTTAAGGATAAGAGCTAGGTGTGACATGTATATCTTCGATCACTCGCAATGATAGTAAGAAGCTATTGGCACGACAATTTTCCTGTTACTTGGACATGGGGTATAGGATTGGAAGAGTTGGTCTGTAGCACCAGAGTCTATGATCCAGGAATTTGGATCATAGAATTTATCTAAGACATTCATGCAAACAGGTTTACCTGAAAGAGCCATCGAACCTGTACCAGAAGGTTTCCCAAGAGAACCCAACAAGCTTCTCGACTTCTCGATTTCTTCCGTTGTTGAACATTGACACGGTGGAGCGAGAGAATTCGAGCAATTAAAGGTCGTTCACGTTCTGGATGACGCGGGTAAGAGACAACTCGGATCACGGGAGATTGCACGGCTTACGGGCGGCGACGATGAAGGCTGCGAAAAAACTCCTGCGGGAAAGGGAGCAGATCGTCGAGGACGACGCAGAAGCAGATCGTCGAGGACGATGCGTTCGGCGCGCAGGAAGCGAAGGAAGTGTTCGGCGCGACGACGAGTTCGTAGCAATAAAGGCTGCGGGAAAAACTCCTGCGGGAAAGAGACAGAAATGCCCGTTCCTGTTCGGCAATAAAGGCTGAGGAGACGTTTCTGTTCCTGGATAATCCGAACGGCGCGCAGAATGTCGCAAAGTCATGCAGGAAGGAGGCGCTGGAAGCGGATGAAGCTTACGGCGAGTTCGAGGACGATACGTTTGGCGTAGGAAGCGACGGCGAGTTCGGCGCAGATCGTCGAGGATCTTCGCGCAGGAAGGAGGCGCGGACGACGGCGAGCAGATCGTCGAGGGTGTTCGCGCAGGAAGGAGGCGCAGACGACGCGTTCGGCGCTACGACGAGTTCGGAGCGGACGACGCAGACGAAGCGGATGAAGCGGAAGACGCAGAAGCGAATCAACGCGAAGGAAGAAGACATAAGCAATGAAGGCTTCGATTTAGGGCTCTGATACCATGTGGAAAATCAGAGAAGAAGAAAAATAATTCTGTATTTTCTACTTTGAATTGAGAATACTTAGTTGTTATATAGAGGAGATTACTGATGAATAAAAAGGAAACTATCTACCTATATCCCTTGATTTAAGGGATTACAATTTAATACAAATTAATACAAATTAATACACATTGATTCTTGATTTATTCTCTCAATCTATCTACAGGATAAATCTGGAAACTTCAAGTACAATAACTCCTGAACCTGTAATCACGATACTCACTACCATTATATGATTTGAGATATTACAATCTTAAGTTTGTTTCATTCTCAATCATGACTTTCCCCTTTTTAAACAGCTCAAATACATCAAATTTATGTTTTAAGAAGTATACTCATATCATCCTGGTGTGATCATCAATGAAAGCAACAAAGTACTGAGAACCTCCAATGGATTAAAGTGGAGTATGATTACATACATCAGTACGCACTAACTCCAACTTCTTGGATTTCATCTTTGACCCACTTTTAAAGAAAGTGACATTTATTTGTGTCATAAACAAAATATTAACAAAAATCTAGATCCATAGATTTTAAACCCTAAAATTTTATTTTTATAAATGAGGGACATTTCTCACTTGTATGGCCAAGTCTGCAGTGTCATAGGCCTGCATCAGCTTTTGTTCGAGCAACACCGATGGATTTAGGCATCTAATTGATAAAAAAAATGGCAAATTCAATGTTGTCTCGAGCCATTACCATTACCCCTCTAGTCACCTTCCATGAATCAAATGAGAAAATAATCACATACCTTAACAAGCTGGCTCACAGAAATCAAATTTTTCTTCAAATGTAAAACATGTCTTAACTTTTTTGAGCTTCTAGACTCATCCATTGGACAACATTATATTAACATCATTATTTCTAATAAATTGTAGGTCTTGTTATCTCCCAAACACACATTCATTAGATCAGTTTGAGTGTAGTTTTTGAAAACCCGTTTGTTGGGGCGGGGCAAGCATGAAAAGAATCATATGAATCCAGTATCCATGATTCAATACTATCTAGGGGCAAAACAAGGAAGTAAACTTGAATTTCATCAGTGGAGATATTAATAGAGAGCTATCTATTTGGGCCTCCACCACCAACCTTTGAGGTTATGCAGTCCTTCTTAAAGTGATTTTTCTTCTTGCTGTTCCAGCATTCATCTATGCCTTTTTCTCTTATTGGCTTGGATGTTCCTCTCTTTGACTTGAATTTTTCCTTGCTGTGTGTTTTTATCCAGATCCGTTCTTTTGTTTACATTCAGAATAGAATTTGAAGTTTCACAGCTCACATTCTAGCAAACTTCTTCATTCAATACTATCATCATAATATCATCAAAGTTTAACTTCATGTTACCTGAAGATTTACTTACCGCAGTTGCTATTTCATCCCAACTGTCTGACAATGAAGATAGGTGTAACAGTTCATCGAACTTGATGTCAATAGAACACAACTAATTAGTCATAGTGTTGGAAGTTATTCAAGTGCCTAACCACTGAACTACCATCTTTATATTGGATAATCTCATCCTCAAAAAAAAAAAATATTTGAACTCGTGAGCTTCTCATACATCTTTGTTAGTGCAACCATGAGATCAATTATAGTCTTCTCATTCATAATATTGAAAGCAACAAACGAGAAAAGTGAAAGATGGATTAAACATAGTGTTATTCAATCAAACACTTCTCATTCTTACAGAGTCATCATTTCTAACTTCTCGGTGATTCCTTATAGTGACAAATACAATTTCTTTTGATAAAATAAATCTTTAATTTGCATTTTTTAGAAAACAAAATTTGAGCCGTCGAACTTCTCCACCTTATACCTCGCTTTGTCAGTCATTGCTCCCACTCAAGATTGAGATCTTCAGAAAACCATGTCAGAAAATGAAAATTATGGAAACGCTAATTCAAAATAAGAAAAATACAGAAAACATAAGAACAACAAGATTTAACGTGTAAAAACCAAAGAACGGAAAAAAAAATAAGGAGCCACACCACAAAAAGAAATCTATTATGAAGAAATGAGGAGAAATGTACGGATTACACCACACTCAAACTTCTCTACGCTCATGAACTCAAGCAAACACTTTGGGTGTTTCACCTCCCTCTTTCACGCATAAGAGATCATAAAATCCACATTACACACTCAAAATTTGCCAAGAAGTCACAGACTGAAAGTCCCTAACTACTAGAAATAGTTAATGGCACTGGAGCACTGTGTTTCCAGGCAATGGGGTCCAAAGAATGATCTGAGTGCTGCTACGCTCCTCCAGGGTGTTACATTTCCTTGCTCACTGTTCCTGAAGGCTTTGTTGAGCGCCTGTCTCTCTTCTCCGCAATCAGGCCAGTGCTCAATTGCACAATCAGACTCCACATATAATATCATGGGCACCTTGTTGAGGGTTGGGCATGGCGTCTCGTTCTTCCAACCGAACATTCGGCTAGATCTGATACCATATTACAACATACTAGGGCTCCTAGAATATGTGGTAAAGCACAAAAGATGTTCAAGGGGTTGTCGGATTAATATCGGCTGTGTGAGGACGGACAGGGGTCCGAAGCAGAATAGTGCAGTATCTTGTTGAAAACAACAGGTGACAGTGGCCTAGAAGGTTGTCCGACAGAACATAGCGAGCAAAGGGCAAACCATACCTCACATCAGAGGGGATATACTACTTTATTCTTAGGCTAGCTACTGACGCATCACTTTCAAAAGGAAGAGGTTACAGCACTACGAAAAGCAAAATTCAGAGAAAATGTTTCTCAATTCATAAAGTTAGAAAACTAAAAGCCCAAAACCATAGTACAACATATATAAAAGTCCACTCAAAACAAACACCTAATTTGAAATAAGGGAAATATGTAAGAACTAAAAATGAAGAAACAAAGAATTAAAACTTCCTAACAAAAAAAAAAAAGAAAGAAATATTAATATTATTTCCGTCGGTTGGACTCCCACAATCGGGAGGCCAATACCGCAGAACAACACACCGCGCCAGCATCAAAATAAAAAGCTTTAGGGCCTGTTTGGGGTAGCTTATAAATGCGGGGACATTTTTTAAAACGCCGCGGTACCGTTTGATCGCATGTTTCGGCAGCTTATCCGAAAATGCGGTTGAGTTTTTACACTAAACGCAGACCGCAAGTCAAACCCCGCAATAGACCCGCGGGCCGTGTTTCAGGATAATCTGTTTATCCTGAAACACAGCCTTAGTCTATGATACCATTATAATAATTGGAAAGAACTGGTTGAGTATATCATTCACGTTTGAGTATTATTTATATATACTTCCAAACATTTCTAGCATAAAATATATTAAAATTAAAGAATAATAATTACTAAACAGCTATAACAACCAACAGATGAATAAATTGGCAGAAGAATCATAACAGTCCAGAAATTTACGAGTAGGCAATAAAGATTCTAATGAATTAATGAAGTGATAGCAGAAGGAGAAATAAATAAGACAAAACACTTAGTGAGTGAGGATCCTATTTGAGCTATAACAATCAATAGTCCAAAAGCATTCAAAATTACATAAGCATAATATGTGCCACCCATAATTTAGTTGAGCTATCATGTGAGGCAAAATAAACATAGTAGATTAAATGAAGCAAACCATAACCCTGAGTTGCCCCACATCACCTAGCATCCCTGGTCGACCCACTTGCCGCTAATTCAACAATACAAAATCCAAATTAAAAAGCCCTCCTGCCTCAATTTGTTTGGCAAAATGTTGATGCGTTAACACAACCCCAAAAACCATACAATAACAAGCAATTACACGCCAACAAATACACAAACATTGATCAACTGGATATTTTGACACATTGAAAAACTATGAATTGTTTGTTTTGTGATAACCGAACCTCTTCAATAGGAAAGTTCAAAACTCAAGTGCCTATTAAAAACTGTCAAGAAGTTTTGCATATTTATAGCATTCCCAAATTAGCATACAACATAAGGAGCCATAATTAATTATTTTAGGAACACGAAATTAATTTTCAAAGCACATTCCATTATACTTACGCCGCCCCAGCAGTAGCATCTAACGCCATGAGTAGATAAAGCATATTATATGTACTTAACTTTCAATAATTATGCCCAAATATCGTTCAATGAATGAGATAGTAGATAATAACTCACTAAATGATCTTGACAGGCTCCCCAAGCAGACTATTAGAACCAATGCAGATGGAAACAACGGGGAAATCAGATCCATCAGCATACCTGAATAAAAAAAATAAAAATAAATAAATAAAACCAATCAAATTAATAAAACAAAAACAAAAAAATCTCAAATACAGGTAAAAAACATGAAGGCAATTTATTTAATGGCAATAACTTGGTAAAAATCCCAAGGGGGTTGACTTCATTTAGGCACTTGTATGGATTGAAGAAAAGTGAAAGAGATGAAATGAAGTTCCCACTAATTTATGGTATATTATAAATTTACAAGCATTTCTTAATTTTCCTTCAATCGAATTCCTAGCTCCCAGGCAAATCCTTAGAAAATCTCATGGATTATAAGTAAAAACTCCTCTGATAAGGATCTCATCTAAATTGCAAATCATGCAACCTATGATACAAAATTTTGTTCATTGTTTAAACTTTATTTTGTAATTTTCTAATTCCTAGTTTGTGATTTTGTTTGAGCATTTATTTGATGATATCTATGAGAATATTATGTTTATTCAACTATGATATTCCTGGTCCAGGGATCCTCTTATTTGGCTCTGCTTAAGCGGATGCTTTGAGCATGGGTGGCTGCTGATTGCATGATGATTGGCTAAGTAATTGTATAGAGTTATTCGATTTTAGAAATTGGGAGTAATTTTTATGGCTGGCAGTTCTTATGGTTGTAGCTTAAAAATCAGTTCCCCTATCTGCAATTGAACTAACTTGAGTTTGAGGGCTACAAATATTTTTATTATTTGATCGGTAGTTCCCAAGGAATTTGTGGCTACTACTTCACAGAATAACTTAATGCGATCTTATACTATCCAGATAATAGCATTTATTCAGTGGTAAGCTACCGGGCAGTATTTTTTTAACTCTCCTTTAGTGTTTACGTAAAGCATTTGGCGTTATCTGCAACATGTTATTGGCCCACTTCAGATGCAGTTCAGTTAAAAAGATCTAAGAATTATTATTAGAATTATTATTAGAATTATGACGCATTGTTGACCTCGTTTTTGTCGAGGTTTAGTCTTCCTCCTAGACTTAGGATTCTAGCCTCAGGAGTTTCCCCCGATGATCCAAGTTTCTTAGCGATGGGACCCACCTCGTTTTAGAGAGTCTGAAACCACTTCGTTACTCTTTGAAACCCTGTACGAGATTCCGTACTGCTAGTCTGTAGCCGGTCAAAATTGATGTCAGGAGTTCAAATTGAGTACCTATAGGATCCCTGGACATTAGGACAGCCTCGTGCACGTCTTACGCACCTGGACACATAAATTCTCAGTTCGCGGTCTCGACGCCTTCAATTACTTCGCAGTGGACGGGAGCCGGAGTCAGAACATCGGGACGATCGAAATCAAAGTCAAAATTTCAGAAAAGGCCGGATTTGAAGCACTTTCGACACGACCGTCGACGAGGTTGTTCGAACGACCCCGGATGACGAAATTGATTGCGCCGAAGCGTCCGGAACGTCGATTTCACCTTAAATTGACTTTTAATTTGCGACGATGGCCCGCCGGGGACGAAACTTATGAAACGATTATAATTATCATATTAATAATAATAATATTTATATTATTATTATTAATATACTTATTCATATTTATCTCCCCTTTTAACACATCTCTTAAGCCCTAAATCTCTACCCCGTTCGATCGGCTCACCACTACTCTCGTTCGCACGATGAGGAGCTCCCATTTCCTCCTCCCGCGCTCAAGCACGTCACCCCGACCACCTCTGTCTTCCCCATACTCGAGCGTGCCCCTGCGAGGCTTCTCCTTCTCGAGCCGCACGCGTTCGCCCCCATCTCTTATCTCTGGCTGCACCGGCTCTCCTCTGCGACCCTCTCTCTGTCGCTGTTGCCAGAGGCTGCCCCACTTGGGGCTTATCTCTTGTGAGTCTTCCTCAGCACTCTCCCCCTTCCATTCTATAAATGTGACCTATTTGGGTTTTCCCTGGGTTGGTTGGCTGATTTCTCTTGCAGGTGGGGAGGTGCTGTTGGATTGGAGCCTGATTTTCTTTGCTTCTCTTGTGTGCTCTACATTGGCTGATACTCTCTTTTCTCTCCTCTACTTTTCTCGGTTTGGCCTAGTGTGGCTCGTGGCTTATGGCTTTGGTTCATTTCTTCCTGTTTAGCCTCTCGGCTGGGTACTCAGACGCTTTGGGATGATTTGTTAGCTAACTTGAATGCTTGTTCCTTCTCTGCTTTTCTTTTTAACAACCTGTTAGCTTGCTGTTATGGTTTCATTTGGGAATATTGATCACTTGAAGCATGTTAAGGATGGAAGCATAAGTATATTTTAAGGCATGGGATTGGTTACTTGCTTAAAATGATGGAAATATAGCTTGACATTAGCTCTTTTCTTTTCTTTTGTTCAAAGCAAGTTGGAATGATTGGAAATGTGGTTTTGGGACAAGGATGGTTCCTCCTTCAAGCATGTTGGGATGTGTAGTTTGAATTTCTTTATTCACTCTTGTTTGTTAAGAGTAGTAGGAGAGCTCATCTTGGTTCTTTTATGAGCATGTGGGGCTCGGTTCTTGCTCCTTGTAGCTTTTCCTTATCAAAATGGCATGCTAAGAAGAGGCTTGATTTAATTTGAGAAGTTTCACACTTCTTCTTATATGAAGCATATAGTGGCTCTATGTTTTGAATATATGGAAGTTTGATTCTTGGGCTCCTTGCATCTTAGCCCTTTATAAAAGCATTTGGAAAGTCTCTAAGCTTATCTTTGTTAGCAAGCATGTGAAAATTTCATAGATTGATATATATAAAAAGCATGGAAGTGTTATTGTAGTCCAAGCCTAGCCTCATTTTCTTAATTTCAGGCTAAAGCTATGTTTATATATATATATATATATATATATATATATATATATATATATATATTTCATTTATTAAGCTCTTAAAAAGCTTGTTTTAGCTTAATGATGGGCTTGATTTTAGCCTAATGTGACTCGGTTTTGTTGGCCCTGCTGTATTCTTTGTTTAGCTTAATGATGGGCTTGGTTTTATTCTCATGTGGCTCGGTTTTTCTATTGGTTCTGTTGTATTCCTGGTTGTAGCTTGGAGCTGGGCTCGTTTTCAGCCTTGTTGTGGCTCGGATCTTGGTCGTATGTGGGCTCGGTTTTGGCTCCTTTGGTATCCTTTGCTTTGGCTTTGTGTTGGGACTGCTGTAATCTGATATTGGCGTGTTTCCAGCCTTGCTGTGGCTCGGGTCTTGGTCCTATGTGGGCTCGGTTTTGACTCTTTTGGTACCTCTTGCTTTGGCTTTGTGTTGGGACTGTCGTAGCTTTGTGCTGGCTTGTTTCCAGCCTTGTTGTGGCTCAGGTTTGGGCTTGCACTGGCTCGGTTTTGCCCTTGTGATGTTATTTCCTGCCTTGGCTTTGTGTTAGGTCGGCTGCAGTTGGATGTTGGCTCGGTCCTAACCTCATGGTAGCTCGGATTTGCACCCCATAATGGCTCAGTTTTAGCTCTATGCTAATTCAGTCCCATGGTTGTTTGATGAATATTTTTATGCACTTTAGGACAATTTGGATATCCCCTTTAGCTACGTTTGGGGAATATCTTTTGGAGAAAACTTTCCCATGTCTTGCTTGAGAGGGTTGGAGTTAGTTTGGAGGATTTCTGAGCTTGTTCACTCACTTTCTTATGTATTAAAAGTTTTATTTCGAGATGATTTTTCCGGTTTTCTTCGCCTTAGCTGTGAGCTTCCTTGGCCCGTGCTGCCTCGGCCGTGAGCCTCTTTGGCCTTGTCCTGACTTGGCCATGAGCTTTTACTTGGTTTTATCGGAGGATTTCACACTTGTGAGGCATAATCGAGTTGTGAATCATGTGAGGGTTTGGGAATTTCAACCTATGGGGTTTGCTGTGAGATTTTCTTAGCTTACTACTATTTGATTTACTGTGTGAAGGTTTGGAAGACTTTTTCAAACCTTATTTTGGGGCGTTTTAGGCTAACCCTCCTTCCGTTTGGGCCCCGCCTCTTTTAAATCGGATTTGGAGGTAGGGTTAGTCTCATTTCCTTCCCCTTTCTGCTGTTGACTTGTTTTCTCCGCTTCTCTCAGAGTTGGTTTTGTTTTCGTTTCGTTTTGGGGCAGTGAGGTGTTGATCATAAATGCACACCGGTAGTTGAGTGGAATGATATCCCATCTTACGACACCAGGACCGGCTCCAGGGCCCCGATGAACCGTAGAATGACGGTATCATTCACTACTATAAGGTAAGCGGGGCACCCGTACCTTTTTAGGATGGTTAGTGATCTTACACCCGACGAAGTGATCGAATGGTGGACAACCCTAATTTTCAAAATCTGATAAGAACGGATACTATATTCATAACAAAAAAAATATATATTTTCACTACAACCAAATATTAATACAAACTCTCTTTTGTATGCCTGAAATCCCTGTGTCTGCTAAAAACATAAATTTTAAAACCATATTATAAACTCGGTTGTCCACTTGTTGATTATCAGTTTTGGGTTAAGGAACACCCTCCTGAGTTAGGTTTAGTAGAACACTCTTCTAGTTGAGCAGCGGGCTCTATACACTCGGGTGACCGAGTAGCCTTCGACGACCCTCGAGAACTACACAGTTTTTGAGCCTAGCCCCGACCCGAGTGCTTGCGGTTTTTCTTCGGATTTTTCGTATGATTTTGATGAAGCACTCGTGGTCCTTTTCTGGTATTTTCTCGAGGTTTTGATGATTTTGTTATTCATTTTCCCGAGTTTTCTACTGTGAGTCATTCGCCGTTCCTTTTCGGGTTTTTTTGGATGATGTTTCTCTTTCTGCTTAGCTTTCACTTGTGTGACACACTCCAACCTGCTACATTTAAGAAAATAACGAATCCCCCAGGTATACAGGTTTGTGTATACTTACAGCGTGTTATTTTTTGTACATGCTACTGTTCTTTTTAGCACATTGTACTGTACTCTCTCTGCATCTTTCTTGTTTTTACGTGTTATATCTTTCTATTATCTGTTATCTAGCCTTTAAACATACTTTACGTAGGATGTTTAGGAGAAGCTCGACCATGAGTCACTTTGATTTGACATTATGACTTGCCACCTAGAAAACTTAACCTCGTCGCGTCGAAAGAGCTTGGAAGTTAGTGCGGTGGCAACACGACCATCTTGATAATGAAATATGTCTTCGCTAATTAAGCAATTCCTTAGTGATTAAACAACAATCCATAGGATTTCGAGGTGGTTCGCCTAGTGCGACATAAATCCTCAACTTCTTTTTGGGCCTTTGTATAGCTCTGTTGTACAATATAAACCTCAACTCGTTTTAAGATTTCGAGGTTGTCGTTCGTTACGACTTAAATACTCACATCTTCTAGGCTATTTTTGTGATCGTTTCACACAAATGTAAGCCCTAATTAAATAAAACTGGCAGGATGAAACACTTAAATGATACCTCCCCTAAATCGAAGTCAAACCATATGATAGTTTGAGAAGTCACCGAGGTTCGCCTCCGGATCTCCGACATCCCTTAGTTCTTCTTCCTTTCGATTCTACAATAAAATATTCCAAATTTGAGACAATCCTCTTTCACACCTCTTTGTTCGATTTCGTTGAAAAGTCTAATCCTTTTGACCTCCTTGAAGATAACATTTCCTGATTTGTATCGAGAGTTTGCTTAAGTGATTTCGGTCATTTAAGATGTAATTAACTATAGGGGCTTGCCCTTATAGGAAGCATTTTCGAACCCAGCTTAAAATAAACCATATTTAATTATTTATATTAAATAGGGGAACTTGTCGGCAAATAAAATGGTTTCGCAGACCAAACGGACGTCATATATTTCTTAGTTTATTTGATCGAGTCTCTCCCTCAAGTCTTATGTCTATCTTTCGGGATAAATACGGGTCTTGAGGTGTAGTGTTCTTTCATTTAAACTATGAAAAATATGGGGTCAGTTTGATTTCATATTTTTCTAAAAATTATATATATATATATATATATATATATATATATATATATATATATATATATATATATATATATGTAAGTTAAAGCGTCCTTCCGAAGCGGGCGACGAGATTTCGATTCCGGCGACCGACAGCTTCTTATGGGCACTCCACACCCAAAACAACGCCGACACGCATGTAAAAAGAGATTTCATTGAATCATTTAGATGCCTTAAGAACATAAAATCTAAATGTTCTAAATTAATTTGGTATCAAAGTTAGCCTAAATCATCATTTGAACTAAAAGTGTGAAAAATGCTCACGTCATTCAAAAAATAAAAACAAAATGCGATTTAACTAAAATCTTATAAGCTAAAATTCTAAAAAACTACTATAAGATTATCATGAGTTTCAAAATTATGCTTCCTCATTTTTGATGAAAGATTTTTTTATTTTGAACTTTTTAATTTGATTGATAATTTTGAAGACCTATTTAAAAGGGAATCTATTTAATAGACAAATTTGAACAAGCCAAATAAAAAAAAAGTGACATGCTCAATTATTTTGACGAAGTGTTGCAATAAGTCATCATAAACTAATATGAAATATTGACTTGAAGGCAAAATTCATATCTCAGCACACTCCAATTCCTCACACTTACTTGGCACCAATAGTCTACTTCTTGTTCCTTAAATCCTTAAACCTGATTGTAATAACGTGGACGAATTTGATATAATTTTGAGATTGATGAAACTATGTTTGAAGATGTCTTTGAGCCAGAACTTGAACAAGACATTTTGCTAGAGCACATTATTGCACTATAGTTTAAGAAGCCAAGAGTCGTTCCTGTGGCTCTCAGCCCCCACACATGGAGATGATATATTTTTCACCAACTTCCTTTATTGTTGTTAGCTTCATCACAGAATGATTTGACTATCCTCAACTACTAGCAACAGATTATCATATCCAAGATCACAATATTGAGTTTGTATTATGATTGATGTCACCAATAAGCGTATATGGGATTTTCTATGATAACGATCGTAATAAATTGTAAGATCTATTGCAACATCTAATATATACTGCAGCTTCCCAAATTCTATCCGCTGACGATTTTAAAGTTGTTCATGAAACTATTATTTTGCCATCTCCACCACCAAAACCAAACTTTCAAGAAGATGCTTTTATAAAACCAAAGTTTTATTAGCACCAGAAGAATTGATGCGAAGCAAAAGTTAAATCTACATCATTCCTAGTAATTTAGAATATTTTAGGATGCATTTCAATTATTTCATTAAAATCAAGCTCTTTGAATTTGTTTTAATTTGAATTAATATTGATTATTCTTTTCCAAAATTTTAGGTCTTAACTTTAAACTATTTGGTGCTGGATTTAATTTTAAAATTGATTAGATTTGATTTTAAATTATCAACTCATATCTTTGTAATCTTGTTCCAATAAATAGAAACTCATGGCTTGTATTGACGCCGGGCATTCTCCTTTCTTGAACCGGACGACTGCTGGGGTTTAGGGGCTAAACTGGTTCAGCTAGAAGGGAGAGAGGGTTGGCCAGCCATAGGGAAATTATAGCTGCCGCCAATACGAGTGGGCCCCCTCCCCTTCCTAGTTACCTAGTAGTATTTATATATTATTTTTGTGTTTTTGGGCAGTTGTTTACCTGTTTTCTGTAGGCACAACCGTCGGCATCTCCAATTCTCCCTCCTAAATATGAGAAGATGCTCCAACTATAACTCATCCAAAAGTGGTGTTTATCTATTGTTCCCAACATCCCACAAACCTCCCTCCGCCACTGCCATCATGATGTTTGCTGCAGCCACCTGGACAAACAGCCCTTTGCTGTTTTCCTGCAGCCTCCTACCACCAAACCACCTCCCATCTTGATGCCGCTTCCAGCCACCTCCCCACCTTGCTGCCACCACCTTCCAGCCGCCTTCCTTGTTTCCGTGAACCTCCCCGACCTTTCCAACACCCTGCAAGCCGCATCCCTGCTGCAGCCACGTCACCATACCGTGCTTCCGCCCACCTTTCAGACATCCGACAACCAACCGTGACTTTCTATTATTCCCTACCGACCATCCAGCCTTCCATACACTCTATTTCCTGTAAACCACATCACCACCACCCTCGCCTAAGTCCTAATTAGGTTTGTGTTGTGTCTTTTGCTATTTCCTAGTTTCAAATGTCTTTGGTAGCAATCTTCATTTATTTGATTTCAGTAATAAAAGTTACATTTTCATTGTCATTTGGGGTTAACTCATGTATCATGTATTCTGATGATTACATACTTATATGAAATTAAAGATTACTCTTGTATTCTTTTATCGTTCTCTTCTCTCAGGTCCGTCTATTTACTTCTCCATCCTTCCTCCATTGCCCTAGATATGCATTAATATTGCAGGACACCGAATTAAAACATCAGGTTTGGTAGCATACACTACCAGATAAAGAAGACCAAATTCATCCATTTAACAAAAATAAACTACTAAAGTTCAAATAGGACAACTATACCAATATCATTCATAAAATCTGCGACTAAACGCCACATCTTAGCATTGCTATCAAGATTGGAACCCTGCAAAACATGACAATAAAAGATTAGTTATCAACACACGTGAAAGTGCATCTGGGTACTACATATAGCAGCCTGATAAGTGCCAGGAAAGAGAGAGCATTTCTAGAAAACATTTTCCAGTATAAATCACATTAAAAAATGAGGGCCGCATGGTACCTGGTAAAATGCAAATAAGATGCCTCCCAGCATGCCAGTAAAATCCCTCAAAAACCACTGTTAAAAGTCTTCCATGTAGTCATAGGAGATCGACAGGGTTACATGAAAAAGCCAATAAAAAGGTCAGATAATCAGCATTTGATATACCAATTAAATGCATGAACAAAAAGGTTAAGAAATTAACATAAGAAAGCTAATAGAACCCTTTATTTTGCCTAGTAGTCAGAGGAAACATAGAATAATAATGGGGTCAAAATACAAGCATTGGAATGATAGGGCAACTAAATATGATAGGGAAATTTACATATATACCACAAAATTCATTTGTATTTACATATATAGCACCTAAAGTTTGATATTTACATTTATAACACTTTGGTGTATCAACTTGTGCATTAAAAGATGTACTTCACTTTTTAAAAGTTAGTACAAGTCATATTTTTATGTGATATTAAAGAATAGAGTGTTAAGTATGTAAATATGAAAGTTTAGGTGTTACATATGTAAATACATAAGCATTGTGTCGTATGTATGTAAATGCCCCAATATTATATACGCAATGCTTCAGGCACGTGAACACAAACTATACCTGAAAGGTGGCCCCAATGACAGTGGCTGATTTTTCGCCAACTCCAATAGCACTCAACAGTGCCTATTTCCAATTTGAAAATAATGCAATAATTCAAAATGACTTTAATATTCAGAGAAAAAACTAAATTACATGGTCTAAACTTCTCTCAGGTGACCTTAGCAAATAGGGTGCAACTTACTTGGGTGGAAAGCATGGACCGTATATAAGTTGAGAGTCCCTGTAGAGAAATACATTAGGTTTAGAGCAAGCATAAGCATGTAGTGTTTACTTTAAAAAAATTTCATGCTAGTCTTCTACCTGTAAGGAATCCCAAATTTGAAAAGGGACATAATCTGGAGTGACACTAGTTGGAAAGCCCTGCCAGCAGAAATTACTTATAGTTTCAGTATAGTGTATGGAGAAACTCAACATATAAAAGAAAAGGGTTAACTCCGCGCGATGGAGCTCCGAGAACACTAGATCCAAGTAATACCACTCAAATGCTTAAAGGCTTCCTGCATAACACACTGATATTCCAGATCTAAAACACACATTCCATTTACTCTAGCGTGTTGGAGGGCGGCAATGTGGTTTTTTTATCTTAGTTTATTGTTATTAATTTATTTTGAGGGAGGAGATGATTTGTTCTCTCTCAGTCTGAGCCTAGACTATATGGTAAGCCAATCACTGTTTCCTTTTGATTGTAAGTTGCTTGTTCCTTAATCTGTAGACAGAGCCCTCAATTTTTCGCCCTCTTCTTTGCCATCTCTTCAAGTAAGGTTAGAGAAGGTGCAAGGAAAGAATGAAAAAGAGGCATTAAACAAGAAAGGATTTGTGAATATGCGTGTGTGAATGTCATGCATGTTTCAATATGTGAAAGAAAGACGTGTATCACAACACAATAGAGATTTAATTTTTTTGGTAGTATTGTCAAGAAAAATGACAAGTTAAAACTTGAAAGCAATTGTGAAATGACCCAGGCATGTCCAGCACGATAGTATTAGTTCAAAGATCAACAATAAGCTTATATATTTTTGTATTGATTATGAAGATGCTTATGAGAGATATTAAAAGTGAGATATGTTGATTTATATTTCTCACATATTACTTGACAAAATATTTGTTGAATATATGAAAATCGTAAGTAATGGAGAAATGGTTAAAAAAAATAAAAGAAAAATAAAAGACTTGGGATTAGTAAAACACAAATTGATTATATAATATACAATTTTGGTGGGTGTGATGGTAAAAATTATTTATCAATAAAACTAGAGGATAAAGTGATTCCTAGTTAGATAATTTCAGTTCTTCGGATCCATTTAGATAAAATAAATATGTGGCTAAAGATATAGCTTTCATTATTAAGAAATAAGAGAATCATTGAGGCCTGAATATGAATATCATAAAATTGCAGTCAGACCAACTGAATTGCATGATTATATGTCTATGCAATAAAAAGCAATAGACAAGTTGATAGTGAAAAAAAGAAGAACTATTCAGATGGCCAACAAATACAACAACAACAGCAAAACCTTTATCCCACTAAGTGGGGTCAGCTACATGAATCCTCTTCTCCATTGCATCCTATTTAGTGTCATATTTTCATTTAATTCTAATAAATTAAGATCATTTTTATACAATAAGCCCAAGTCTTCCTAGTTCTACCTCATAAGTCTAATCTAAAACATCTACTCTCCTAAACGGATCATCAGATAGTTGACGTTTAATGTGACCAAACCATCTAAGACGACTATCTCTAATTTTATCTCATTGGAGCTCACCAATCCTATCATGGAGATATTCATTTCGCATTTTGTCTCTAAGTGTAAAGTCACACTTAGGGTCCGTTTGGGGCAGCTTATTTGGTGCGGTAGCGTTTTGAAAACTCACCTGGCCTATTTGGGTAAACTGCGTTTTGGCAGCTTATGCGTTTTCAAAACGCTAAAAACAGCGTTTTCACACCGCACTTACCTAGGTGCGGTGAAAGCTTTCTGGATGCGGTCTGACTTTTCCAAAAAAATAAAAATTTGTAATAGTCATCGCACCTAGCTTATTACGAGATTATTTTTAATAAGCTTATCAGCAAATTATTCAATAAGCTGCAGCTGTCCCAAACATACTCTTAATCATTCTCATCTCAACAAAACTTAACTTAGTTTTATGCTTCTCTTTTAAAGGCCAACATTCAACGCCATGGAGCATTGCAGGCCACACCACCATCTTATAAAATTTTCCTTTCAACCTAAGTGGTATTTTTCATGCCTGAAGCATTCCTCCACTCCAACCAACCAACTTAAATTCTACTAATAACATCCACATCTATATCACCAACACTTTGAGCAATAGAGTCGAGATATCTAAATTGTTCAAATCTTTTAATGATATGATCACCCAAAGTTACACTTCTGTCACTAGAGCTACTACTACTAAAATTACATTCAATGTATTCAGTTTTAGTTCTACTCAAACGAAGGCCTTTAGACTCCATGTAGACCTCCATAATTCAAGCTTTTCCTGAGCATTTTCTCGTCTTATCCACGAGAAGAATATCATCAACAAAAATAAACTAAGGTACATCCTCCAGTAAATGTCCAGTAAGACTATCCATAACTAAAGCAAAAAGATATGGACTTAAAGCCGATCCCTGATATATTTCAACAGAAATAGAAAAATATTCGGTCAATCCTCCTTCTGTTCGAACACAACAGCTCTAGTATACATATGTTTAATGACTTGAATATAAGTCATATCAACACCTTTCTTATCAAGAACTCTCCAAAGGATATCTTTTGGAACCTTATCATAAGCCTTTTCTAAATCAATAAAAATCATATGTAGAGTCTCCTTATTATCTCTAAACTTCTCAGTCAAACATCTCAATAAATGTATAGCTTCCATAGTAGACCTGCCCGGCATAAATCCAAATTGATTATGAGAAATCTTTGTAATACATCTTAACCTATGTTCAATCGCCCTCTCCCATAATTTTAAAGTATGATACATCAACTTAATTCTTCTATAATTTGTACGCTCTTGTGCACCATCTTTATTCTTAAAAATGGGGACCAAAATACTCTTCCTCCACTCCTCAGGCATCTTTTAGTTTCTAAAAAAATATTAAAGAGTTTAGTAAACAAAGAAACTTTCAAATCTCCTAAATATTTTCACATTACAATTGGGATATCATCAGGTCCTACAGACTTTCCACCCTTGGGTTTCTTTAAAACCTCCTCGACTTCTTTTTTACTAATGCGGCGGTAAAAACGAAACGTTTTATTATTATTAACGACATTAAGATCACTAAGGTTGATCGTATTTTCAGAAACTTACTTAAAAATTTTATCAAAATAACTCACCTGCCTATGTTAAATATTTTTTTTCTAAGAAAAACACTTTTTGATTTTCATATTTAATGATTTTTACTCGAGTTAAAACTTTTTTTTCTCTTTGTATAGTTAGTTTATACATATATTTTCACTCTTCTTAGTATCTAACATATTATAAAAACCGCTAACAAAAATTTCAGCGCCAGAGATTGTTCTTTTAGATTCCATTCAGACAGTTTGATATTTTTCTCAGTTCTCTAAGCTTTTACATTTAAACCAATTTTTATAACATAACTTCTTATATTTTATCTTTTCTTGCATATTATTATTCTATCACCAACTATTTTTATTTATGAAAATTTTTCTTTTGATTCTCTAAGTACATCATTTGTCACTTGTTTAATAGAGTTTGTTACTTTATCACACAGCAATTTTTTCTTCATGAACTTCCAAAATTTTGAAATCTTGAATTTTACTTGTACAAATAATTTTATTTGTCTTTAGAAACCCCCATATAATTCTACGATGTTAAATCCTAATTTTCCTTATTTTACAACTCTTCAATTTAAAATCTAGAACTGAAAATCAATGTTTGGTACTTATATCCTCGCTTTGAATGACCTTACAATCTTAAAATCTCGACGATTTCTTCTTCTCATAAGAAAATAATCAATTTATGTTTTATTATATTCATTATTATAAGTAATAATATACTTATCTCTTTTCTTCAATAAAGTATTAGTAATAAAAAAATCATACTCTGAAGTAAAATTTAATATGACTCTACATTCTTCATTAATCACTCCAAAACTGCATCCACCATGAATATTTCTGAAATCTTGTACCACTCTATCGACATGTCCATTTAAATCTCCTCCAATAAAAATTCTTTCTTCAAGAAGTATCATTTATAATAAATCTTTTAAGTCATTCCAGAATTTATTTTTAGAACTTATATCTAAACCTACTTAAGGAACATAAGCACTTATAATATTAAAAATCTTAGTATCAGTAATAATCTTAAGGGCTATAATTTTATCTCCAACTCTATTAATATTTACAATATTATCTTTCAAACTTTTATCTATAATTACACCTACACCATTTTTAGTGGGGCTCTTACCAGAATAACAAAGTTTAAAACCTAAGTTATTAATCTCCTTAGCCTTTTCTCCAACCCATTTAGTTTCTTGAATACATAAGATATTTATCTTTCTAAGAATCATAATATCCACTAATTTCATTAATTTAGCATTGAGAGTACCTATATTTTGAGATCCTCTCATAATATTAGTTTTATGGACTAACCTCTTTACCCACACTATTTTCATGATTTTTCAAAAAGTTTTACGCTGGCTATCGACTAGCTAACGCAACCCTCCACTTTTCTTATCCGGGGCTTGGGACCCGACAATGGCAGTGTTTAAAGATAAGAGTTTGAAAAAAAATAGGGATGAAAAATTATTGACAAATTATATCAGAGGTAGTTCAGATATGTAGAACAAAGTTAACCTATAAGACGACAACAACAATAAATTTTTATCCTACTAAGTTAACCAATAAGATGACGACGAAAAATTTTTATCCAACTAAGCGGGATCAACTATCCATTGTGTCCTATTGAGTTTCATATTTTCATTCACTTAAAATAAATTAAGATCCTTTTTATGCATGTCTAGGTCAACCTCTACCATTCTTAATATAAAGCAAATCTAAAACATCTACTCACCTAACTCGGTCATCAGATAATCCAAGTTTAATGTGACAAAACAACCTAAGGCGACTCACTCTAATCTTGTCTGCCACCAGAGCTATTCCAACCAATTCAATGATATATTTATTTCGCATTTTGTCTCTAAGTGTAAAGTCACTCATCTACCTAAGCATTCTCATCTCAGCAACACTTAACATAATTTTATGCTTCTCTTTTACAGGCCAGCATTCTACGTCATAAAGCATTGCATTACTCCACTTCAACCATCCAAATTGAAATCTACTAATAACAACTCCATCTATACCACCAACACTTTGAACAATAGACACTAGATATCTAAAACATTCACTCATCACTAAATCTAATATTATTAAGATTATATTCTATATATTCAGGTTTAGATCTACTTAAAGAAAACCTTTAGACTATAATGTTGACTTCATAATCCTTATTTTTCCGGAACTCTCCCTAAACTTATCCATAAGAAGGATATTATCAACGAAAAGCATACATCAATTACATCCTCCTATAAATGTCCAGTAAGAGCATCCATACCTAAAGCAAAGAGATATGGGTTTAAAACTGATCACTGATATAATCCAACTAAAATAGAAAAATACTTGGTCAATCTTCCTTGTGTTCGAACACAAGTAACAACTTTAGTATACATATCTTTCATGATTTCAATATAAGCAATATCAACACTTTTCTATCCTAAAACTCTCCAAAGTAATTTTCTTTAAATCTTATCATACGTTTTTTTTCTAAATCAACAAAAATCATATGTAGATCCTCCTCGCTCTCTCTGTACTTCTCCATCAAAACTCTCAATAAATATATAGCTTTCCTAGTAGAGTTACTTGGCATGAATCTAAACTGATTTTAAGAACTTTTTGCATCATGTTGTAAACTATGTTCAATTACTCTCTCCCATGACTTTAATGTATGACTCATTAAGTTAATCCCCCTATAATTTGCACACTTTTGTGCACCCCGTTTATGCTTAAAAATAGGAACCAAGGAATCAATAGATTATTTTTTCACTCATCGAACATCCCTTTAGTTTTTAAAATAATATTAAAAAGGTTAGTAAGCCAAAAAATTCTCAAATCTCGTAAACATTTTCATTATTTTATTGGAATGTCATTAGCTCCTACTATTTTTTCACGCTTAATTTTTTAAAATTCAGCTTAACTTCTTTTTTAATAATGTGGCGGTGAAAATATTTTTTTTTTCTTATTTAAAATATTATGACATCGTATTTTCACAATTTTCATTAAAAAAATCATCAAAATATCCCACCCACTTATATTGTATATCATTATCTATAATAATTTTTTTTTTTATTTTCATCCTTAATACATTTTACTTGAAAAAACTTTTAAGGAATTATATAAATCTAATAACCATGAAAATTTGAAGAGCCCGCTTAAAATTGGATTCCAAAGAAAGGAGCATAACAAAATTGAACAGTACAGTGAAATAAACAGAATTCAACCTACTCAAACAATGTGATAACTTCTACATCTTCTTGATCGTTTAAAACCCAATAAAAAGTATTAAAAATTTTTCAACCAGATTAGCATAGAAGATTACACTATGTCACATCTAAATCACATAAGGATGGCAGTTCACATTATGTCCCTTCTCTATCTTGTAAGATTTCAGTGTTCTGTAAGGAAATCGAATTTCCAAATTTTGTTCGATTTCGACACCTTTTATCCCAGAGGATTGCAAACGAAGCCTGACCAAACTTCAGCTTTCATGCAATGAACATCCCCAAGCTAAAAGAAAGTAGAGCTTAGCAGCCAAGGAATTGATTTACAACAGCTAAGTTTGTTTATAATTGTAAAATAGGTTTTATAAGGTAAGCTCTCAAGACTTGCCTCAGGCACGAAAGCCTCCAGTATCCTTCTCCGGATCTCATTCCATCGGCTCCCAGACCTAAAAATAGGAAAAAGCACTGAGGTATACGATAGAATAACCATGGGGACCATACAGGGAAGGAGCGAAAGAGGAGACCGCAGGATGGTGAGGGAGGAATTGTCAGCGGTGAGAGAGGCAGTCTTGGAGAGCTTAGTGAAGGACGATCCCCTCCATTCCTCTAGCGTTATCAATGGAAGTGCCGGTGAAGACGTTGGGACTGACGCCTCTGCGTTGCCTTCTGCATCGCCGTCCACCATGGATGCCGCCGCGAGGAGCGGAGAATCTGAAGCGATGTTCATGTTAACTGTGTCATTTGTATGTAAATCTTCAAAATAAATAAATAAATAAATAAAAATAACACCTTCAATTTTGGCCGTACGATCATTCGAGTGTGTTTAAGAGGAGGAAGATCTAAGAATAAGTTTTCAGTCTTGACCTCCGCACGTGCATAGGGTCAACCGTCGGGTCGGGTAGCACAGCCCTGACGGGTATGGCGACGTGATGCTGGTGATTGGCCGTATGGACATGCGGTATCCGAACGAAATATTTTCTCAAGATATACAAAGTTATTAAGAGATTATTAGTATTTAATCCTCATGTGGTTTTTTTCATTTGATTTTTAGGGCTTTGCTTCTTAGTTTTCGATGAATTCATAGTTCTTTCCTCCTCTAACGGATTTATCTTCCATGTTGCACCAACCCGAATCCTCCCCTTAGTTGGAAATGACTAATTTATAATCATGCTACTTAAGATGATTTCACTCTTTCTTTCATGTGAATGCAAGAAATATATATATATATATATATATTTTCAGATCAATAAATTTAAAGGGAAACCAAGCAATGAAATCTCTCTTTGGTTGGTTATGTTTCAGGGATTAGTATTTGTTGTACAGTAAAATTTTACGAGTTATTTCAAAATTGTGAAAACTTGATTGATTGGTTAATCTTTTATTGTTTAAAGAGAGTTTTTTTTTTCCTTTTTTATTTTAATTGTGTGAAAGGGTTTAATATGATTTTATCGAGAGGGTATTGATTTATCTACGACAAAAATATTATTTTTTTTAAATAGACACGTCGGGAAGATTTCGAAGAACTTTATATTTATTATTTGGGTCAAATTTTCCAATCTTCCTTTATGTTGTTGTTAAAAAAGCGGGCATAAATTCTTTAACCGCTAAAGGCTCTCATTTAATCTTTGCTCTTGTGAATATTCAGGTAGAATTTGATTATTTACTTGATTATATTTCTATTGATATTAAAACTTATGAAATTATTATTTCTGTCATTTATGAATGAGAATGATCTCCATGTAAAACTTGTCATAATATTGTTTCATTGTCTTAAGTTAATTGAAGTTCAAGAAGGTGTTATTAACCCAATTTAATTGAAGCTCTATTCCTACTTATGTTTCTCTTCACAAATTTAAGAAAATGGAGACCTAAAGGAATATGCTATTATAAATAATCATTTTTACTATTTTTTGACTCTTTTTTATTTACTAATACTTTTCTCGATTGTATTTATTGAAATTTTAGTGGTCTTAACAATGATGCTCATGTTTCTGACCATAGGCATCATCTCAAAGACTATAATTTTTATATTTTATGTTTGTTTAAAGCTAAAAGCTCATCTTCTCTCTCAATAACACCATTTTTTTATGAATTAGTTCATTTCTTTTCCAAATGAAAACTATTAATACCTTTCATTTAGTTAATAATAATAGATTAGGAATTGAATGAAATCCCACTATTATTAATTTTTCAAAATTCGATGTTAATTCAACGCATATTCATGGGTCATTTATTCTTATTTTTTTCTATTAATTTTGATGCTACTAACAGTACTCTCTGTTGAAAAACTTTACGACGTCTTTTTTCTTCTCTGGCTGATAAAATTCAACATCTTTAAATTTTTTTGGGTGATTTTAATTAGTTAATAAATATTAGTAAGAAGTTAGATGATTTCCCTCTTGTCCCAAGCAAAGATTTTTAATAACTTTATTTTCATTTTTAGTTTAATTGACATTCCTTATATTGATTTATTTTTTAGTTGTTCAACAAATATACAAACATTCCTATAAGGGGCCTTTTGGACAGACTTTCGTCTCTTTAATCATTCCCCTATCGATATTCATTTTGGAAAATCCAATACCTATTAACATTTAACAGCAAATCACAAACAATTGAGCTATGAGATAAAAATGTGATATATTTATATATGAATATGCAAATTAAACATGACAAATGTAAATAAAGGAAAAATTTTTGGTCCGGCAAATGTACCCAGCGCTGCGTCCGGAAAATCCGGTTACAAGGAGGTTACAACAATTTACAATGAGGGTATTTCTGTGTTTTATCTCATGTAAACTCATCGTGACACGTCTGTAACCTCCGTGTAACATTCTTATATTTGGATGTTACAGATAGGTTAAAAGTAGATTACAAGAAAGTTACGCGTATACGCTGACATACTTCGTTAGTTGCGGACGCTATGTATGTTGTGTTCGCTCGCACTCCAAATTTTTTTGTTAAATAAATAAAATTAATGTAAAATAACATTTATCTTTAAGTATGCTAGTTCCCTTTGAGTGCACGCCTCCAATGCGCGATGACAACAGAACGTTCAATCTCCGAAATCAGAATATTTCCTTTAAATTCTGAACGGCATCTACAAATGACCATACAAATAATAAATATAAATGAAAATAAAAATAATTGTGAACGGCACGGGATCCTTATTCTAGTTCAGCTGTGCATTGCGTCTTCTGCCCACACGCTCCGTCCTCCCGTTTATAAGCCAACAGTGTTCAAATTTGCAATGCATTGGTGAGTTCTTCTGAGCAAGTAGCTATTCCTTTATTGGCGAGTTCTTCTGGAGCTCTGGCTCGAGCGTGCTGTGGTTTGAGTTTGCAGTGAGTTTCTCTTTCTATCTTCGCTTCTTCACAGTGGCACTTCTTCTCTGGTTTTCTGCATGAAAAAGATCAGTTTTTGTTCATAAAACGTAATTCTTTACCATGTAGTTCTTTGATTTAAAAAACAAGTTTTTTGTCAGTCGGCTTTTGGCATCATGTTTCCTGGCTTTTTTAGGGTTTATATGGCGAATTCTTTGTATGTTGGGGTTTCGTCCAGCACTATTACTGAAGCAAATTGGTTTAATATATCTTATTTATTATGATTTTATCTTGTAAATAGTATTAATCTCGATTGGATAAGGAATCCCTTTTTAGTATATTTTTAATTGGGTTTGATATTTTCAGCAGGCATGCGGAGGGCAAGTGCGTTAATTTTGTTAGCGATTATTTCAAATCTATGGAGATTTGGGATAGCGAGGTCTGATGGGGAGCAGCCGCTTGAGAGGATTGCGATTCACAGAGCCACTATTGCTATTGATGACACAGCTTATATTAAAGCTTCTCCTGAGGTTCTTGGGTTGAAGGTATGCTTGAAATTTATCTTTTTTCCATTTGAAGCAAGAATATTCATTTTTTTTTTTTTGGTGTTGCAGGCATTGTATTTTTTTATTGTGCAAACATGTTGAGTTTTAATAGTTCTTATTGGATCAAATAATTTCTTGTGCTTTCAGTTGGCTGTTACATCGTTTACGTCGAGAGATTAAAATGGAATTTAACTGCTCACTGGGTTTAGTTTTTACTGGGAAAAATGATTAGTTTTGTTATTTGGTAGAATGGCGAATTAGTTGTGACAGTGATTCACGGCTTCATTGAAGGATGAGTTTTGTTTCCCGTGCTAACCTCCCAGTCTTTGGAATGGAGGGAGATCACTGTAGGTCATAGACCCCACTTCCCCTAGACGAGCTCCTAAATTTTGAGATAACGAAGGAAAAATAGGTTCGATATTAAATATCTTTATGGGCAAGAGAGAAGCCACAAACAATCATTTTGAATGTGTAAGAATGAGAATGTTGATATGAATTTGGGGGTAATTTAGAAGGATAAAATGTAATATGATTATAAAAAATAGCTTTTGTAATATTAGTGATGTTGTGGGTTGACATGCGCTAAAGTGATGGCTATAGTGAAAATAAATCTACATTATTTTCTTTTGCAGAAAAGAAAGTGAAAGATGCATTGATGAAAGTGGGTGGATATACGGTTCTCAATTAGTAGGATAGGTAGGAAATATATGAAAGCCCTATGAAGGTAAAGGCCAGACTATATCTAACATGATTTGGAAGTTGTCAAAAAATAGATATTTGTGAAGTAGATTTCTTGTTATATTCAAAACTCAACAATACGGGAGGACGAAGGATTAATAGAAGTTAAAGCCAATCCCAAGAACTTGAGAAAAGGCCAATTATAATGATGCTATGTATGTTCAGTCCTTAATTTTGATTTTGTAAGCTTACTAGGCATTAGCGAATAGTTAGTATAATTCTAATGACTGTAAAACTAATCAAAACATACTCATAGTAGACCATGTGAATTTTGGTGGTTATAAATTTTTAAAATTTCGAAGATGTAATTATAATTCTTTTTACGAATTTTATATTGTAACATTTTCATTGAAGTACGCTTGTAAATACAAATTACATGCCACATCTTTTTAGTTAGTATTATTTGTTATTATGGTAATGCCTTATATTTCTTTTTATCTGAGCTACTTAACAATTATCTGCTCAAAATGTTTTTATTGATTTAAATTCCCTGTTACTTCTAAAATTCTTCTGTTACACATCAGATTTGATTTGTATTTCGTAAATAAAGTTCCAATTTCAAAGGAAAGTATACTTTTGCTTGAAGTCCTTAGATGCTATTCTTTGAATACATCGAGGTCAATTTTTTGTTGAAAACTAAATTCTTAAACTAACCTGCACAACTAAATTTTTTAAAGGGACAAACTGATGGATGGGTGACTTTAGAATATAAACACCCAAATTCATCAAATGATGATTGGATTGGCGTCTTTTCTCCTGCCAAATTCAGGTAAAACTGTTCTCCTCGCCTGTTAAACCAGATATTTATATGTATTAAGCTGAGAATTCTGGCATAATGTTGAAGAATTTGGCAACCTTAGTTTGTGCCATGCGGATTCTAATTTGGATGATTACAATTTCTTAGTTTGAGTTGGGATTTGAATTCAAATTCCTTTGAAGAAAACTACTATTTTAAGCAGTGTAATTATGGAATATATAACATTTAATTTTGATTGCACTAGTTGTAGAAGACTCGTCTCAGCAATATGATATCACATTTCATCATCCTGATCATTGCCTAATCAGAATGAGTAGTTTATCATGAAAGTCAGAAGGATAGGGATGAAGAAATATATTTTTGATGCAACATCTTGCTGTCATTCATTGAGCAGCTCTCTATTCATATTTCACATGTTGCAACACATGGCCAAGAAGGCTGGAAAGCTAAATTCAGAGAAATTTATTTTCCATATACATTCAAAAAATGTTAAGGAAGATTTACATACATACCACTTACTATGTATTTACATATCAAACTCCTAAACTTCAATTTCTACATATGCCACTTTACCTATGAATAAATGTAAAAAGTAAAGTTTATGTGTTAATATATAAATACAGAGGAAATGGGTGGTATGTATTTAAATGGCCCAAAGTTTTAAGTGTGGTAGATGATTAAGAACAAAAGTTTGGAAAATAATTTTATGATCTTAATTTTTTTGTCATTGCCTCAGCTACACTGTATGTAAACTAGTCATCTGACTTTTTTTTTTATTACTGCTTCAGCTCCGCTGAATGTAAACCAGAAAGTGGAAGAGAAGAAGCTCCTCTACTTTGCACTTCTCCTATTAAGGTTAGTCTTGTATCTAATACTGCTCCATAGAAAATTTATTACTATTCATTGGGTTTATAGTGCTAAAAGAATTAGTCTTATGCTGAAAATAGTCATCTTTTGCAGTTTCAGTATGCAAACTACTCCAGTGTTGACTATACAGCTACTGGAAACGGATTTCAGAAGCTTCAATTAATTAACCAGCGGGGGGACTTCTCTTTTGCATTATTTTCTGGCGGACTTTCAAATGTTTGTATTTTAGCAAATAAATGAATATTTTATTCTATAGTTTCCATTTTCTAAAAATGTAGAATATGCAACCAGGCAATTTTTTTCTTATTATGGATTTTTTGTATTATGACTGCTTTATAATAGGGTGGCAAAACAACAAATTCTTTTATATTAGACAAGCATTCCATTATTTCAAAACTTGAAACTCATACACTGGGTTACTTCCACGTGTATATTTTTATCAAATTTACCCAATAGGACCCTGTTAAATTTGATCAAAATATTTTTAAAATGCTTACATAATCAAGCTAACACATGCCTTTCATAAAACTACAACGGAAGCCTGGGATATGCTGTAAAGAATATATTTCAATCTCAAAAAATGTGTTTTGGAAAATGTGGCAGAGTACCATTGCTATTGATTTGCCTTCCCCCCCACTCTTTTTCATAGTTTTAATATAAAAAATATACATAAAAATAGAGGGAATATATATATATATATATATATATATATATATATATATCATCTGCATAAATGCAGTTTTTGTTTCAAGTTCAAAGATTTGTACTTAATCACAGGCAGCACTTGAAATGTTATTTTGGGGCACATACATACGACCCAATTCCTATGTATTTACATATCTAACATTAACTTTACTTTTTTACATTTATACCACATAAAATATACTGTTATTTTAACTTTTAAAACATGAAATACACCATTTCATGCATAGGTAAGGTTAAAATTTGAAGTTTAAGTGTTAGATAATGTAAATGCATATGAATTGAACGGTATGTATGTAAATCTTCCTACTTTTTTAACAAACTAAAGCAATCCGAGGAAGCTCTTGATAGTTAAAACTTTACTGCATTTATAAACTTGGATCCAGTAATCATCAAGAAAGCACGAATATGTCAATTTATGTGCATCTTACGTTATTTATAGTCATTCTAAGAGCTTACAATAATATGTATTTTGTGAATTGCAGCCAAAACTGATAGCCATATCAAATACAATTACTTTTGCAAATCCAAAGGCACCTCTTTATCCTCGCCTAGCCCAAGGAAAAATTTGGAATGAAGTAAGTCGTCTTTCTAATGTTATATGCTGAAGGTTTAATTTGGAATTATTGCTGGACATTGTTCTTGTTTTTGCATGGTGAATCGAAGTTCCAACATAAACTCAAATTTTGTTTCAAATATCCTATAAAAAATAACCTTGTAGCAGCTGTTCATTGAACTTACTCCCATGTCATTTGAATGCTAAAAATAAAATGTGGTTTTTAGTTGTTTAATTAACCATCTGTTTTCTGATTTTATATTTCTTGAAGTCCTTCCTTTCTTTACATGTTGAATGCGAATTCATTACTGCTTAAGCTGATAGTAGAAATAAGAATATGTTTTGAGAATGAAAAATATTTGTATTTGTAAAAAAAAAAAAAATTGCATCACAATTTCTTTTCCTCATGTTTATTTATTGATTTATGAAAATAATCTTAAGCAGATGACTGTAACATGGACTAGTGGATATGGCATTGAAGAGGCTCAACCTTTTGTTGAATGGGGTCCAAATGGTGGTGATCAAACTCGCTCTCCAGCTGGAACTCTGACCATCAGCCGCAGCAGCATGTGTGGTCTGTGTTATTCTTAGAATAAATGTGTTATTTTTTGAGTGAAGTGTCAAAATAGTCCCTTTACTATTTACCTGAGGTCCTTCTAGTCCCAGAGTCTATAGAAGTGCTAAGCTAATCCCTGGACTTTTTAAATTGAGACTGATCCTCACTGGGGACTATTTCAGCACAATATTAAAAGAGTCTCGGGGGAATACTGACACTTCTATAGACTGTGGGATTAACATGATCCACTGCAAACAGTTAAAAGACTATTTGGACGCTTCTCTTGTTATTTTTTCATCATTTGACTTTTTTTATGCAATCTTCTAGTCTGTAACCTTTTTTTTTCTCCCGGTTCGGAAAGGGTTTTTTTTCTAAAATCATTTTCTCTAATTTTGAAAGCTATGAATCTTTTAATTGGGTGTAATTTCTGTTTTGCTTCTTAATAGGCTCGCCTGCCAGAACAGTGGGCTGGCGCGATCCAGGATTCATACATACGAGCTTTCTTAAGGATTTGTGGCCTAATTTAATGTGATATTCTTTTTTCTTCTAACTTCTTAGTTTAATTTTGTCAACTTCAACTACAAAATTTAAGCTACTGTTTATACTGTGACACATTATTATCTTTTATTGAGATATCCTTACTTTTTGATGTAGGTATACTTATAAGCTCGGACATAGGTTATTTAATGGTTCCTATGTTTGGAGCCGATCGTATAACTTTAAGGCTTCTCCATATCCCGGCCAAGATTCTTTACAGCAAATTGTAATTTTTGGTGACATGGGAAAGGTACAATTCATTTTTCCTAATTTGCATGTTGATGTTGTATTAATAGAATTTGGCAACAATAATGTAATAGAAAGCTAAAGCTGACCCTAAGCAGCATAATAAGTCAGATAAAAAATGGAAATCTTATTCCATAAACATATCCAAAATTATATATATATATAAACAGAGAGAGAGAGAGAGAGAGAGAGAGAGAGAGAGAGAGAGAGAGAGAGATGTCTATATATATGTATATAACCATCTCTCTCTATATATATAAATATATATATATATATAAGTAGGGACCACCTGAAACATTGATATTTCCAAATTAAACACCCAGGTGATTTTTTGAACTACCGAACCGATATATTTATGCGTGCCACATGATTAGATTATTGAGAATTTGATAAAAATGAAAAATATGGGCTGGAGTTTTACCATGAATTTTGATATCTGAGTGTGAATTTAAAAAATGGATGAAAGAGGGTGGTTAATTTATAAATATGAAGTTTCAGGTGGTCATTTTGTAATTGCCCCAAAGTAGTAATACCTTCAAGTACGTGGATATCAAATCATATCCACCTATTGTAACTATTTTTTATGTAAGGAGCCTACCTAATATGCTAACAAGGGGCATTTAAATTACAGCAAACATGTCCGCGTGGTTTAAAATGTGCGCTACAGTTCTTTTGTAATGCTCGTGAAGCTTTCATGTATTATACATAAAAAAGGTTGAAAGTACAGTGCTTATGTTACCAAAATTTCTTTTCTTTCTTCCTGAACTGCTATATATTTTAAGTATGTCCTGATTAAGATGTGATTATTGTGAAAACTGTTTGCTTGATCTACAATGGAAATCTGATATTGAACTTTCTGAACAGTTATTCACTTAAGGATACACTTTTTTTCTTATATCTGCACTTGCAGATTTGAATTCATCCTATCATTATTGTTCTTCCCGTGCATTTAAGCAGGCAGAAGCTGATGGCTCCAATGAATTTTCGAACTACCAGCCGGGTTCTTTAAATACTACCTATCAGTTGATTAGGGACTTGAAAAATATAGATTTAGTTCTCCATATTGGAGACTTATGCTATGCAAATGGTTATATTTCACAGTGGGATCAGTTTACAGCACAAATTGAGCCTATTGCTTCAAGAGTGCCATACATGGTTGGCAGGTCTGTCTTTAGAGAAAAGTGTCAAAGTAGTCCCCAAACTCTTTGCAAGGGGGTCATTTAAATCCGAGAGTCTATAAAAGTGTCGATTTTTTCCCCAGACATTTTTAATATAGTTTGAAATAGTCTCCACGGAAGACTGTTTTAACCTCAATTTAAAAAGTCTGAGACTAATGTGACGCTTTTATAGATTTTGAGATTAAAATGGCCTCATATAAACAGTAAATGGGCTATGTTGACGCTTTATTCTTATGATTAACTTGCTTGGATATCGTACATCATGTATTAACTAATAACGTAATTCTCTGCTTGCAGTGGAAACCATGAACGAGATTTTCCTGGAACTGGATCCTTCTACGAGAACAAAGATTCTGGAGGAGAATGCGGTGTTTTGGCAGAGACCATGTTTTATGTTCCTGCAGAGAACAGAGCCAATTACTGGTAAATGTGAAAATGAATGAGGTTTCTTGACAGATTTTTTTGTAAATGTGTAAAGTGTAAAAATAGTCCTCTGGTTATTTATATTGGGCCATTTTAGACCCAGAGTCAATAAAAGTGCAAAATAACTCCTCATTCTCTTTTAATATGGGCTGAAATAGTCCTCAATGGAGATTAATTCAACCCATATATGAGGACTAAATTGGCACTCTTATAGACTCAGGGATTAAAATGACCCTCTGTAAATATTGAGGAGACCGCTTTGGCACTTTACTTTTTTGTAACTATATTACTAATAAAATGGAAAGAAATACCTGGCACACGGAGCTCTTCTAAACGAAGGATCTGACCAAGAGTATATGGTCTTATCCCTGCAGTTATTGGGAGGCTTTTTCCATTATTTATAAAATTAGACATCCAAATTACAATGGAGTCAACTTAACCACTGCTTCATCACCTCAAGTTTTAATAAATATGATTCGTATTGGTTCACATTCTTTATTATCCTTTCCTTAATCAAGCCTCCAAATTTTACATTATTGTATTCGTTTCCCGAGCTGCTCTCCCAGTTGGAGTTATGTATAGCTCAGTCTCTTTCTACAGACATTTTACATCACTTATGAATTTGGTTTAGCTGCAAACATTCTTTAACGGTTTACAAAAGGCCAATATATTTTTGGAGAGAAATGTAAATGCAATGTTCTGCAATACTCGGAAGTAACTAGACATCTGCCTCCATTCCTGCTATAATATTGTGCTTACAATTTTACGTTTTGATCTTTCTAAGAAATATATTTACAATTTTCCTCTTATAAGAGTTATTCTTATCCTTTCAGGTATTCTACGGATTATGGCATGTTCCACTTCTGTATAGCAGACACTGAGCATGACTGGAGACCTGGAACTCCCCAGTATGAATTTATCGAGCACTGCCTATCAACAGTTGATAGACAGAAGCAGCCATGGCTCATCTTTCTCGCTCATCGAGTTCTTGGTTATTCGTCAGCGGATTTCTATGCAGAGGAAGGAACCTTTGAGGAACCTATGGGAAGAGAAAGCCTTCAAGAACTCTGGCAAAAATACAAGGTTGATATTGCTTTCTATGGCCACGTGCACAGCTATGAGAGAACTTGCCCAGTCTATCAGGTAAAATTATAATCTTTACATCTTCAATATCCATGAAATTATATCAACTTGTTAAATTTAAATTGCGTTTATTGTGATACGAATGTTGTACATCATTGCATTATAAAATCTTTAATTGTGAGGAGCTCCATGCAATAAACGTCCTGAGTGTGGGTTATGTACAACTCAATTCATTACCTAGTTATAATCTATTCACGAAGTATAATCTCCAACAATCACAAATATCAGCATGACATTATTTTTTAAAGTTTGATATTTACATTTATAACACATATGAAAAGGTTCATTTCACTAAAGTTAGTAAAAGTGGTGTTTTGATGTGATGTTAAAGATTTGATTGATGTCTAAATATCCAAGTTTAGGTTCTAAATATGTAAATATATAAGAGTTGTATGTTATTTATGTAAATGCCCCATTTTTAAATTTTTAGTTTGTCTTTTTTAATCCTTCTTATATAGTTCACACTCAAGCTTATCTAATTGTAAAAATCTGCTTCTTCTCACCACCAAAATCTCTGAAAAACAACAAGAAAGCTGTGGCATACTCAAAGTATGACGAGATCCTGAAAAACAAAGCTGCAAATATACCTTAAATGAGCTCAAAAAATGCTTTCATAACGAACCTCAACGAGTTCTTTCAGCTCACATCTAACTTGTTTCCTATATTCAAACAGAACACCTGCTTGCAAAACGCATCAAATCATTACAGTGGCCTCTTTACAGCCACGACCCATGTTGTAGTTGGAGGTGGAGGAGCCAGCCTTGCTGATTACACTCCATTCAAGGCAAAATGGAGCCATTTTAGAGATCATGACTTTGGATTCGTGAAGCTCACTGCATATAATCATACAACTCTGTTGTTCGAGTACAAGAAGAGCAGGGATGGCAATGTTTATGACTACTTCACAATTAGCAGGGATTACCCGGATATCTTAGCTTGTAGTTTTGATAGTTGTCCAAGAACAACCTTAGCTTCTTGACCACAACATTTTAATTTTTCATTCGTGTTGTTCATGTGAATGTGTTCTGCATTTCCTGCATGAATTTGGAAAGAAATAGTTTTTACTTGTTATAGTGTTGTCATATTCGCTCACTTAAGGGAATAAGTTATTTAATGGATGTTGATGATGATGATGATGATGATGATGGTAAGAACTCATATAACCTTATTTGTATTTAAAGAGGCAATTACATACATACCAAAATTCTTATGGATTTATATATATCTGATATCTAAACATTTATATTTATACATATAGCACTCAAATCTTTAATATTATGTCAAAGACACCACCATTAATAACTTTTTAATAATAAAAATGCATTCTTTAACATTACACAAAAATGCAATAAATGTAAATATCAAACTTTAGGAGTAGTATGTATATAAATTTTCCTTATTTAGGTTACACTTTAATCTATAAGTTACATGAAAAAAATATTAATATTAATTTTTGCAATGCAAAATTATATATAAAGTGCTAAATAAACAACAAATAAATATAAAATTATGGGATTCACATGCATTCCACAAAATTATTCTGAATTCATTCATCTAAGAGTTGAATTTTATCTTTACTTGCCTGCCAATTAAATCGTCTGACTACATCAAAATTTTTCGTGCTTATATTGTAATTCATTTTATGTGTGTGAGGGTAGGGCTGTCAAAACTGTTCGTTGTTCGCGAGCAGTTTATGTTCGGCTCATTAAGAAGCTCGTATTCGGCTCATTTGTTAAGTTAACGAGCCGTTAACTAGCTCGAACATGAACGATTTATGTTCGGCTCGTTTTGGCTTATATATATATATATATATATATATATATATATATATATATATATATATATATATATATATATATATAATTTAATTGATCATGAGGCTACAATGATTTATAATCAATTAAAAGTATTAATTAAAAAAATATAATAAAAATTATTAAATTAGATTCAAATGATATTTTAATATAAACAATATTTTGTAAATCTTACCAATCCATGACATCTTATGGTAAGTGATTAGGGTTGTCAAAAGAACTCTTTGTTTGTGAATTACTCGTGTTCGGCTTGCTAAGCAAACGAGCCGAACACGAACACACTTTTTGAGCTCGGAATATAAACGAGTCGAACACGAGCTAATAATAATAATAATAATAATAATAATAATAAGTATTATTATTATTATTATGGTAACATTAGTAAGGGATATTTACATACCACGCAGTTCTTATGTATTTTGAAGTCACTCAATTTTTAATTTCACATCAAAAATACTATATCACTATTTTTTAAAAGTGTAAATATGAACATTTAGTGTTACATATGTAAATACATAAAAAATTTGTTGTATGTATGTAACTATTGCTAATAATAATGCTCCAAAATTTCGGCTCGACCCGAATTATCGTTGCTGGCACAGCAGCCCTTGTCCCCTTTCTACGCAAACGCAGCTGCGTGGTGGCGGCGCAACACAGAATCGGGAAACGGAGCGAAACTCAGATGAAGGACATTAGAGCGGAAGGATAACACTGTGGGCGTCTCAGAAGGTGTTCGTCGGGCCCAAGAAGGCTGCCTGCGATTGCCTTTGTTGTTCAAACTAGGAAGGTAGCATGCCCTATGACCTCTCTTTTACATTTTTCATCTTCTTTTTCAGTCATGGTTGTGGATGCCTGGCTTTAGTTCTTGTCCATGGAGTTCCACTGGATGGAGGAGCTCCACCTTCTAAGTTTTACTTCTCCTTCTTAACGTTTTTTAACGGTTAATTCAAAATGTGTTTTCTAGAATTTTGCTTGTATTATCCTTCAAAGCGAGTCTGTTCGGTGATGATTAAATCTTACCTTTAAATGTAATCCCGCTTTGGTTCGAACACGATCTTTTGTTTCAAAGTTCTTTTTTTTTTTTCCTTCTTAATTGCCTCTTTTTAACACTATTTATGGACCTGAATTATGGAATGCTTGGGTATGAGAAGGAATATTCAATTAGTATGGAAGAATTTTGCCATTTTTTTATTTTCTTGCTCTATTTTTGTTCATGTTTCTGATAGTATTGTCTTGAGAAAATTCAGTCAAAAAACTTTTTTTTTACTGACAGGGGTTGACCAATTCGGTAATATTGGTGTTTACAGTCTTTCCAGTAGAAATGGCGGCATGTGTTGCATCAAAATGGTCCATGGGTATGTGCTGGTTATTCTTGATTCTATTTCCCTTTTTGTATTTTTCATCGCTCATACTAGAATAAAAGTTGCTCAAGCTTTTTTCCCTTGAAATAGGTTTGACACCTTATATATGTTGTATTTGTGGCTTTTATTGTAATTAGGATTAATTTGTTCTTTTGGCTTCTATTTACTTGTATGCCCTAGTAATTCTCTATAGAAGAGACTGAGGGCGTATGATAGTCATGGTGAGAAGTGTTTAAGTTGTAACCCTAGCATTTTTCTTTCTCCCCATTCAGTGCCAGTGAAATCTCCCTCCTCATAGACGTAGGCAAATCAATTCAACGCCAAACCACATAAATCTTTTGTGTTTGATTGTTGTTGTGTGAATTTCTTTGTTTTTGCATTGTTTTTGCATAAAAATTAGCATCAAAACTTCTGGTTCGTGATCGGAGAGTAGTTCGGCTTTGACGGTAGTAAATCCGACGTGGTTTGCCGATGTTTTTTGCAGCAGGTGGTCCGACGTAATTTGTTGGCTTATGGGGAGGTCTAATGACATGCCAACAACTTGGACGCAAAGATTATGCATGCAAGTGAAGGGGTCGCTGCAATTGAGAGATTTCGACGGGTTTAGCGGCAACGTTCTGGTTGTAGTTTGGCATGGTCTGACGAAAAGAATTGGCCAACAGTAACAGTCGCGCCTCCGACGCGATATAACACAGGAAGGTTCCGACGGAATATCGTGTGGAAAGCATGTAATGGAGAAACAAAAACTGAAAGGTTTTTAAAAGAAAAATACTTCTGGGAGCAAGAGGGAATTTTGAGTGATTTTAAAACGGTAAATTTCAGAAATTCCTTGTGGAATAGGAAAGTTTTAAAAAAAGAAAGATTATGCTAACGAACTTTGTGAAAGCTCTTGACAACTTTAGAGGCAATTTTTTTAAAAAAGGAAAAGTGCATGCTTTAAAAAAAAAATTCAGAAAAAGGAAACTTTGGCATTTCGCGACGCGAGATGATGATTGCGCTGTGTTCTCAAAATCCGTGGGAAGTCCAGGAGGGATGCTCTTAATAGATGTCATAGAGAGATCGATTGAAGATAAATTGAAGTGTTTGTGGTTTGATCCGAAATTGCGTGACTCAGGAAATCAATTATAGGGTCAGGATAAAGACTTCTGTAGAGAAATTGGGCGCGAAGAACCGTTTATACATGAAATGTCAACTATACAGATTTCAAATGAGACGGGGGGTGACTATTGATGAACACTTAAATGATTTCACAAAGCTGTTAGCAGATCTGTCAAATTTGTATGAGGTTGGAGATTAAAACAAAACACTTCTTTTGTTGAATTCACTCCTAAATGAGTATGAAAACATCACTATGTTACTCATCAATGGGGTGGAGGTATCGAATGATGACGAAGTGACTACGACGTTATTAAATCATGAGTTTAGTCGAAGGGACAAGAAGTCCGCTTAGATGGAGTCTAGGGCTGTCAACTTGACTCGTTCACGAATAGCTCGTGTTCGGCTCGTTAAACAACTCGTTTTTTGCCCTGTTCGTTAATCTTAACGAGCCTCTCCCACTTCCGACTCTTCTTCTTCCTCTTAAAATCGCGAAAGGCGTTCGACCGCGAGAGCTTATGGTTTGTCGTTTGTGTTCGCTGCTTTCAGAAATTCTCTTTCGGCTCTCCTCTTCCGAGTCATCTCCTTCTCCTCTCAAAATTGCGAAAGGGTTTCGACAGCGAGAGCTTAGGGTTTGATGTTCCTCTTCCAAGTCATCTTCCTCTTCCTTTTCCGAGTCCTCTTCCGAATCATCTCCAAATTTGAGCTGAATTTTAGCCGAAAAATATTATTCGAGCCCCACACGAACACACTGTTCACGTGTCATTTCGAACACGAGTCGAACTTGAGCTCGCTCAGTCTCGACTCGTTTACAACCCTAATGGAGTTAGCTCCAATGGGGTAGATCTGAGAAGAAGAAGAATTCAACAAAGAAAGGTGACAGCGACGACACTTCTCAAAAGCGAGGCAAGTCTCTTGCACAATTTTGGGAAAAATCAGTGAATTTTCTGTTTAAAGACTGGTCATTTGAAGAAAGATTGTCTGAAGCTGAAAGAGAATGGAAAAAAAGTTTCATCTGAGGCCAAGTTCAATCTCATTGTGGAAGGATGTGAAGAAACGAATTCAGATATATTGTTATCTGCAGTTTCTTATAGTTTGTTTATAGATGATTCATGTTGGATTCTGTACACAGGTAGGGCTGTCAAAAAAGCTCGTTGTTCACGAACAGTTCGTGTTCGGTTCACCAAAAAGTTCGTGTTCGATTAGTTCGACAAGCAAACGAGACGAACACGAATAATTTTTTTCGTTTGGTTTGTTAAACGAACCAAACACGAACAATGATGTGTTCGTCCGTGTTCGGTTCGTTATTGTTCGAAATATAAAATAATTTATTTTATTTTAAAAATAATTATATATTATAAAAATTTATCATATTTTAAATAATTAAACTTCTATAAATTATAATATATGATAAATTAATAATAATAATAATAATATTATAGTATTAATTATATTAATATAAATATTATAATATTATAATTAATATACTTACTATTATATATTAAAATAAAACTCTAATCAAAACACTAAATGCCTTGTCGGTTTGCTTCGTTTGAGGAAGTATGGGTTACCTGATGTGTACGGAATACGATCGATTCGCTTCATTTTGAGGAAGTATCCTATCGAAAGTTAGGTCGTCGAAAAAGCTCGTTGTTCGCGAACGGTTCGTGTTCGGTTCGCCAGGAAGTTCGTGTTTGTTCGATAAGCAAACGAACCAAACACGAACAGTGATGTGTTCGAACATTTCAAACACGAACACTAGCTCTGTTCGTTCGTTTTCGGTTCGTTTACACCCCTATACACAGGTGCTACCTATCACATTTATTCCCATCGAACTGTACATATAAGGAGCAGGATAGTGGTGCGGTGACTATGAACAACGATCAAGCTTGTCGTATTATTGGTGTAGGGGGCATCTTCATCAGGATCATGATGGTATTTTGGTCGATGTTCAACATGTTTTAGATATCAGGAATAATTTGCTGTCAGTTGAGGCTTTAGAGTCCAGGGATATAAGGTATTTATTGAGGTAGAAGTTATGAGGATATGTCGTGAAACAATGATTTTTATAAAGGGAGTTTGTCCTGATTATCTTTACTATCTTCAGGGTAGTATAGTGACTGAAACAGCTGTTGTTGTTGATGATTCTTCTGACGCCAATATGTTTTTGCATATGCGGTTAGCTCATGTCAAAGAGGCTTCACTTGAAGCTTTGGTTAAACAATATGTATTTGCAAGAAGACAAGTAATTTTTAGTACTACTATCCACAATGCAAAATATATTTTAGAGTATATTAAGACATATGTTTGGTGTTTGACGAAGATAACATCATTCGGTGGGTAGGTATACTATCTCTTTTATTGATGATTACTACATGTATGTTTGGGTGTCCACCATGAAGCGCAAAAGCAACCTGCTGGAGATTTTCATACTTCAAAGTGAATTGAGATTTAACTAGTAAAAAGATCCGATGTATTAAATTAGACAATAGAGGGGAATACATTTTAGATGTGTTCTTGCAAGAGTGCCGAAGAGTTGCGATAGAGCATCACTTCACTATTTAAGAGACACCATAGCAGAACGACGTGTCAGAGAGGATGAACCAAACTTTGGTGGAGAAAATTCAGTGTACGTTATCCAACACTGGGTTGGATAGAGTCTATTGGGTCGAAACCATAGAATATGTCTGTCACTTGGTAAATCGTCTGCCTTTTTTAGCTATTGAGAAGAAGACATCGAAGGAGATATGGTCAGATCATCTTACTAGAGGTTATGAGCAAATGAGTGTTTGGGTATCTAACTCACTAACATGTGCAAAATGATAAACTAAAATCACGAGCAAAAAATACGATCTCCATTGGCTTCAAGCGTGGTGTCAAGGGTTTAAAGCTGTATAATCCGTCAAAAAGGAAGATTGTTATTAGCAGAGATATTACATTCGACTAGGCAAACTTGTTAAAAAATCAAGATTCAAAGCAGGTGGAGAGTTCTACTGAGGTGACAAATATGCAGCAGAAATTGGAGTTTGATGCAACTCCATTTTTTCTATAGAGTTCTTCCACTCTGACTCAAATACCTAATTTATTTGCAGCTTTGGCAATATTGTTTGATAATGCTCATGAATTTAATGTTAAAGTGGAATAAAATGTTGAGGCTGGGATTTCTGCTCGGGAATCTAATTCTAGGAGTAGAACCTGATGCAAGAATATCCCAAAGAAGTGGTGGAGAGTCCAATCTGTTATCTTTGGAGAGCGGCAATGGACGAAGAAATGAAATCTCTTCGAAAAAATATTACTTGGAGATTGGTGAAGCTTCCTTCGTGAAGGAAAGCCATTTGGTGAAAATGAGTGTATGCAAAGAAGAAATAATTTCATGGAGCTGATATTCAGTATAAGATAAAATTAATGACAAAAAGCTTTGCATCACGAGAAGAGATTAATTATGATGAGGTGTTTTATCTAGTGGTCAAGCATCTCTCAATATATATTCTCTTACCACTTGTAGTATAACACGGTCTGATCTTGAAACAGCTTGATATGAATAATGCATATCTACATGGAGGCTTGCAAGAGGAGATCTAGATGTTGCAGCCGCCTGGATATGGGGCATCAAAAGTCTTGATTTGCAAGCTGGACAATTCTTTGTATGGGTTGAAACAGTCACCATGACAGTGATATAAAAAATTTGATCAGTTCATGAGGGGACATGAGTACACAACAATTGGTGTTGGGAGCGGGTTCATACATAATCTAGGAATGAGACATTGGTAGACTGTGAAGAGTATTCTGAGGTTTCTGAACGGTACAATTGATGTTGATTTGGTGTTTGAGAGGTAATCTTCTATTGCAGATTTTTTGTGCAGGCTAGACTAACACAGACTATGCAGGTGATGTGAATATGCGAAGATCTGCGATTGGCTATTTCTTCACATTGACAGGTGGTCCAATCAATTGGATGTTTGTTTTTCAATCTATTATTGTTTTGCCTGCTACGGAAGCTAGTACATGACAGTTACAGAGGAGAAGAAGGAAGCAATATGGATGCAAGACATATTGAATGACTTGGGAGTTGATCAGAAGTCTCTAATGGTGTTATGTGATAGTTAGAGTATAATTTTATTGGCCACAAATCTAGTTCATCATGCTCGTACGAATCACATTGATGTGAGGTACCAGTTCGTTCGGGACTTGATTGATGACGACAGTTTTTTGTTTAAGAAGATAAATACGAATGAGAATCCAACACACATGCTCACGAAGGTACTATCAGTCCAAAAGTTCATTTACTGTAGAAGTTTGTTGAACATATGATCTCATGATTGATTGCCTAGTCAGACATTTTAAATAATTTTGCAAGGCTTGATCCCTTCGAGAAGGGGGGTACGTAGGCAACCATTTTGATGCAGTTGAATTGGAGTTTGAAGCTCGTTTGATTATCTCTCACTTATCTGAAAGTAAGAGATGAGGGAGAGATTGTTTTATTTATGACTTTTTTTGTAATTAGGGGTAATTTGGTCTTTTTGTTTTATTTACTTGTATGGCCTAGTTCTCTTCTATAAAAGGAATTTAGGTCTCATGATAATCATGTTGAGAAGTGTTGAGGTTGTAATCCCTAGTCTTTTACTTTCTGCCCATCCGGTACTAGTGAAATCTCTCTCCCCGTGGTTGTATGCCGATCAATTTAAGGCCAAATCACATAAATTATTTGTGTTTGATTGTTCTTGTGTGAATTTCTTCGTATCCATATTATTTTTGCATAACAATATAGTGCTAGGTAGGAGCGAGTGGAGAATGGGGATTCCTGAATTAGACTCCAAATAAATTTCATACTTATAATTTGTTGCAGCTTCAAACATATGTCTATGGCCAAGAGGGTTTTCAAATCCAAACCCAGATAGTTAGGATGAGATTGCTGTTGTTGTTGTTCTATATGTTTCTGAATCTGTAACTACTGACATTTTTGTTTGGTTTTTCTCACCAAACATTTAACGGCAGTCCAGTATTTATATCTGGTGATTGTTTTAAGAAGTCTTCTCTTTGTGCTTTATTCTACTTCATGTGGTCCTGTTTGATGATACGTTTGGTCGTAAATACACTTCAGTGAAATTTATGTGATAGCCTCTCACCAGTGTGCATGTTGTACTTTTGCTCAGAACTTCATTTTTAATGGATATTGACTGCTTTTATCGACAAACAAAACAAGCAGTACATGCACAACTGCTTAAAATTATAGAAAAAATTGATTTTAGACTGTATAGATAATAACTAGAAGGGGCATTGACTTAGTTATTTTCTAGTATTAAGAAGGCAAAGTAGCATTTCTCATTTTCAATTTGCCTATTTATGCTTGCATAAAGCTATGACTTTGCTAGTTTGCTGTGTTGTTGAAACCTATGGAGCCATGGCTTAGTGGATATACCTTGTTGACGCACTTTTGTTTTTCTCGCGCTTCATCATTTCTTCCATTCTGTAATTTGGTGAGATAAAGGTTGCCCTTGAAGTATTCCGTCATGTTGCTCCCATAGAAAAGGCTTTAACTTTCTGATGTAACTTGTGTAGATATGGAGTTAAATTGCAAAGGATGGGATTGAATGCAGCTTTTAAACAATTCATTTCTATCACTCTGTGTGCATGAAATTTTATTTCCTTCTAAGTTGTCTCGTGAATTGATGTTAGTTCCATATGGGTTTATTTTTTAGGTGGAGTCAACATTGCATTCTATATTTACATACTTTTGGTTCTTGTAATTTGCATATGCATCAATAACAGATGACAATTTTTTTTAATTGACCTCGTTGTAGCTGTTGGCCGCTCATTGCTGGGGAACCTAAGCAACAATAAACTTGGGTCTCTTGGCAAATCTCATGATATAACAAGTCTCGGGTACAGTAGTCTCTTCTTTCAGGTTTGAGGATTTCCATTAATCTAACCCTTTTTTTTTTAATTTTTGCGTTTGAAGTCTATCTGCTTCAATCTAGTTAACTTTCGTGGTTTTCAGATTTTGCTTTAGTGGAGCCTAATTAAATAAACCAAAATGCTGCAAGACAAAAAATAAGGGAGATTTACATAAATACCACACAGTTCTCATTTATTAACCCATCTAAACCCTAAACATTCATATTTATAAGCATATCACTCAAATCTTTAACATCACATAAAAGAATACGCCCATCACTACATTTTTTAGAAGTGAAATACACCTCTTCATGTACGTGTTCATGACACTAAAGCGCTACAAGTGTAAACATCAAACTTTGGGTGTTATTTATGTAATTACGTAAGAATTGTGTAGTATGTATGTAAATTTCCCAAAAAAGAATAGTGGGTTTTTAGATGCTTAGCACTGGATTAATTTGTATATTTTCCTTATATTTTTGCAGCAACTAAGAACATTCATTCAGATGAGGACAAAATTGAAAGTTGTGGATAACTCTGGTGCAAAGTGGGTTAGGTGCATTCAAGCTTTGAAAGGGAGGAAGGGGGCACGATTAGGCGACACTATAATTGCATCAGTTCAGGAAGCACAACCTCGCGGTAAAGTAAAGAAAGGAGAGGTGGTATATGGTGTTGTTGTCCGTGCAGCAATGCAACGAGGACGCTGCGATGGAAGTGAGGTTAAGTTTGATGACAATGCTGTGGTTCTTGTAAACAAGCAGGGAGAGCCAATAGGGACCAGGGTTTTTGGCCCAGTACCTCATGAACTCAGAAGGAAAAAGCATCTTAAGATTTTGACTCTGGCCGAACATATTGCTTGATGAGGTATGCAGATTTTTTAGGAAGTTTTTCTCTATTGAAATGTATGAGTATGGTGAACATGGTATTTTCATACAGCATGAACTGGTTCTTGGATAGAGAATGTAGTTGTATGGTTTCTGTTTTTTATATTCTGCTTATTAGAGTATCAAAAGGATAATGATCCTAAGGGGGTGTTGTGCTGCAAGTAGGATTTAGTAAATATGTAAAACTTAAATATGTTAAATCCACACTAACCCTGGATTTAATAAATCCAGATTTAAGCTGAATCGAAAGCGTTTGGTTGGTTGGATTCAGATTCAGTAAATTCGGTAATAAATCCCATTAAAAGCTGTTACAAAACACCTCCAACATTTGTTCTATCTGAGAGCTTGGCCTTAATATCTATTAAATTTATTCTGTTTGCTTTCCCAGCTATATTGAAGTTGTTGGCATTTAAATTCATATTTTATCAGAAATTGTTTGTGAATTATGTTATTTTTTATTACTGTCATTGTTTTTATCTTGAATGAGATTTGAGTTCTTAATTAACACTACTGAAAAATAATTAAAATGCATTTTGAAAGCTATTCAATTAATTTAGAGTTCATAGTTTCTAGAACAAATCATACCTTAAGATTGCATTAGTTTTGTACGTGGGGCTAAGGGTCGTTGCATTTATGATGCTCGGGCATGGTTTTGTCATGGGGTCATGGTCACAAAAATGGAAATTTTGGATAAATGTTGGATGCATATAAATGGTGAACTTGATCTTCAGAATAAATATGTAATGTATATTATTAAAAAAAATCATATCAACTTCATAATTCAATCAGACTTCTTAACATGCCATGAAACTTCTGTTTCAAGTATGATAGATCATAGGTTCCATAAAAAGTGATATTTTGCTCGTAGTAGATGCTCAACATATATTCATAACGTGCTAAGAGGTGGAATCGATAGTTTGATGCAACGGGCCCAAGTATATGTGATGGTCTCTAGCACAAAATATTTACTCTTTAGAAGTTTCTGTGGTTTATAACATTGAATGCCCTTGAGGAAGGTGGTAGTACTGCCATTACTCACCCATGACCATCGAATTTTAAATATATCAAGCTTATCACGCTCTTAACTTTTTGATAATCCTCCTCTCCATCTACGTTAAACCCTTTGATGAAAAATGATGATGAACCCTTAACGATGTCAACCATGATCACAGTTGCCTCATCCTCGACAAGCCCACCTTTGCCCTCAACAGTGGTTGCACCCCTATTGCAGACGCACTGTTGTCCACTCCATCCACTCCATCCTCCATGAAAACCTCATGTCCCTCCCCACCTTCCTTTCTTCAACCAGCTTTCCCTTTCCCTTCCCCAACCAACTCAAACCCCTCAAGCTCACACTTGCCGAGATTAGTAGAGAAGGGATAGGCTCTATGTTAAATCTGTAAATATTAGAGTTTTGAAGTAATAGAAATGCAAATCTTTTTAATATAATGGATGCAAGTAAAGAGGGTAGGTTTGTGAAATTTAATTTGTTCTTCATCAAATTTTTACCTATATTATGTGTGACTAGATGACACATTGTCCTTTTTACCATCCATACCATGAAAACTAAAATTTATAAATTTTCATAATTTGTTGTTGTTTTGTGGATATAAATTTTCATAATTTGTTGTTGTTTTGTGGACATTAACAAAAAAGTAAAAGTTCTTATGCTTTAGCATTCTTAACTTTATAAATTTATAAAAAAATGTATTTGAATTTCATGTATAAAGCAAATTATATTCTTTTTTTCCTTAATTTCTCATTTTTTTAATTAAAAATCATTTTTTTTGTTTCATTAAAAATATTACTAATGTGTAAATTAAATTCAGTTGTTGATTTTGCGTTTGTAACTCCTTGCAATATTTTGATGATTTTGTTAATGTTGTGGTTTTCATTCCAGTATTTCATGTTTACCTTTTAAAAAAGGTAAGTTATTGAAATATCTAGTAATTTGTGATATGCGATTCTTTCATTTCTTTTGCATGAAATTATATGCATCATATGAGTCGCATTCGTCAACTCCAACCTGAGTTTGTTACAAAGAAAAATTAGGAAGAAAAATAAAAAAGAAGAAAAGTTTTGAAGCCACAGATTGCTTGAAGATATTTATTTGTCTTAAAATCCCTTCAATTCAAACACATCCTTTTAACATATTAGTTTCAAAATCATGTTCAGGCATTAGTTTTCTATTTAAAAATTTATCATATTTAATGTGTTTTAGTTCAATTTTGAATGGAAACACTTCAACCTAAACTACTGTATGCAACTGAATTACTTATACTATCATTTTTGGTTTTGTGGGTTTGTTCAATAGTGATGTGAAGCCTATGGAGCTCGATCTTAGTGCTTCCGCAAGCAGATTCCTATTGTTGTCGACACAGATGAAGATGATTCTAAAAAATATGGTTTCGGTAATTTCATTTGAAGCTTTGTAGAGCTCTTGTTTATCACAGCGCTACGTACGTCTGTATGAAATAATTTTCCCAAACTTTGACAGCAAAAATATCACTATTTTAGCTTTACAAAAGTGAAATGCATCTTTTCATGCATAGGTAAGCTTGGCATATATGCAAAAATTGATGTTTGGATATTAGGTTTACTTATTGGGTATGACTGTATGAGCCGTTTTACCCCTGTTGATGTCCATCGCATAAAATCATGGGTGTAGGGATCCAATAAAGAATTGGATATTCTAATTTTTTATCTAAGGGACATTTACATGCATATCACACAATTTTTTTATATTTACATATATAACACCTAAACATTCATATTTACATGCAGACCATTGGAATCTTTTACTACACATCAAAACTATAATGATCATTTTTTTTTTGTATGCATAGGTTATGACACTAAAATCTCTTTAGTGTAAATATAAAACTTTGGGTGTAGATATATCAATGCATGAAAGTTGTGGCCTGTTTGTAAATTTTCCAAAATTTTAAAGGGTTACTCTTAAGTTAGTAATGAACTTTATAACAGTAAGTTCTTGTTATTAAACGGCACAATATTTAGATTGAATAGTTAGAAGAGTTAGGTTTCAGGATCTATTGAGGCAGCTGCAGTTGTTTGAAGCAGTTGTGAATCTACTGCAGAAGAAGTTGTTGTTCAAAATGTTGTGATGACAATTACAAACTAAATTATTTTTAAAAATTACTTGATTTACGTATTCAGGCACAATTATTTGCTAATAGTAGAATTCAAGTAGGTTGGTTGAAGTAGAGGAATGCTTCAGGCCTATTGTGTGATAGAAAAGTACAGCTTAGACTGAAAGAAAAATTTTATAAGATGGCGTTGAGACTTGCAATGTTTTAGAGTGCTGAATGTTGTCATTTAAAAGAGAAGCATAATATTAAGTTAAGTGTTGCTGAGATGAGAATGGTTAGGTGGATGAGTGGCCTTACATTTAAAGACAAAAATGTGAAATGATTATATCCGTGATAGGGTTGGTGTAGCTTTGGTGACGAACAAAATAAGAGAGAGTCGTCTTAGATAGTTTGGTCACATTAAACGTCGACCATCTAATGATTCGATTAGGAGAGCAGAGGTAGACCTACGAAGACTTGGGCTTATTGTATAAAAAATGATTTTAATTTATTTAGAATTAAATGAAATGTGACACTAAATAGGACACAATGGAGAAAAATGATTCATTTAGCCGACCCCACTTAGTGGGATTAAGATTTGTTGTTGTTATTTCTATTAATTTTCTTACCAATATCCAAACTATTTTATTTGAGTGGCATCATTAATTAAGCTGACTGATAATTTCAATTCTCAAACATATTATCAAAATTGGTATCCCTCTATTCTCCTTATAATATTATTGTCCACTAATCTAACTTTATTCTTTAATGTGCCTTTATGTTGATAGTGTCAAATCCAAGTCATGTTAATATTAGAAAGCCCATCCTTTAATCTTATTTTATACTAATCAATAAATCAAAAGACTTTATGATTCTAATAATTATATTAGGAATTATCATCAATTCTGTTTATTTTTTGTATTGATTATGAAGTGGTCATAAAATTGATTTAAATTTAAAATCTTTGTATACTCTTTTTGACAAAATAAATAATTATAACCGATAACTATTTGTTGAAAGATTTTGGTGATAACGATAAGATGTAGCCTTTAAATTTAAAATTTGATTATTTAAATGCCTCCAAATATAAAGTTGATAATATTTTATAGAATGAAAATGATAAATTTTATAAAAATCACCATCGATTCTATCATATTGAACATTAGAAAATAAAAATTATTAATATTTGCAAGTGGTACAAAATTTGGCCATTCACCAATTAAAAGATATATATATATATATATATATATATATATATATATATATATATATATATATATATATATATATAACACCAGAGACAACCTTAAATGAAAAAATGAAAATTATAGCCAATTACAAATAGTTGTAATAAGGCTTACAATTAATAATGATAAATATATGCCTATATCGAAAAATGAGATTTTTAAAGCAATAGAAAAGCCCAAATACAAGACGAACTTTCTTCGAGATCCCCGATTTGTTGTTGCTTCGATGTACTTTTTACTAAGAAATAATCGATATAGACTTCAATATTCCCACACTTTTGATTTGAAAAAATTGCATACATCAACTTTCGATAAGTGTCGGCAAACTTCAAGTCGAAGGACATTACAAGATAATGGTAAACAAATTCTTTAACAATGAAAGCAGTTTTCTCAACGTCGGTCGGATGAATTCTGATACGATGATATCTAGAGGAGCGTCTAGAAAGTAATGACCAACGACCGAATCCAATAATGAGTACATAAAAGATATATGATAAATATGTAAATCTTTCAAAAAAAATATCAAAAATAAATTGATATTTTAACTACTCCGACTAAAATATAGTAAACAACTTGCAACACATGAGTTGGTACCTTTGTTCTCTAATAATAATGAGCTGAAGTTGATGCACATTGATTTTCCTTGAGACACGTACGAGAGATAAAACTTCATCTGTATTAATTTTTTATTTATTCAACTTGAGCATAATAATATTGTCTAAATAAAAGTCAAATAGATATTTTAAGATAATCATCATTTTAAAAAATTGTTGAAATTAGAAAGAGCAAAATAAATAAATTTCACAAAATTTTTTAAAATTAAAAGGAAAAATTATAATTGAGATAATTAATTAATTTAATAATATTAATTTTGAAGTTAAAAATGTGCGTTATTAAAGTAAATAAATAAAATTATTTAATTAAATAAATAAAATAATGCAATAATAATAATTAATACTGTTTGATTTATTTTGCTAAAAAAAAGAGAACTAGCATAATAAATTTGTAGAAACTTTTTTGGGTAACGACCGCATAACATGGCGTCATGTGTGATCGTGTGACGACAATTTTGCTGATTTAATATTTTTTTAGTTAAGTGAATTTTTAATATTTAAATTAAAATAAAACTATTAAAAAAATCTCCCCTTTAAATATCATATTTAGTCTTTTCACTTTTTTTTTTTCCTTTTTTTTTAATTCATGTGGGCTTGGAGAGTGTTGTGGCATCCTTTGAAGCCTTAACTTTCGCATAACCGATATAAATATATATATATATATATATATATATATATATATATATATATATATATATATATATATATCAGATAACGCACGTAGAGATACGTGCAGAAGTCAATTCAAATTTGCGATGAGTTTTTATTATTTTTTTATCATTATTTTATTCTAAAAAATTCATAATAGATGGCGTAAGTAATGTCATGGCTCGACTATGCCCATCGTAGAGTATTGATGCGTCATTTTAACATACGAAAAGATCACACCAAAAATTTTAAAGCAAAATAAGAGTATTGGATCATTCAACTTTTAGGGCTTAGATATAAAAGATTTTTCCATTGTAGAAGATCACGAAGAAATCATTGTCGTTGGTGAAATACATGAAGAACCTTGAGGATGGAGAACAACCAGAGTGGTAACCTAAACATCCCTAAGGCCATATCTGCTTCTCTCTCTGGTGATGAAATTATAGACTTGAACTCATTGACAGTTTGAAACAAAATTTTGTTTACATGTTAATATGTAAGCTTTATTTTTTTATTAATTTGAGTTATTTGATGCATGAAATATTTAATAATTTATATTCGAAGGAGGCTCTCTTAATTGTGTGCTGAAGAATGAGTTTTTAATTTTTGGTTATCCTTGTGGCTAGGAGTGACTAATTTTATCTTGTACAACCATGTAGTACCTATTATAAAAAATCATAACATAACAAAAAAAAAGAATTATATATATAAAAAGAATGAATTTGTAATTTTTATTTTTCCTCATAGATATGATTGATTGATTTATCACTACTTGTACAACCATGTTGTATTGGTTGTACTTATCAGAGTACAACCAATATAACACGGTTGTATCGAAGGTTACCATGCAATGTTCTATCTGGTGTAAAAAATAGTAACAAAAAAGTAAAAATTGTATATATAAAGTATGAATATTTAATTTTTGTTTTTCTCTTAGCTATGATAGATTGATTTATGACCACTTGTACAACCAGTATTTGTGTTGATTGTACTGATTTATCTCAGTACAACCGATACAACAATGTTGTACCGAAGGGAACGATCTAATGTTCATAAGTTGTAAAAAATTTTAACTTGAAAATAAAATGATTTGTATATAGAAAGTATGAATTTCTAATTTTTGGTTTTCCTCGTGGTTATGATTACTTGATTTATAACTACTTTTATAACCATATTGTATTGGTTCTACTGAGATAAACCGAAGGGAACGATACAATGTTGTATCCCTTGTAAAAAATTGTAACATGACAATAAAAAGAATTGTATATATAGAAAAAATTGTATAACTACTTGTATAACCATATTCTATTGGTTGTACTGATTTATTTTAACCTAAATTTGCAAGACCTTATGTTAGAACTTGCAAGTAATAATGTGAATCAGAAGAATTATGAACAAATTGCAAAAAAAAAATTATTTGACACAGTTGCACATAACGAGAATGTAGCCTATGATTTGTATTGCTCATATGTCCACTCTTTTGGATTCAGTGTAAGGAAGGATCATGTGTGTTACTCGTCAGATATAACAAATATAATATCAAAGGATTTTTTTTGCTTAAAGGCTGGTTTTGAGAAAGGATCCAATTTAAGGACCAGGATGAAGTTCCAGAAATCAGACACTATGACAGGGTTGTCAGACGATTATTAGATTTGTCATTGATCTTGAAGATAATTAGAGTATAAATATATTTATAGATAACTGCAACCATTCATTATTTATGTCAACTGATTAACATCTGGTGAGATCACACCAAGGAATCTACAAAGACAAAGCAGCATGCTGCAATTGATGACACAGGCATAAATTAGAATTATTGATGCATTTTGGTGTCTTGCTGAGGAAGTTGGAGGAATAGAAATCTTAATCTTCAGAAAAGATATGCATATAATCATATACAAAAGATAAAAGATCAAAAATTGAGAAGATAGATACTAGTGCTCTAAAGAAATTATTCAAGGAAAGAGATGTTGAAGATAATTTTTTTTGCATGTGATGTACGATTTGATGAGTCAAATAGGCTGACTAATTATATTTTGGACTAATGGTTGCTTCGAACATGTACAATTTAGTTGTGCTCCTTTTATGAGAGTTAATCATCATTGACAAACTGTTTGTTTCAGAGAAGTCTTTTTATCATAAAAGGCAATTAATTCATTTACCCGACTATTCAAAACTTTTATTCGCACAATGGATAATAAATACTCTATACAAATATTCACTGTTGAAGACCAAGCAATGGCAAGGGTCATAAAAGTTATGTTGCCATTAGGGCTGTCAAAAAAGCTCGTTGTTCGCGAACAGTTCGTGTTCGATTCGCCAAAAAGTTTGTGTTCGATTCGTTCGATAAGCAAACGAGACGAACACGAACAATTTTTTTTGTTCGATTTTTAAACGAACCAAACACGAACAGTGATGTGTTCGTTCGTGTTCGGTTCGTTATTGTTCGAAATATAAAATAATTTAAAATAATTATATATAAAAAATTTATGATATTTTAAATATAATTATATATTATAAAAATTTATCATATTTTAAATAATTAACCTTCTATAAATTATAATATATGATAAATTATTAATAACAATAATAATATTATAGTATTAATTATATTAATATAAATATTATAATATTATAATTAATATACTATACTATATTTTAAAATAAAACCCTAATCAAAACCCTAAACGCCTTATTCAGTTTGTTTTATTTTGAGGAAGTATCCTATCAAAGCTAGGGCTGTCGAAAAAGCTCGTTGTTCGCGAACAATTCGTGTTCGGTTCGTCAGGAAGTTCGTGTTCGTTCGATAAGCAAACGAACCAAACACGAACAGTGATGTGTTCAAATATTTCGAACACGAACACTAGCTCTGTTCGTTCGTGTTCGGTTCGTTTACACCCCTAGTTGCCATGCACTCAACATAGATTATGCCAATGACATATCTTTAAGAAGGCTCCTTCGAAAGTTCATTGATTTGATGGCAACAAGATAGTAAAAAGACTATTCGACACATGCATGAGTGCATGTGATACAGAAGAGAAGTTTGAGCAAATATGGTCTGAGATGATTGAAAAAGGAAACCTCTAAGATAATTCTTGGTTAAATAAGTTATATAGAATTAAAATCAAGTGGTCTACAACATTTAATAAAGATACTTTATGTATGAAAATTGTGTCATGAAATTTCTAAGCCCACAAGCTCTACCATTGATTATTTTCTGAGTTTGGAAAAGATCGTGGATACATGGAAAAGAAACGAACAAAATGAGGATTTTAAATGTGACCAGTTAGTGATTGTTCCCGTTACAAGAAGCAGCCCAATACTAAAGCAAGCCGGTGCATTCTACACAAGAAAACTATATTCCTTATTTGAAGAATATCTACACGGAGCATGTCAAAATTGATAACAAGAGAGTCAAATTTTCTCAATAAAATCATGTTGTATCGGTTGTACTCAGCTACTTAACCGCCTTTATAAAATTTGGTATAACGTCCGTACTACTGATATAATAGGGTTTTACTGAAGAGAGCACACGTAAATTTGGACTTACATACAAAATTATCATTATGAAAATTTTCTCAATATAACCATATTGCATTGATATACTGAGTTATATATCATTTTATTGAATTTACAGTTTTTAGTTACCTTCTTGTAGACCAAAGATAAATTATAGTACTAACTATTAACATAAACAATGGGATTAATAACAGGAGACTCAAATTAGTTCAATAAAATCGTATTGTATCGGTCGTACTGAGCTATCTAACTGCCTTTATAAAATTCGTATAGCTTCGGTATAACTGGTACAACATAGTTGTACTGAAGAGAGCACGTAAATTTAGAATTGCATACAAGTATCATTAGAAAATTTATCTCAGTATAACTATGTTGTATCAGTTGTATATATATCCCTTTAATGAATTTTATCTCAGTACAACCATTACGAAATTTACAAAATAAAAGAAAAAAAGGCTGATAGTACACAAATTTATAGTATAAATTGATGATATTACATATCAAGCTATTTGATTGTATCACAATATATCCTATAAACGAAACAGAATAAAAGAATGAATGATCCAAATTTACAGTATAAATGAATGATATTACATATGAAGCTATTTGATTGTATCACGGTATATCCTGTAAACAAAATTAGCCCTGAATATGGGGTATTTTTTTAGCTTAGTCCCTCTGATCACTCAATCATTTATATGGTTTGGAAGCGATGGTCTCTATATATTTACAAACATTTATCCCACAATCAATACTGCTATTATGGTGTGGGATGTCTTCAACTTCATTCATGGATCAATGTATGACGGGAGAGTCGAAGACATCACTAACATCTTTATTCGGAACGCTGATATGTCAGGTTAAACAAGATTAGGAAATTCAATTTTGTTTAATATGAGAATTCTGAGTAAATCATAATTACAGATTTACTGTTTGCGACGTCATTGCAAATTGCATCATATTAGGCAATGAATAAAAAATAACCTTTTTTATAGCTAAAAAGCCAACCAATAATGTCCAATTTTGTTTTTCCACATTAGGGAGAATAACATATTTACAATTCGCCACTGCAGCCTTATTTACGTTCTAGAAAAATGCTTTCCTTTCTTTCTCATAGTACCATAACACTGTAAAGAAATAAGATCAAAATAAATTAAATTTTTTTCTATAGAATAGACAAATATGTAGAGCTAAGATGTAAATTTGATATTTATCAAATGTATACGGGAAATGTAGATAAATGGTTCATACAGATCAGGAAGAATTTTACTATCCTTGCTCAAATATTATTTTTGAGCACTTCATCTATATCTTTCTTGCTGAAATGGACATTGTCACTTAAAAAATGATACAAACTCTGCATTTCAGGCAAGAGATTGATAATTATTTTCCAGAATCACTAACACAAAAAATATAAATTTAAAAATATGAGCAAAACATATTATCATTACAAATTGGCAAAGCGTTGAGAACTTCTATCAATTAAGTCAACCCAATGTGGTGGAATTAGATCTCTGATAAGGAATTGAACTTGTAATTGAGCAGATCTTGTCTCATTAACATTTCAACTTATGCTACATAAAACATTAACATCTAATTCTCATAAAACATGTCTTTTTAGGATATTCATCAGAATAAGCCGTTAAATCTTTCTTAACTTGCTCTTCAGTAGCCTGTTGCATTGCTCCTCTGTTCTTTTGTTTCTCTTCGACAACGTGTTGCAACAATTCTTTCTTGTTGGATTGTTCTTTAATAGCCTCTTCTGGCTGCAAGTTAATACAAAATTTATTTAGAGCGAAGTTCACAATAATTGGATATTTATAGTGAAGTACTTATTACCACTTTCTTTCCTTCTTCCAAGCCCACTTTCTCTCCTACCTTTGCTGATCTTATTGTCCTTGGTTTCTGTCACAATAATGAAGAAATTAATAGAACAAATGAAGATAATTGGAGGATTTTAAGTAAAGTATTAATATATGTAGATCACACCTTATGAATATTTTGCACATCAGTTGCAACTTCTTTCTCTCCTAACATTTTTATTCTTTTTCTTTTACGTTTTGGAGGTTCTGTGAATGGATTCCTCACCACCAATTGGCTCGTATCTTTTCTATGCTTTACAGTGCTTGCAATGGTTTTATTCTTCTCTTTCAATTAATGTTAGGTTGGCTCATATGGGGGAATAAATTCTCCCTTATTCTTCTCCTCCAATTGTTGTTGAGTTGTGACTTAGTTGGAAGAATGACTTCTCTCTTATTCTTGTCTTCAAATTGATGTTGTGTTGGCTTAGATTGGTGAATGAATTCTCTCTTATTGTACTCCTCCAATTGATGTTGAGTTGGCTCAGTTGGGGAATGGCTTTTCCCTTATTCTTTTCTTCTTCTCCAATTTTAATTTGAGCGTGAGGATGGTTATTCTTATGTTTTATTCATCATTTATTGAATTTGAATCAACAAGAGGTGTCTTTATTACTGTATTTACATGTTGGGGACAATAGCTCATGTTGTGCTCTCCAATTATTTGGTCTTCAATAGACCCTATTCGTGCCTTCATGACGCTTAATCTTGTGTTCTCTCTGCTCAAGGAAATCTCAATCTACCCGAGCTTATTATTTATCGAGGCTTCGAAATCTATAAGCCTTTGCTCAATAGACATAATCAATTTATAATTTTCAATATTTGAAAAAATATGTACATGACTATGAGCGGCTTCATCTGTGGCCACTGGTTTAGATTCCAAAAGTGGAATATGTTGATCTTTTAGGGAGAGAGAAGAGGTGGCTGCTGACGAGTGATGTACACTGGAAACATTAGATAACAATGCTGACTCTTCCATGGTTATATTATTAAGATAATTGTAAATCTGTAAACAAAAAACATAAATTTCTTATTTATTTAGTCTATACGCATTTTTACATTAGTTTTTACCTGATTATCTAATAACTTTGAAAAAAAAGCAATGCAGATCTTATTTCTCATTGTGACTCACTTTGACGACCGTATTATACAGGGTCTTGCCTGTGGCATTATAGGGAAAAAAATATTGAAATGCTAAAAAAGTCATACCTGTAATACAATAGAATATAATATATTAGCATGTAAGCAATGAGGATCATGCTGATAAACATGATATAATAAAAATTCTTACTATCAAAATAGTGATATAGCTACTCATATAGATAAAAGGCTGCTAGAGTCTTGAATTCCCAATTACACCATCAAATTGATTGACCAAAAACCTCCATATGGCCTCTGGCTAGTTATATTGTGCAAATTCATGTATATTTCTACATAAAAAAAGAACATCCCTAAGTACCTTATTGTTATTATTGAAAAAATAGGTTTATAAGTAAAAGTTTAATAAAAATTTTATAAATTTATAACTACTTTTATTAAGATTAGAATTTTTAATTTTATTTTTAAAATCTATGGATGTGAACTTGGACAGATTCTCCCTCATCCAAGTAACTTCGGTTCCTCTGTTCGACAACCATAAGAGCCACTTCATCTATAATGAACTTCAGCTCGTGGCCACCAACAAAGAATACGCATAATAAGTGGTACATTTGCTGGATGGGTGGAACCTTAAAGTATTGATGAATACGAAGATTCCTTAATATAGCAGCAATATCCTCAGGGTTGCCCTGTGAAAATTCATCATATACTGCTTGAAATGTTGAGAGTCGGCACCTAAACATAATTCCTCTGTTAGCCATTCTATTGAAAGTTTTCAAATACACTAAATGCAAATGTAAAATGATATAATCATTGCATGCTTACGTCAGTACAACGGTATTGTATCATTTATGCTGAGTTACATGACTTACCTCAATCCTACTAAATTATTTGGTTGTACATGGTAAATAATTACAAAATCGTAGGCATGAGGAAAAGCAAAAATAAAAAATTCATTATATCTCTATACTTTTTTTTAATCAGATTTTAAACAAAACATAAAATAGTTGCTTACTTCAGTACAACTATGTTATATCGGTTGTACCGAGTTCCCTAAGTACAATGGTTGTACAATGAAAATAATCAAACAATAATAGAGAACAGTAAAAATTAAAATTCATTTTATCTATATACCAATTTTTTATTCAGATTTTAAATAAAACCAATTGTTGTCCTACTTTAGTACAACCATGTTGTATCGATCGTACAAGGCTATACGAGAGAAATAATCAGACAATCGTAGGTATAAGGTAAAACAAAAATTAAAATTGTCTTTTATCTATATACCCATTTTTATTTTTATTTTTATTCATATTTTAAACAAAATTCAGCATTGATGTCTTACTTCAGTACAATCATGTTGCATCGGTTGTACTAAGTTACCTAAGTACAACAATTATAACTTGTTTGTATTTGAGAAATAATCAGACAATCATAGGTATGAGGAATATCAAAAAGTGATAATTCATTCTATCTATATAATTTTTAAAATTTTTATTCTTTTTTTAAACAAAAATCAACATTCCAATCTTACTTCAGTACAACTGTATTTTATATGTTGCTCCGAGTTTCCTTAGTACAACCAATACAACATGGTTGTACAATAAAAAAATCTGGCATTTTTTATTCATATTTTTAACCTATATTTACATTGTTGCATCCATTCAGTATAATCGTGTTGTATTAGTTGTACTGAGGTAAATCAATATAACCAATACAACATCGTTGTATTTTAGGAGCATGCATTAGAAGAAAAAAATAATCTTCATATAGAAAATAAATAATAAAAACCATTTAAAAAAAAGACAATAAGTGTCTCACATTTGAAAGCATGTCATCAGAGTTACTTACCAAAAAAAATAAGCATTGCATCACACGTAGCTGTCGTATGTTATATATTGATTCCAACTAGATTCTAAGTTCTTTCTTCGCCGTTATACTGGGAGACAAGCGGACATGTGGATCCTAGAATGAGGAAATGTCGGCAATCAAAAATAAAAAAAAACTAAACAGGAAAATGGACAAAATGTCGAAGCCTAACCTTAGTACAACAGAGGAATCTTGAAGGATAAGAATATCAAATGACAAACTATAGAGCAAACTCTAGAGATCTTGATGCTGATTTTGGAATATGAAAAGTCGAATGAACCTCAAAAGCCAAAATCTTGATCTTTCTATTTATTGTATTTGCTTTTTCTGGACTGGACGGGTCGAGTTAGGGTCGGGCCGCATTTTACATGCGTTTTTTCTCTCATTTTAGAGATTAAAATATATTTTATAGAATAAAATAATGATAAAAAAAACATGTGTTATTATTTGATTGGCTTCCGCATGTAACTGGGGTTGTAAATGAGCCGAGCTACTTAACTAGTAGAACACGAGCTGTTTGCGAATAACGAAGCTTTTTTACAGCCCTACAAGTAACTCTAGGTACATTATTTGGACAAAATAATTTTTCCTCATAAACAAAGCTTAGAATGTTCAGTCCCATCAAAAGAATTGTGACTTGCATCCTTCATAAACAATGCTTGGATCTCACAAAATAAAAAAACTCATAATCACAATGTAATTACTACTTACTAATATATCCTTGAACCAACCTTAATTCTATAGTATAATCCTTTATTTGTTAAATTACAGCACCACTTATTTCAATATTTCTGTATTGAAATTTTTAACATTCAAAACAGAAATATGAACTCATCCAATAGATATATAATTAATCAACAACATCTATATCAATCCATAATCCACTTGAGCATGAGAACATATTAGGTGCACGCACCTACAGACTGCAAATACTATTTTACCCGCACCTAATATTTTTTTTGCTTGAGCACAGGCCTCACCACAATTCCTCCACCATCCTTCCTTTTCTCAAGCGTGTGATCCATAAAAGTTCCCAATAACTTATCCCACGTCACAAAAAACGGAGTAGAGAAATTATACTTCATCCCATAAGGCTGGTGATGTAGTTCATGAAACGCACTTGAATTCTTAAACACAAAAGGAAATATATTCGCAGGCAACCACAAGCTACTATGGTCATCAATGGTCTTAATGAAAGAGAAGGAGAAGAAGATGGTGCCGGTGAGTGGAGTCATTCCGGAGATGAAAACGCAGAGGAAAGCACCTCCGGTGTCCAAAATAATTCCCTCAACATAATGGCAGTAGATAGCTCCAAAAGCATAGGGGGCAACTAGTTCATGGTGTTTTGAATGGACGTGCTTGTACAAGAATTTGTTTGCATGCATCATTCTGTGAGCGAAGTATTGCCATGTGTCCATCACCACCATGGCCACAAATATTTGGAGGACCATTACATGAATAGGAGGCTGTTGCGGCCTAGGTTGTAGATTATTATCTGTATTGTATTTCTTGGAGATCTGCATCAATCATTTATGTATGTATATTAGATTCAGATGATGGAGTTAGGGGTGTAAACAAATCGAATTGAGTTCGAGTCACTCTCTATTTAAGCTTAAGTTTAATTAATTTTATTGAGTACGAGCTTGAGCTCTAGCCTGAGTCTTCAAGTTCAAGCTACCCCATGAGCTGGATTGTTTAATATAAAAGAAAGAAAATAATATTAATTTAAGGTAATGATATAATAAAATAATAATTATAATGAATAATTAACAGAGTAATAATAAGAAATCACTTAATACTTATAATAAAAATATTATTTTTTATACAACTTTAAGTCATCAAATTTAATATCTTTTGAGTATATTTTATATTAATATTTTTCAAATGAGCCGGCTCGAGAGCTGACTAATCGAGTCGGGTCTAGCTTGATCGGCTTGACTCGTTAGCTCATCGATCTCATTTCATGAAATAAGAGAAAAATAGTATCATATAAATATAGTAGAGAGAATATTGATGATACCAAGAAGACGAGAGCGGCAAAGATCTGAATGAATTGATGGAGAAGAACACCCTTCACTACTGTGGTCTTGGGGACGATGTTCTTGCTCTGCTCCTCATGCTTTGTGTGCATCCTATAGGCATTAAAGTCCTCTAAGATTGTATAAATTCCAGCGAAAATCCAGTAAACAGTTGTGGGGACAAAGGTGGCGACTAAATCATCCCACGAGAGAGACGAAGCCAAATCCATGCCTGATTTAATCACTTTTAGGTGATTAAAACAAGATTTCAAGCAGTCTCTTGATTTCTTCTTCTGCGACTTTATGCTTTCTTGTTATTCTTTAGCTTCACAATTCTATGTATATTTATAGCCGTTAGTGTGAAGCAAGTTGGATGCCTGATGTCTTGGTTTAATCGCCCGGCCGGACAAAAAGGATAAATTTTAAAATACGGTTTTGTGCTTAAATTAAATTAACTTTGTCAGCATTTTATCAACCACAAGAACAAGTCTTTTATTCCATTAAGTGGGGTCTGTTCAACATATTTTTCTCCACCGATTTGTTTACGGCCAGATTTATCAAATCCGCTCCTTCATCTTGTCCAAAAAAACCATCTAACAAGCTTTAGCTTAAATCGTGCTCTAAATCCATTGCCAGACAGACCCTCAAGCTAAAATATATGGGCTTAAAGCCGATCCCTGATGTAATCCAACTAAAGTAGGAAAATATTTGGTCAATCCTCCTTCTAGTTGTTAAACCCTAAATGTATTCTACCAAAAAAATGAAAAGTAAAAGTAAAATTTGCATACATTCCATTCAATACCTAAGTATTTACATATCTAAGACCTAAACATCATTTTTTACATTACTTTACTATAATTGTGAGTTGCGAGCTGTGAGAGGCGGAGCAAGACGGCGAGAATTAGGGCAAGACCGGAAAGGACACAATTTTGGCAGCATAAAGGATTCATTCTGATGGCTTTGAAGCCGTCAGTAAATAACATTATTATTGATAAAAATTTTCGCCACTTATTAAAAAAATTAGTCAGTTAGCATCTTGCCAAATGACAAGTTCATTAATAATATATGAAATATGGGTGTCGGTTAATATTTGTTTATAACCAATGATAATAATAAAAAAATTTAATACAAGAAAAATATAAAATTGAACATGGAGATTGTTCATATTATGTCCAACCATGCTACTCATTCAAGTATATTATAACATATCTATGTTGAGCTATAATAAATACTGATAATGAAATATCTTAATTTGGTTAACACTATTTCAGAATCCTCATTTGTTCCACCTTGCCCCCAACTAAATTTTGGTCAGTGATAAGAGGTAGGGGTGGTGTGGTCCTTCCAAGATATTCATGAAAATTTGCACTTTGATTAAGATATATTACTTAATTGGCTTATAAAAAGAGACACATTAATATAATTTTATTTTGACATATAGCACTATATTTGAAAAAAAATTTAGTCTTTTATTAAGAATTTTTTTTGGTTAAGCTTGATCTCTAACATTTGTCAATCTAACACATATTTAAACTTTAATAATTATCATATCACAAAATATCTATTTGTAGAAGCTTTAATTATTATTGAAGGGTTTATCTAATTAAGAACAATCATGATATCTTCATAAACACTTTATTCAATATTCATGTTGAGATATTTTATTTTAATTTTATATTTAAAATTTAAAAAATCTATGGAGTGCATATATAGGATATTATGTGTTTATGCATTCAGTATGTATGAAGATTGGAAAAGTATAAGTTTTGGAGTGAAGTTTTTATATGTTTCATTATGAAAAATTCTCTTAGTCTGCATTATGTTCTAGTATTTTTCTTGTTATTTATGAAATTAGAGGACTTTTTTCATTAATCCAATTTATATTCCTGCCCTTGAACTTTGCGTTAAATTTTGAAAATTCATGGTGATTTGGAAGCTTTTATACAGTTATACAATTTCAAATGCGTGACTTCATATACATAGTTCATTCACTTTGCTCCTCTATTAAGTAACTAAAGAGTTGCTTTCTCTAGTTATTAATTGCATAACGAAAGATTTGATGAAAATCGTAAAGGATGATAAGAGATGCATGAGAAAAGGAATCCCTAAATAAACAAGGAGGGGATACAAATGAAGCCACCAAGCCAAAAACAAGCAGAAGGCTATCGCCCCCTCACTTGTAAATCGAACGGTAGTGAGAGTCTCCCAAACATTTGGAGGAAAAGATAGACATAGTAAAGTGAGCACCATAAGAGGATTGAGAGATAGAAGATTGAGGTTGTCAGTCCCCACCGCAATTCAATTATATGAACTCCAAGACAAGCTTGGCCTTAATCAACCGAGTAAAGTTGTAGATTGGTTGCTTAATGTTTCTCAAAACGAAATACAGAAACTACCTCCACTCCCATTCATTCCAGAAAATTTAATTCGGTTTCCACAATCTTTGGCTTCTTCTTCTTCTTCTTCAGCCGTTAACGATTGTATTACTAAAAATGTTAATACTTCTGATCTTAGAGCTCCAAAATTCAATGTTATTAGCAACAATGTTATTATTGACAAGAATGTAACACAAGTTCAGAAATCATCAACACATTTGAATAATTTTGATATCTTCTTGAAAAGTAGATCACTAAGAGATATCATGGTGGAATCAGAGATTGATCAGAAAGGGGGTGTTGGAAAATATGATCAATGTGATGAAATAGATAGTATGACTATGGCATAATCTATTTTTCAGCAATTTGAGTTTAATGTGCCTCAAGAAGAAGTTAATGAAGATTTTCTATATGCTTCATCAGGATCTTTTTCATTGATCTCTTTAATGCCAGCAGGTTCTCAGCCTTTGATACCATCAATATTCTCTTTATATTGAAACTAATGACATCAATTTTCAAATACCTACCACTTTTGCGCAACTTCTATCATTAAATTCTTCAAGAACACCTCTTCATGCGGGTAATGCAAAAATTCATTTTAACAAATCGAAGGAACACACATAGTTTTTGTTTATAAATGTAATTAAAACTTCTTTTTTGAAACTTTCGAATAAAAAAATTCACTATTATTAGTCGTATTAATGATCATTAATTGAAAAAGGATGACTATTACCCTGTGTGTTTAGAAAATTTAATCACATAACTATCTCTAAATACATTTATTCACACAAATAGTGATCCTACTCATAAAATAAGATTCACTAAATTAGAAGCTTTACAAAATCCAAAAAATACCTTTTCAGAGTTTTTTAGAACATATAACTATAAATTTAAGATCTGTTTGAGACAACTGCAGTTGTTTGAAGAAGCAACAGTAAAACTACAGTAGAAGAAACTGTTGTTTGAAAAATTGCAGTGATTATTATAAATTTATTTTATTTAAAAAAATTAGACCGTAACTTTCTAGTAAAAAACACATTTTAATAGTTCAGCTTCTTATCAGAGAAATTTCTAGAAAATAGCTAGAACACATTTTCCCAAACAAAACTTTGATGGCGCTCTGAAAAACAAAGCAAGCAGAAAACTCTCCCAAACAGATCCTTAAATAGAAACATGATTATAAATAACTTGAACTTCTTATAGTCCTTCAGTTAATTGATCTTGTTGTAGAGCATAAATATTTCAAATTTTATTCATTAAATTGCAACCTTTGAAAATGAACAGATAGAGAACACGAGAGGAAGAAGTAGACATTCAGGCTCCTACTCCACAGACCTCACTTTATAAAGACTGTTGAGATAGATGCTTCAGTATGGATTCAAGGAGAAGCTCTCTTAGGTGAGCAAAATACACAAATATATCAAAATAAGTCCTATGTTTTAAGTGTATTACTTTGCTTCACTGTGTATAAAATATCTGTATAAAATGTTTTATACACGTTAATAAATTTTTGCATGCTTCTATGATTTTCTAAGTTGCAATTGCAGGTGCAATTTTGTCATCCAAGTAAGCTGTTGTTTTGGAACTAATGTATGATAGTTTTTTAAGCCTCTTACTTTAGCTTTTTTGTAATTACTAATAGTTTTCTTTGTTTGAAAGTGTTTATTTTAGTGTGGATCACTTGCAAAAACACTTATTTAATTTTTTTTTCTATTTAAACAATATTTTAGTATTTAAACTCTTTTGTTTAATAGTGCTCACATCCATAGTGATACTATTACAAAGTTTATTTAAAATTAAAACTGTAATGTTTAAAAGCACTTTCAAATCTTTTAATAGTAATATATATGTTCTTTGGTTAGTTAAGTTTTTTTAAAAATATTATTACACTCCTAAATTGATATGAAAATGAATTTTTTATGGTGCTCTCATATTCATGAGTTACATGAGTATTGTATAGATTAGAATTTTTTATATATTGTTTAATATATGTATGGTGAACATGATGGTTCATACTCTTAAAGTGTTCATAAACACCTAGCAATATGGATTATTATAACACTCAAATTTTCAAATGTGTGCAACAATGGATTGTTAGATGTATTATTTTACAAATTCAAATCATGATCGAGCAATCATTTAAGCTAATTCCTTTTATCTTTTTTTTTAATTATTTTCTGAAGGAATTTAATTAAACATCCCTAGTAATAATGCTACTTCAGTAATATAGTCTTGAAGTTAACAAGTTGAATATTTTTCCTTGAAATCTAGAGGCAAATTCACTACAATTTGTGTGTCAACTCAATCTAATAGAATGGTTCCTTCAATTTTATCTAATAGCCCAACACAGATGACCAAACCAGTTCAACTTGACTTAGATCAAGTCAAATTGATATCTAGGTGTACATATAACTCCATTATACATTATCATCTTTGAAAAGTATTTGGAAAAAGAACAAAAGAATAAAAATAATCTTTCCCATGGAGATAAGACTAAACTCTAATTAATTATTTTAGATCTGCGTTTAGCCACTCATCCGATGCCAGTTTTAAAAGAAATCTATAAATAAAACCTCTTGAAGACCTTTCCTTGAGCTTTCTTACTTTCAAGATATGGATGGAGCCAAGAAGATTTCAAATAAGGAAGATTGCTATAATGCTATAAAAGAGGAACAATGATCAAGACGATAGAAAGAATATAAATGAATCTTTGTCTTCTCCTCTCTTCTGAAAGAAGACAAAAGAGGAAATAGATGAGGGCAAGAAGATGAAGTCGTTGCAGAGTTACCTACTGCAGTGAACTTCTAAAAAAATTATATCTATAACTCATCTTTGCTTGATGCAACTTCAATGAAAACAACGGAAAACTTTCTAAACGAAATATATTCAACAATAATTTTTTAAATTCAATATTTAATAGCATTATAATTTAATATTGATATGCATATTAATTTAAAATAATTTGTTGTGGTCTATTTAGTGCAATATACTAATTTATCAGTACTTATTTTTATTATTTAAGGGAAATTTACTTACATACCACATAATTTTTATATATTTATGTGTCTCGCCCTTAAACTTTCAAATTAATTAGTGTTATTTTTGTTGTGACACGAAAGAATTGAGTGTTATTGTTAGGTATGATTATTCGTTAGGTATGACTCATATACCAGAAATTTAGAGTCTCTTGAAATAAAGAGGTGTGTCTCCTGGTGAAAACGAGTATCTCTTGGAATTTAGTGGGTTGGGGAGAGCGAGGACAAATTAGTAATTTATCTGTTACATTAAACAGATTTAGGTGTACTTAAACTCTCATGTTACATTATCATCAAGGGTAGAGCCAGTTTCTTTTTTGAGGAGGGGCAAACTAACTCCATAGAACCCAACTGAGAGAGACTAAGGCAACGAAGGGCTGAGTGATACTTCTGAAAGAGAAAAAATGATATTTCAAAAGGGACAAAAAAATCAAATTGTCTGCTCTCCAATACAAGTAAAAATTTAAATTTTGTGGGAGACAATTACCTCCTAAACCCTACTTGGATTCGCCGTGCGTATCATCTTCTGACATAAAATTTAAAAAAATAATAATAAATGATTTTCACCCATTTTCTCCTCAATTAAACAAGACGGTGAAAACTAATTTCAACCTTATTATTTTATCGTCCTGTTCAGATTCTTGAAATTAAACGGACCCTGAACAAAATATTTTAAACTGAATAAGTTTTATATTATTTTTTATTAGATATATAAAATATATTTTAAATCGGGCAAAAGTGACTTTTAATGAATCTAAAGCCCAAATCGTTGATGGGCTTTGGAGGATCTGATTGCGCGGCAAATGACATATATATAGTGCACAAATGACATATACATATATCGTGTTATAATGACATATATATATATATATATATATATATATATATATATATATATATATTTTAAAAAAATGCCTTGGGGCTGATATATTGAAATAAAAGAGAATACAAAGGGGTGTATGGGAGGGCCCAAAGGAGGCACCCTACCCATACAAAGCAATACCCCAACAAAAGAGTAGAGAGACTCTAAAAGTAAAGATATGCAGATAATAAGTAGCTAAGGACTAGGCAGAGGAGGTTTAATCTTGCCGCTTCTTTTGTGTCTTGGAGCAGAGCGAGATAGTAAATTCTAAAGATTTGTGTCATTGCCAAGAGTAACCAATGTATCGTCCAGTAAATCTCCAAGCTGAATAGTGCCCCAACCCTTCTTTTTCCTCCAAGAAGTGTAGACTTGTCATTCTTCTTCTGAGGACTGGGAATCTTCTTATTGAGCATAATCAGCATGTTGTGCACCAAAATCTTGAGTCCCTTCTCTGTCAATAGGCAGGTCGACCACAATTAGGGAGTCATCAATTACATCCACATTAACAGTGATAAAGTTTGGAACAGAATCTGCCTTGCTAGCATTGTGAAGTAAAGGGATCTGAGAATCAGTTCGAACACTGTCGGAAACGACAGTACCATTTTGCACAATCTCTTATATCGGTACGACTATTGGAATCTTAGGAGGAGGTGGGGTAGCGACCGGACATAGAACCTCAACGGCTGCTACCTCAGTATTTGAGACATGATAATTAGTTCCATCAATGTGAGTTTTCTCCACTAGTGGCAAAACATCAACAACAACATCCCCCAAATGGGTAGGGGGTGAATCGGCAGGAGCAGGAAGAGTAGACTCAATGTCGGAGGTTCTGTAGGTCTCATTCAAAATAAGAGCTACTTGTGATTGTAGCCTTAAATGTGGGTGTAAACAGTAGCAAATAGAGTTTTTGTGACCAAACATCCCACAGTGCGAACAATAGTGGGGAAGCGGCCCCATCACGATCTTTTGCCAATAATCTTGGTGGGGAGAACTAATCCAAATTTCATCAGGATAAGGTTTGGTGATATCTCGTCCAACAAGCACGCAAGCTTCAAAAGGTTTAGAGACCTCAAGTGTAAGTGTATCCACCTTAAGTGGTTTACCAAATGCCGAAGCCATCATGTACAGAGTTTCATAATTAAACATATGTACCGTTAAACCTGGGAATGTAACCCAAACCGAAATAGTTGAAGACTCTGATTTCGGGTCGAAATTTACTGACCACTTCAGTATCTTCATAAAACGGCTCTCAATTTTCAGGATTTTTTGAGCGAAAATTCTAGCATAATCGGCATCATTTGAAAACTGAATGAGAATATGTCGGTCATCTAAATGTCCGATCTTCCAATTGCCGATAAGTTTTAAATTATCAAAATGTTTTCAGATCAACTCGAGTTTTGGATACCCATAAGAGAATTTTCCAACCAGATAATAGCGACATGTTGAAACAAGAATATTTGTTTCGTCCTCAATAAGAAATAAAGCGGGCTTTCCGTTCTTCCTCCCTAATTTTTAAATGAAAGTAAAACCTCCTCCCATCTCAAGGGCATAATGAAAAAGTTGTGAAAAATAGCAAGAGCGGCTGACCCCCAACCATACAAGAGCACAAAATCGAACCAGAAAACGTGACAAAGAGAAAATCAAAAATCTGGAAACCAAATGGAGCAAGGAGCCTCAAATCAAACCAGCAGAAAAGTGGCAACAAAAGTGGCGACAAACATAAAGCTCCAAATCATGAAACAAAGTTGCGAGCAGGGATACCAACTTGAAAACCCAACATATATATAGCCCTCGAACTATTGTTAATTACAAAATTTATCACCGATGTGATTTTTTGGACTAAGCAAACAGATGCCTTTCAACGTTAATGTCAAATTATCAGAAGTTTGGTACAATTATGCGCATCTGAAATATTGATATCTACAAATCAAGCGCCCGCTTCTATCCATTTATCAAATTCTCAGTCCAATATCAAAATTCATGATAAAATTCCAACTCATCTTTCATGGTTTTATCAAATTCTCAATGTTTGGATCGTGGCACGCGTAAATGAATCGGATCGATTATTCAAAAAATCAAATCAATTCTCGATTTGTTAATATAGATATTTTGGATGCTCTTTATGTAGCTATACTAAGAGCAAATTTTGCACAGTGATTTTGTTGTGAATTTTAACATTTGAGTGAGAATTTGAGAATGCTAGATTTATAAATTGTAATAGTTGTCAATGTTTTGAGTGAATATGCTTAATAGCTTTTTCCTTTGCTTTCATTCTAATAAATAATAGTTTGTACAATCTATTTTAAGTACAGAGACTTCCTCATCCAAGTAACTTCTTTTTTTCTGTTCGACAAGCCAACCATTGGAGCCACTTCATCTACAATGAACTTCAGCTCATGGCCACTAACAAAGAATGTGCACAATAATTGATACGTCTTGTTGGATGGGTGGAACTTTTAAAAAGTGATTAATACGAAGATTCCACAATATAGCAGCAACATCCTCAAGGTTGCCCAATGAAAATTCATCACACACTGCTCGAAAAGTTGATAGCCGACACGTGAACATAATTTCTTTGTTGGTCATTCTATTGAAAGTTTTGAAATGCACACTTCAAATAATAAAAAAAATAATTAAAAATGCAAATGTGAAATGGCTTAATCATTGCATTCTTACTTCAGTATAACCGTGTTGTATCAGTTGTACTGTGTTGCATGAGTTACCTCAGTACGACTAATATAACTTAGTTGTATAAGTAAAAATTCATTCTATCTATGTACTCATTTTTTTTATTATTATGATTTTAAACAAAAATCAGCATTCCAATGTTCTTTCGATACAACCATGTTGTATCTGTTGTATCTGTTATACTAAGTTCCCTCAGTACAATCAATACAACATAGTTATACAATAGAAAAATCAACCTTTTTTTATTCGGATTTTTAAATAATATTTACATTGCTACATCTCTTCAGTACAATAGCATTGTATCGGTTATACTCAGGACAACCAATACAACATTGTTGTATTTTATGAGCATAAACCAATAGAAAAAAAAAATAAAAATCATTAAAAAGAAGAAACAACGATTGTCTCTCATTTGCAAGTATATCATCAGATTTACTTATAAAAATAAAAAATAAAAAAAATATATTAAATTACACCCGGCTATTGTATGTTGAATTTTGATTCTAACTAGATTCTCAGTCTCTCCTTCGTCATTATGCTTGGACACAAGCAGACGGTGGAGCCCTAGAATGAGAAAATATCTGCAAGTAAAAATAAAGAAATTAAATAGGAAAAGGGACAAAATGTCGAAGCATAAGCTTGTTATAGCGGAGAAATCTTGGGGGATACAAAACATCAAACGACAAACCATAGAGCAAACCTTCGAGATCTTGATGTCAATCTCAAAATAAGAAACGTCAAATTAACCCCAAACACTAAAAATCTCGATCCTTGTATTTGTTGTATTTGCTTTTTTTGGATGGGAAGGGTCGGGGTCGGGTCGTGAGTTACGCAAGGTTTTTCTCTATTTTAGAGATTAAAATATATTCTATAGAATAAAATGATGAAAAATTAGAAAAACATGTGTCATTTTTGGATTGGCTTCCGCACATAACTAGAGTTGTATACGAGTCGAGCGTAAGCAAGCTCGTGTTCGGCTCGTTTGAAATTGTTTGTGTTCGAAATTGGCTCGTGAACATTGTTCGTTTTTTACTTAGCTTTGGCTCGTGTTAAGCTAGAGATTAGCTCGTTAACATTAATTAAAAAAATTTATAAGTATACTGTTAGATTCGAACACGGACCAAATCTATGCAAAAGTGGCACAAAATCACATTACCACATGAGCTATCATGATTTTAACTTAGATATAAATATATATAATATATTTTTATATAAATAAAATATATAATAAATTATTATATAAATAATTATATAATTTTTTTTATTCGAGCTAAAACAAGCCGAACATGAGCGAGTAGAGAGCTGTTTGTGTTCGGTTTGTTTATAATTCGAGCTTAAAAAATTTGATCGGCTTCTTTACTTAACGAATGAGCTGAATACGAGCTATTCACTTGCGCACGCACTTATTTCAATATTTCAGTATTGAACATTACATGAACTCATCAAATAAATATATAATTAATCATTAACATTTACATCAATCTATAATCCGCTTGCGCACGCACTTACAGACAGCAAATACATATTCTCTCTCCCATTATTCATTGTATGTAGATGAGTTACACGCATCTAATATTTTTTTCCTTGAGCACAGGCCTCACCCCAACTCCTCCACCATCCTTCCTCTTTTCAAGCGTGTCAGCCATATAAGTCCCCAATAACTTATCCCACGTCACAAAAAACAGAGTAGAGAAATTATATTTCATCCCATATGGCTGGTGATGTAGATCATGAAACGCACTTGTATTCCTAAACACAAAAGACAATATATTCGCTGGCAACCACAAGCTACTATGATCGTCAATGCTATTAATTAATGAGAAGGAGATGAAGAAGGTGGCGGTGAGAGGAGTCATTCCGGAGATGAAAACGGAGATGAGAGCACCTTGAGTGTCAATAAACATTCCCTCAACAGGATGGGTATAGATAGCTCCAAAAGCATAAGAGGCGACTAGTTCATGGTGTTTTGAGTGGAAGTGTTTATACAAGAATTTGTTCGCATGCATCAATCTGTGAGCCAAGTATTGCCATGTGTCCATCACTACCATGGCCACCAATATTTGGAGGACCATTACATGAATAGAAGGCTGTTGCGGCCTATGTTGTAGATTATTATCTGCATTGTATTTCTTAGAGATCTGAATCAATTGTTTATATATATATATATATTACATTCAGAGGATGGAGTTAGAGGTGTAATCAAATCGATTCGAGCTTGAGTCACTCTTTATTTAAGCTTGAGCTTGATTAATTTTATTGTGTTCGAGCTCGAGCATAGGCCATCAAGTTGAAGCTGACTCATGAGCCTGCTTGTTTACTATAAATGGGAGAAAATAATGATAATTTAAGGTAATATTATAATAAAATGACAAATATAATGAATAATTAGAAATGAAATAATAAGAAATCACTTAATATACAATTGAAAGCATTAATTTTTAAATGTTCTTTTATATTTGAAGTTAAAATTATCAAATTTAATATATTTTGAGTATATTTTATATTAATATTCTTTTTAAACAAGCCGGCTCACGAGCTAATGAATCGTGTCGGGACTAGCTTGATCAGTTTGGCTTGTCAGCTCATCGAGCCTATTTCACGAGTCACTTTTAGAGCCGAGTTCGAACCGGCTCATGAGTCAGCTTGACTCACTTACACTCATACATAGATTACTCAGAAATAAGAGAAAAATAGTATCATATACATATAGTAGAGAGAATATTGATGATACCAAAAAGACGAGAGAGGCAAAAATCTGAATGAATTTCTGGATGAGAACACCCTTCAGTACTGTGGTTTTGGGGACGATGTTCTTGGTCTGCTCCTCATGCTTTGTGTGCATCCTATAGGCATTAAAGTTCTCTATGATTGTATAAATTCCAGAGAAAGTCCAGTAAGCAGTTGTGGGGGCAAAGGTGGCAAGTAAATCATCCCACGAGAGACACGAAGCCAAACCCATCCCTGATTTAATCACTTTTGGGTGATTAAAACTAGATATCAAGCATTCTCTTTATTCTTTATTGCCATTCTTTAGCTTCACAATTATATGTATACTTACAGACAATAGTGTGAAGCAATTTGGATGCCTGATGTATTGGTTTAATCGCCCGGCCAGACAATAAGGATAAAATTTAAAGTATGGTACTGTATTTAAATTAAATTAACTTTGTCAGCGTTTCAACAACAACAACAAGAATAACTGTTTCATCCCATTGAGTGGGGTGTGCTACGAGAAACCTTTTTCTCCGTTGCGTCTGATTGTGTGTCTTATTTTTACTTAATTCTAATAAATTAAGTACATTTTTAATACAATATGCCCCAAGTCATTTTAGATCGACCTCTGCTTTTCTTAAGATAAATCGAATCTAAAACATCAACTCTCCTAACAGGATTATCATACGATTGACGTTTGATGTGAAAAAATCATCTAAGATGGCTTTCTTTAATCTTGTCTACCACTTAAGCTACACCAACCATATCACAAATATTTGTTTCGCATTTTGTCCCTAAGTGTCAAGCCACTCATCCACCAAAACATTCTCATCTCAGCAACACTTAATTTTATTTCATGTTCCTCTTTTAAAGGCCAACATTTTATGCTATAGAGCATTGCAGGTGACCATCATCTTATAATTTTTTCCTCTCAGTCTAAGCAACGCTTTTCTATCACACAAAAGACTCGATGCATTCCTCCGCTTCAACCAACCAATTTGAATTCTACTAATAACATCCCCATATTTATCACCATCACTTTGAACAACATACTTAAGATATCTAAAACGTTCACACCTTTTAATGACTTAATCATCCAAAATTACAATATTTTGCTATTACAGGTACTACTACTAAACATTCCATGTATTTAGTTTTAGATCTACTCAAACGAAGGTCTTTAGACTCCAACATAGACCTTCATAATTCAATTTTTTCTCTAAACTCTTTCCTTGGTCTTATCCACAATGAGGATATCATTAACGAAAAGAATACACCAAGATACATCCTCCTCAAATGTCCAGTGAGAGCATCAATAACTAAAGCAAAATGAGATGGGCTTAAAGCCGATCCCAATGTAATCTAGCTAAAATAGGAAAATACTTGGTCAACCCTCCTCTTCGAACACAAGCAAAAAGTTTTGTATACATATCTTTAATGACTTGAACATGTCATATCAATATATTTCTTTTATAGAACTCTCCAGGGGACTTCTCTTGGAGCCTTATCGTAGGTTTTTTCCAAATCAATAAAAATCATATGTTGATCATCCTTATTCTCTCGGTACTTCTCTGTTAGGTATGACTCATATCAAGGGAGTTGGAGTTTCTTGGTGAAGATGTGTGACTCCTGGTGAAAAGGAGTATCTCTTGGAAATTAGTGGGTTGGGGGGAGCGAGGGCGTGATTGTAATTTTATATGTGGGTTTAATATATGTCTATATATATGTGTAACATATGGGATGTAAAATTGAACTCTCTGAAATGGTGCATTCGCTGGCTCGCTCTCGATGACGTAGGTAATTCTTTGTCGAACCTCGTTAAATCTCTGTGTTCTTCTTTTGATTTGTGTCGATTTCTATTTCTACACTACGAAGTTTCATAAAATTTGGCATCAGAGCTTAGTTCAAGAGAACAGGAGGAGATCGATGCGGGAGATCGAAGAAGAAAAGAGAATTTGGCTTCGAGCTTCGAAGAATTGCGGTGTTCTAGGCAGGGGAGTTTGGTGTGGAGCGGCAATTCTTGGAGAGTCTCGCGAAGTAGAGTTCGCGAAGGCTTGGATCGTGACAGAGCATGGTTCGATCGCGGCAGAGGGCTTCGAGCACTTTGCTCGGAGCGGAGCAGTTCTCACGATGTAATTGCAGATCGCGGTAGCGAGCGATCAGGAGACATCGGCAGAAGCACAACAGGGAGAACCAGTTGTCTCACGAACCAGGGAGCAGAGGCGGCAGTTCGCGCAGAGTTGTATCGCGAACAAGACGCCGCTCGGAGGCGATCGGGTTTGCGGCAAGTGTAGCTGATCCGCATGCGCGAGGCCTGGGAAGAGGATTGCAATTTCCGCGGCTCCCTCGGTCGGTTCGTGGTCCGCTGTTCGGCGCAGGAGGAGCGGTAGTTCGCGCAGACGAGCAACGCGGGTCGCGATCTGGGCGTGAACGGTTCACGGCACAGAGGCGGGAAGCTCCAGTTGCGACGGTTCCTGCGGGAAGTCGCGACGGTTCGAGCGGTTCCAGGCAGTTCGCGGACAGGGAAGGAAGGAGAGGAAGGCGGAGAGGAATTTGATTAACTAAGGGATTAAGGAGAGTTAATTGTCGATAATTAACATCAATTAAACCGGAGGAAATTTAATTGCTGAAGGCAGAGAAGAATTAATTCTGCAGGGATTATGAGGAATCTTTGATCTCTACCAGAAGAAATATTTCTCAGAGGCTATAAGTGCAGAGGGCTTTTTTTAACAGAGGAGTTCAGCCGGTTCAACAAACCGCGAGAAACAGAGGCTGTCCATCGCGAACAGGAGCCTCGTTTTGCGGGAAATTGAGGCGTTTAACCAGTTAAATTCACCGGTTCATCGCAGGAGATTTTGTGACAGGTGGAGTTCGGCAGGGTGCATGTGGCGAGCAAACACGATTATTTTGTGAACATGAATTTCGTGGAGGTATTCCTCGAACAGGTGCGAAGGGATTCGTGGCTCGTGGAAACAACAATTGGCCGAGGTACTGGTACGAACATGAAATGTGCTTTGTGGGGAAATCTGGTTCACGAATCACAGGAGAATCGCGGGATAGCTGCTGCATTTGACAGGGAAAATTTCAGGTTTCTTTGAATTTATTTGCGGAGTATTTTTTTTTTGTTTTTCGAAGCAAGGCAGGAAAATACGATGCAGGATTAAATTCAGATGACAATGTCTGGTGCAAAATTCGAGATAGTAAAGTTCGATGGAACCGAGAACTTCGGATTGTGGCAGGCAAAGGTGAAAGATTTGTTGGCACGACAAGGAATTTTGAAGGCATTGCGGGCTTCGAAACTTGATGGTACTATCTATCAACTGTTGGGGAATACAGTTGTAGGTGGAGTACACTCAATCGGATCATATGATGGAATTGCAGCAGGAACTTTGACCAAGCCTATATATATGTGTAACCTATGGGATGTAAAATTGAACTCCTCTGAAATAGTACATTCGCCGGCTCGCTTCCGATGACGTGGGCAATTCTTTGTCGAACCTCGTTAAATCTCTGTGTTCTTCTTTTGATTTGTGTCGATTCTTGTTTCTACACTACGAAGTTTCATAACATTCTCCATCAACCGCCCATCATAAATTTAAACTGATTATGAGAAAAAAGATTTTTCAAGTCTTAACCAATGTTCAATTACCCTCTTTAATAACTTTAAAATATATCACATCAACTTAATTTCTCTATAATTTGCATACTCTTGTGCATCCCCTTTATTCTTAAAAATGAGGACCAAAATACTATTCCTACACTCTTCAGACTCTTTTTATCTTTTAAAATATTATTAAAGAGTTAAGCCGAGAAACTCCCAAATCTTCAATATATTTTCTTACTTAAATTAGGATATCATCATGTCCTATTGATTTTCCAGCCTTAGTTTTCTTTAAAGCCACCTCAACATTTTTTATCGAGGCAAAAGTAAAAGAATATTTTACTGTATTAATGATATTAATATCACTAAGGTTGATCATATTTTCAATAACTTCATTGAAAAGTTTATCAAAATGTCTCGCCCATCTAAGTTGAATATCTTCCTCTAAGTATTTTTTTTAATTATTATTTTCATCTTTAATACACTTTATTTGAATTAAATCTTTTCTTTTCTTTTTTTGTTGATTTTTTTATACATATATATTTCATACTCTTTAGTATCTAAATTATTATAAAGATCACAAAAAAAAAAAGCTTAACAAATTGTTCTCTTTGACTTGCCACGGACCCATTTTATTTTCCTAAGTTTTTTAAACATTTTATATTTAAACAGATTATTATAACACAACTTCTTATGTTTTATCTTTTAATTTATTGCCATTATCGATCTGCCACTATTTTTATATAAAATTTTTTTCTTTTGATACTCCCATCTTTTGCCACTTATTTAATAATTTTTTTGATATTTTATCACAAATAGAATTAACTTTGTCAGCATTTAAAAAGAAAAATATTTAAGAGATGATTGTGCCACCAATGCAGCTGTGATTTTTTTTTTTTCTCTTTTTTTTTTTCTCTTATTTTTTTATTTTTTATTTTTTTGTTTTTTTTTGTTGTTTTTGTTGTTGTTGTTGTTGTTATCTACCTTGTTTTAGGGGAAAATTAAGGGTTACGCCCAATGAAAATCAATTATGTCAAAATCAAATTACCTGAAGAAGAGCAGAACTCATTTACAAGAGAAAAGATGAGTCTGTGTGAATGAAAGTGACAGCAAAAAGTAAACAATAGTAAACAAGAAGGAAGAAAATAAGAAAATAACTTTATACAAGAAGGATAATGAGAGCTTAGACTTTACAGCGATTTCTATGAAAGTCAATACCAAGATATACGATAAATCATACCAGCATATCGAAGTTGCAAGACCAAGGGTGATCTGATCAAAGAGAGGACAATCATGATTGGAGCGGTCGAACCAATCAAAGATATCATTGCATCAACCATGTAGGTAAGTCGCTCAAGCGCATTGTTGTTGTTCTTGTAGTTCTTATTATTACACTCAAAAATGTTAAGAGGAAGGTTATGATCAAAAGTTCCATCTTGGACATGAAAATGTTTGGTTGAATTTCTATTCCAGAAGCAGGTACCCAAAGTAGGCCTGATACACCATGAACAAAGTTTCGTCACCTGGCATGAATCTCAAGGCAATATTTTGAGCAAGAAATCTTCAAACTTCAATTAAAATTAATCCAGAGCTCTGATATCATCAACCTTACAGTCAAATTATTGACTCAACGAGACATGCCCAATGCTATCAAAATTGACCCAATCTGAACAAAATCAAGCCTCAATCAAGCCATTAAACTTATTTTGGAAGCTTTATGGCGCATTTGGAATGTCAAACTGATATCTAATATGAAGTACTTATAGCTGAATTAAACATCTACCTGAGACGTCTCCAACGAGCTCAAGATCGCTCAATTCTGAATCCAGCCCCCACGACCCATTTCCTGAGTTTCATTGACTGCCTGGCTTGATCGCCCGATCTTTTGGGTTTGATCGATTGCACTGGTTCGGTCACCCGCTCTGGGTCTGAATGATCGTTTTGACCCGATCAACCCATTTCCCGAGCTCAATCAACTGCTCTAGCCCGATTGTCTGATCTCTTTGGTTTGATCAACCGCATCGTTTGATCACGTACTTTGGTTTTGATTGGCCATTTCGTCCTGATCAACCCATTTTCTGGGTTGGATCAACTGCCCCGACCCGATTGCCTGATCTTTTGGGTTCAATCGACTGCACTGCGTTGATCACCCTCTTCTGGTCTGATCGGCCATCGCGGGTTGATCGCTCTCTATTTCAGGTCTATTCAATCGTCCCAAACCGATCGAGCCACCTTTTCGGTTCGAGCACAGCCTAGTCGATTAATCACTTGCATGATTGTATGCTTTTTGTTTCATATTGCATTTTTATTTGCATTTGTATGAATTCTTATTTTGACTTGATGTCTATGATACTTCATTGCATGTAAAGTAGTTTTGTCATATATGTTTTGCATGTGACATGTTTGGATATCTCTTTGAGCATCCATGCTTGTGTTGTCTCTTTGAGCACTCACACTTATAAGTGTCTTCCTCACATATGACGTTGTATGCATGAGGATATACACTTGCATACTTTGGGAGGAGTTGGCTCACTTATAAACCATCTATCACACTCCCTACGATGCTGCTTAGAGTATCTTAGGTATTTCACATTGTTTAACCACGAGTCAAGTTTCCTAGCTACTTCTCTTATGAGGCACAATGTCTGCCCACCTAAGTATATGATTCTCGCCCGTATGAATCATATGATTTAGTATGTTTGGCACTTTACATCTTCACATGTCTACCATTTGAGTGTCATTTGTATGTTATATGCTTAACATCTATCATGTGTCTGTCGCATATCATCTTTGTCATTTGCATGTTATATTCTCCACTCCGCTCTCAAGCTTCGCTGACTCGCTCTATTCCGCTCCAGCATTTGTCTCAGTATATGAGTCATTGTAACAGTATATGTAAATACATTGGAATTGTAGTATGTATGTAAGTGTTTCAAACAAAAAAAACCTCAACAAAGATGGACCACTGCGCTTCTGTTATCTCTTTGCATGGTGAATCATAAATGGTCCCAAATCTAACAAAGGTTATATAAACTTTCATATTAAATACTTTATCTTAGTAATTTCATGCATATTACCCAAATCTCAGCCATCTATATCTCAATTGATCAAGTTATCATATAAATATCAAAAGCTTACATCAAAATCTTAACTCTTATTTATTTTTCTTACTTCAAATTCTGAAGAAATTACAATAAACTTTTATTTGTGCCAAACATAAATGTTCAATATTTTATTTCTTAAGTTGGTTATAATTATAAATATGTATGATTTAATAAGATGCGTGTAACTGTCTCTAAGTTTATTTTTATTAATTTCAACTATTTCCATAATTCTGGTCAAGTTTAAGTTTTTAAACTGTCTCTAAGATGCGTTTTTTTTTTCATAAGCTGATTTTTGATAAATTTTAAATTCTTAAATATAATAATTAGAATAAGTTTTGTTGATTTTGACTAATTTAGATTATTCCACCCACTTTTCAAGAAAAAATATTATATCATCAATTCTGAGTGTCATTATACCATACGGAGAAAGCACGCATCCGCACACATCTCCTCCAATACCCATCCAATACCCTCCTAATACTCATCCAGTACCCTCCAATACCCACCAATACTCACCTAATAGCCAATACCCAATATCCAATACCCATCCATACCCATCCATACCCATCCAGTACCCAACGCTGCGTACGTGCTCCAGATGGAATAATTCGCCCAATTCTGATGCAAAATTATATCAAGATTTTAATCACTGTCTATCACGTGTAAAGTTCGTCTCCCTTTAGCAAAATAAACTAAATAATTTAAATCTCATAAAATATAAAAAAATAAATATTATAAAATTAATTACTTAGGGGATGAAATTAAATGATATGTATGTAAACTTATAAAAAACAGAGTCACAATTTCCTAAATAAGAAAGATTTCCATGTCCTGTGCAAATACAACATCCCGCTGTAATGCTGTTAAGTGAAAAATCCCTTCTGCCAATAATTTATTAATAAAATAGCTCTCAGGAGAAAAAAATTTATCACAATATCACATTCCAGTATCTGATAACCTATCAGTCACCTGAAAATTTTTTTAATTTTTCAGATCAGCATCACAAATAAATGTTTCAATCATAGCCATTCAATCCATGTTGAACGACTGGGATGAGTCCATCAGAACCAGAATGATTTTGAGGAATAAATAGTAACTATTGGACAATGTCCCTGCTGAATAAAATGAATGATTGGAGCCCTACAGATCTAGTTATAACAAATTTAAAATGATGGTTTTTTTCTTTTTTTAATGTGCTGTGAAAGATTTGGGTGGCATAAATGTTAAATGTAAAGTTCAGGTGTTAGATGTGTAAATACGTAAGAATTGGGTGGTATGTATGTAAACGCATCAAAAAAATGATGGCGTTGAACCTATAGTTGAATGGAGAGAAATTTGCATATGGAGGGCGTATGCAGCGCTGCGTACGCCCTCCCTTGTACATGCATGGTACACGGAGTGTACATGCATGTGCACGCACGTGCATACGTACGTACACCCACGCATACATGCATAGTACACGCACAGCATACGCAGTACATGAATGGTATACTGGACGGTACAGTAAATATCATGCGTGTACTACGTACGTAACACGTGGGTACTACATGCGTGTACCATGCGTACTACGTACGTACACTCGTGTACTACGCATGTATGAGCGGAGTGCGTACGCAGCGCTGCGTACGCCCTCCATATGCAAATTTTTCCCTAGTTGAATGACTAGCACATGAATCAGTAAATGTTTGCACAAATACACCTTTTCATGCATGTTCTTTTCTCAATAGGGACATTTACATAAATAGCACGCCGTTCTTTTATATTTACATATCTAACACCTAAACTGATATATACCATAATTACTAACTTTTTAGCAATGAAATTCATGTATAGATTTATAACATTAAAGTGTTATAAATGTAAATATCTAACTTTAGGTCTCAGACATTTAAATCTTAAGAATGGTGAAAGTTTATTAGACACACCTAAAGCAGCTTGAGGTGTTAGATACCTAAATATCATAAGAATGATATAAATGTAAATATCAAACTTTATGTGCTAGATATTTATAACATCAAAATATTATAAATCAATAAAATATTTTTTAGCAATAGCTGTCTACTGAATTTTATTGATATTTTAGAAAAAAATTTCGTGAGGTGCACTTAAACTCTCATGTCACATGTCAAATAGGAATATAACCTTTTTTTTTTTTTTTTTTTTTTTGTGGGTTAGAGGGGCACAAAGTGGCCCTCTAGACTCAATTGTGAGAGGTCGGGAAAACTAAGGGTCCGTTTGGGGCAGTTTATAAGTGCGGTGACGTTTTTTAAAACGTCGCCTAACCATTTGATTCGCATGTTTTTGAAAACGTTGTCTACCGTGTTTTGGTTTTTTTTAACTAAACCCAGGCCGTGGGTTAGCCCCCGCGGTCGACCCGTAGACCGCTTTTCAGGATAAGCCGCTTATCCTGAAACGCACGAGCTGTCCCAAACAGACCCTAAGAGCTATGTGATATCTCATAAAGAGCAAATATAATATTTTAATTAAGACAAAAAATAAATAATCAAATTGCCCACCATTAATTATTATATCAATTAATGGTGGGCAGTTTACATTTATAAATATTGCTGATTACACAATTTACCACCAATGTGATTTTTTGGATAAAGCAACCCGATTATTATAAGTTTGTATTTTTAGGCGCATAATAGAAATATATATATAAATGATAATGGTTTTATTAATTGAAAAATGGAGAAACACTTAATAGATAGTAAAGAAACAAAAGACAAACTACTAGACTGAAACCCTAAATCAAACGAACAACCATCTTCTATTTCTCCGCTTGGCTTTGAGGACAATATCAATCAAAGTAGCAGCAATCTCATCAGTCAGATCAGCAAAAATTAAGCTTTCAATCTCTGAAACTGCGACATGAACTTCATTTCCACATCTGTCCCATGCATTCGATGGGTGGAGCAAATCCGTAGTGAATGCTGCATCTTTCTGTTGAAAACTTCTATCAACGGAAGTCTGAAGATGTTTTACCTCAAAGCAAAGTTCTTTAAAATGCTGTAAACTTAACTTCTTGTGTTGAAGTAAATGATCACGCTGACAACCAGAGTTGAAAGTTTCCATTTTTCTCGTTAGAATCTCATTCACCACATCACTAACCAGCTGTTTGTGAAGTTTCTGAGTATTGCTCTTTTCTATTGGCTCAACCAGCTTTATTTGGTTGAGAATGGCAGCCATGTGTGAGTCTTTAGCTAGAAGATTAGATGATAAGAGCACTTCAGCCACATATCTGTATTCTGGATCAATATTGTTTCCAGTAGCAGTTCCAGGCAATGTGAATTTATGAGCTTCAGCATATCTGTTTTCTTGTTTCTGAGAATCCTTTTCGAAACTTGAAGGAAGATTCTTAGGAAGATGAATTGCATTCAAATTGTGATCTGCAGGTAGATTCTCATCCTCTGCTGAAATGAATGATTGTTTGTTACAACAAAGGCATAGTAAAAAAGGCTATTTGATATCTAATATGTAAATATTTTGTAATTTTACTTTGGTTTCAGTATTACAACTCAGGGAAGTTCTACGGAAGAGAGAAGAAGATTTGGTTATGAATTTCTCACCATTTGATATGCTGGAGACTGATGAAGGGGAAAGAAGCAGGTCATCTTGGTATGGCAATGCACCAAGCACAGAGTTTGGGCTAGATAATTGAGGATCTATCTTCTCAAGCTCTTCCACAGAAACAACTTTTTTGGGTAATATTTGATGTTGCTGAAGAAAAAAAAATACAGAGGCTTGAATTAAGAAAATAGCAATATGAAATAGAGGTTTCTAAGAAGAATCGAAAAGATAATATAACTCATTTTCAAACCAAAAATCAAAAGCAGCAGCAGCAGCAGTTCAATATTTTAATGTTGATGTTACAATTGTCACAATTTTCATGCATCAATTAAAGACAATATGAACTAAACCAAAAGCTTCAAATAACTGAATGCTGAATATTTCAAATAACTGAAAAGAAATTGAAATAAAAATAATAGAATTCAGTAGATACAGCACAATTTACCTTGTATTCGGAGACTGAAGCTACATTGGTGGCTCTCTTTCCCTTTATTTCGTGAAATAGTTGTGATTTCTGTTCATTAAGTTGTGCCTTGCTTAATTTCCGTCTGATTCTACTACTTGGAGACACTGACTCTGATTGTTGTCGATTATCAGATTGTTTTTGGCTCTTTTCTAATTCATAAAAAGTAATGGGAGTACAGGATTTCCTCTCATGGCATGAAATTCCTCTCTTCAGCAACCTTGGACTTATGAAGTTGTCTTCTTCTCTTTTAATGGTTTCTTTGACCAAGGAATTCAAGCTCATAGCAGTCTTTCTTGTTGGAGTGTGTCCTTCATCTGCACTCGAAGAATCCTTCTTTTTTACACTCGAATCACCTGTTTTAATCTTTCTAAGACCTGATGGCCCATCAAATTTAGCGCATTGGGAGGAAGAAATACCAGCTGACTTGCTCTCAGTTTTCATGCCCAAAAATGGAGACTTTAAAGCTCTTTCTGAAATAATTGCTTTTTCTGACTTATTGGTTGGCCTCAAGCTTTTCGCTAAATTCTTTCTTTCTAATACAGCACGTCTGAGATCTCTTATTTCCTTGCTGTTATGTTGGAACTCAAGCTTCTGCAACGTGTTCTCTTTCGCATTATAAACTGATTCAATTTTCTGCTTCATATTGCCTTCAACTGTCATATTCTGCTGAGTCTCTTCAACGACTAATTTTGAATTGGAATTGGATTTCATATGGGGGTTGATACTACTGCGAGACTTGGGGGACTTTCCATGTTTGGTTTCTTCTTTCCTTTGGCTCCTGATTGGTTCATGAACTTCCACAGAACTGTCTCTTGCTGAGTCAATTGACTCCAATCCCATAAGCTTTGCAACAATATTGGCGTTATTTTTCTTGCTTCTAAGATTTTGATTTGGATTTGAGGCTTCAGATATTCTAGAATTGTTTTTCTTCTTTAATTCCATCATAAATGAGTTGACTTTGGAATTGAAGTCACGCCTCAGAGAATCTTCCATGCTGTCCAGAGAGCATCTCCTGTGTTCTTTCTGTGTAACAGCTCGTTTGATACATGTGGATATCCTGCCATCAGATGAAAACCGTGGTGAGCCGCCTACTTCATTGAAATTATTAGGGAATTCTCTAAGTTTGATCAAAATTTCAAGTGATTCTTCAAGTTCTTTCATTTTTGACGGATCAGTAGGTCTTGGAGAGTCCACTGGTTTCAGGACTTTGTTTCTTTTGATCTCCACCTTCGTCTTTTCTCTGATTGACACATTTGTTAGATCTTTGTGTGTAGATTCTTTGATGCTCTCTCTGAAACCAGGGGATTGACCGATATCTGTGCTCCTTGGCTTTGTTGAATTCTTTGGTGATTTTACAGAAGAAAATGAGTGCTCGGGGGATTTTGGTTCTTGTTTTGGTAATCTGTGCTTGAGTGAAGAACATGATGTGGATGAAGAAGAAACAGAGGTTCCAGTTGATAAATCCATGGAAGACCTCGAATTTTCTTGATAACTCCTGCTTAGACTCTGCTCCTGAAAAAATGCAATTCCACCGTGATGAATCTCTTAAAAATACAGACAGCCAAAACAAAAACAAACAAATTTGTTGTTGTTATTATTATTATTATTATTACTTCACATCAAACCATACCAATTTGCAGAATTCTCGGTAGTCAGCTCCCTCCTTACAGAGACTTATTATTGCATCAGCTGTAAATTTGCAAAGATCAATCAAATCATACCAAATGAACATAATCTTTTATAAATTACACATCAAGATAAACAAATAAAATCTGTAAACAAATATAAATAATTGAAGCCTCATAGATGACAAAAACTATGTCTTCATATACAAGACTGCTTTTTTATTTAATTTTCTTAATCTCAAAGATAGATAAAATTAAGAAAAAAAATTACATAAAGCTAATCAGTACCTGAAGGACTCTTCTTTAGGTATTGCTCATTCAATTTTTCTGAGCTAAGTAGAAACTGGCGATCAAATAATTGAAAGATTCCAGTCAGACAACCAGCTGATTTCTTTGACGATTTTTCTTCATTCCATGACCAATAGGAAAACTTCGTTGACATTTTTTTTTTTTTATCAAATTAAAGATTCCCACCTTAAAAGACAAAACTAGTGCCAAAGCGATGATGCAATCTTCAGGATTATATTAAAAAAGTTGTTTTTTAAATAACCATTTAGCGTTACAGATTAAGAAAACTCAGAAAATATCTTTAAAAAAAAGGAAGTTTTATATCTTTCTGATCATCTAGAATCTCTTCTTCTCCTTCTTTACTTCCAGTGGTAATTTTTTTCCTCCCTTAATTTTACTTTGATCATTGAGCTTCTATCCATAAACCAACAAATTAAGTCAGAGAAAAGAAAGCCTGAAGCTTTACTACAAAAGCTCCAGTTTTATAGGAATGAAGGGGAAAAACAAAGGCGAAGAAGGCGAAGAAATCTCAGCTCGTAAGCAGAACTTGAAAGTAGAAGAAGTATTCTATGAATATGATGAGCACAATGGAATGAGAAGTGCTAAGGTTCTATTAATGGCGTGAAGTGGAGCCGTGGACTGATGACTGTGGAACCTACAGCATGGTCATGTTGGATTAGAATTGAACTGTGGGTCTGACTTGTCTTCCTTGAGCATATGGTGGCTGTCAGGAGAGATAGAATTTCAGTCCTTAAAAAATAAATTGGTGTGCTCCAATACTAGTACAATTTATTTAAGTCCTGAAGAACTGTCTGAAATGTTTTGTAATTAAATAACATGTAGGAAGCCTTACATACATACATCTTAATTCCTCCGGCGGTGTTTGGAAGATCAGCATCGTAGATAAGCATGCAAAAGTTGTATTATCCACTTTAAGCAGTACAATTGAAGATAAAACTAGTCTGTCATTTACTCATGAATCATTGTAATAGCAAGCAGTATGCCTTTATTTCTGAAGGCTCTTTATACTAACCTAATTTGTTTTCATAATTTGATTGTCAATGTTTTATTATAAAATTTAGAAGTAAAATGTGCAAAGGTGGAAACATTCCATGTTCTATGGGAAGTTTATTAGGCTGTCCTGAAGCAGATAATAATGAAATGAGGCTATTCTGCACAGAAAATTGAGTGGAATGAAACAGGCAAGTAGATAACTGAGAAGGGAACATAAAAGTTTAGGCCATGCAAGTAAATAACATAAGCTGTATTAACTTTGTCTATTTGTTTAGTTTAGGTAACAAAGACATGTGAGATGTTCGATGCAGTATTGCATGCCATGGCAGCTTGTCTGCTGCTTTTGCTTAAGAAGGTCCCATAATGAGGGAGATGGGAGAGAGATATCTTGATTATTATTTATTTTTTCTTTTTTCTTTTTTGGAAGATTTATATACTTACCACTCAATTATGTTATATGAAATTGTAGGGTGGTATAAATGTAATAGTAAAATTTAGGTGTTAGATATGTAAATATATAAGAACTGGGCGGTATGTAAATGCAATATATATATATTTGGGCTAGGGGTATATTTACATACATACCGCTCAATTTTTATGTATTTACATATCTACCTCCTGAACTTTACTTTTTATATTTATGCCACCCAAATATTTCACATCACACCTAAAATTTCACTATTTTAAGTTTTAAAATGTGAAAGACATTTTCTAGCATAGTTAAGGTGGCACATATGCAAAAATTGAAGTATGGGTGTGATTTATGTAAATAAATAAGAATTTACTGCCATGTTTGTAAATCTTCCTTTTTTTTAAGATTCACAAGTAGAAAATTCAGTCATATGACTTCTAAACTGTGCCCTTGTCAAGAATAAAATGTATGCAATATTTAATCGACGTATATAAGATGAATAATATCAAGCTTTAAGGTCTGTTTTGGGGCAGCTGTAGATTATTTATTATCTGCTGATAAACAGATTATCCTGATAATCTGATAATTTGCATTAAATTGATTCAATACAAGCTATGTATATCCAAAAAAAAAGGAATATTTAAATCAATTTGAATTTTAAATTTAATACTGCATAACTCTAAATGATTCTAAATTCAAATCATAATTAAATATAATTTCAATTAAAATAAATTTGAAAAGATGCCACGGAACAAAAGGATAAGCAATTTATTTATTTATTTATTTATTTATTATTGTCAAGAAGACAAATTAAGCCCATAAGCATATATAATAATTTGATGAAAATAGTCAACAAACTGCATAATTTTTCAATATAAAGGTGCGGTCTTATCATCTCACATTTTACCAAATTTTATAATTGAGAATCGAGTCAATACGCTATTAGAAAACGTGAAATGTGTTGGGAACATCTGCACTTGGCTTTAGGAATCCTTGCATCATTTTGTAGGAAATTATTTACAATAATCGTTAATTTGTTTAATTTGATGATATGTTTGAGGTGCATTTGCATGCATACCAACCCAATTTTTATTTATTTATATATTTGTTGAATCCTAAATCATATCGTAAGAGTTATCTCGTAAGAATTAAGATAGGAGAGAGAGAGGGAACGAGAGAGAATTATACAATAATGAATAGTAATATCGATTAGTTATTTCTCATAAAATGATCATCATGTTTATAGAAGATATGGTACAATATGTGAAGTTACATATTTATCCCAGCTGTATTTGGGGGGTTATAAGATGATTTAGGAATTTTACATATATGAATTGGTCGGAGAGCTTAATAGACTTTGGTTTGGTGAGACTTGCTCGATTAGCTATGCTGAGTAACTGGTCAGTTGATCTCACCTAGTTTTGGGTCGATAGGACTGCTTTAATCGACAGTATGTTATTGATCGGTTAAGTTAGTCTAACTATCTACCCTTGGTCCCTGGATAAAAGAACTTATGTCGACAGAACAAGAGTAAGCTATCAGACAAAGGATAAATCACCGTAACTCGATAGATAGCACATTTGTTGACGAGGGTGTCCTTCGAGATGTTTTGTGGGTGTTATGTTATTCTTGATTCTTGCCTCTTAGGGGTGTCTATAAGAATGTTGGTAATAATAAATCCTTTCCGATGATGATGGTTAATGTTTTTGTTCGGCTTGATTAGCCTTGGTCCTAGGTTCGAGTGGTCTATACCTGGTCAGTCTCTAGCCTCGGTTCAAGGGGTCGCGCATTTAGTCAAATAAGTGGGTCATTTGTTCTCTCTCCAGTGGGCACTTTTTAGTTGTACTTTTTTTGTCTTTCTTCTCGTTGGATCCCCTCTAGATTTTTGTTGGTGTATTTCCGATGTACAATATCAAAAATCTAAAATTTAACGAGTCAAACAGTAGTTTATATATTATAGTTCAAGTTCAGTTCGTTAAAAAAAGTCAATGTTTATGTTCGGCTCGTTTATTTATTATGCTCGAATAGGTTGTTCTTCTTTGGCTCGTTTGTTTAATGAGCTGAGCACGAGGCTTTTACTATAAAGGTGCTGTTTTGATAGCCTAGTCACCGAACCATATGATGTAATGGGTAGGGGAAAGATTTAAATCATATCTTATATTAAAATATTCATTCAAATAGAATTTAATATATTTATTCTTTTTTTAATTAATAATTTTAATTTATTATAAATCTTTGTAGCCTTACAGTCAATTAAATTATTTAAAAATAGTACTCATCATATATATATATATAGGAAATAAGTCGAACACGAATGAATAAAACTGTGTTTGTGTTCGACTTGTTTATATATCGAGTGCAAAAGAAATATTTATGTTCGGCTCATTTTCTTAATAAACAAATCGAATAAGAACTACTTAACGAGCCGCATATGAACTACCTACCAAAAATTTTCAAATCTTCTAATATTGTTCTCATTCCTAAAAAACATAATGCTTCTTATTGGGATGCTTTTAGGCCTATTAGCCTTAATACTGTGATTTCTAAGATTATTTCAAAAATTGTGGTTAATCGCTTACAACCTATGCTTGATTCTATTATTTGTTCCAATCAATCTGCTTTTTTGAAAGACAAGAATATTTGTGATAATGCTCTTCTTGTGCAAGAGCTATTATTAGATATTGATAAGCCTAACAGAGGTGGTAATATTATTTTTAAGATGGATATTCAAAAAGCTTTTGATACTATGCGCTGGGATTTCATTATGGATGTTTTTAAAGCTATTGATTTTAATGGTGCTTTCTGTAATTTGGTTTATCGTATTCTAAGTGATAATTATTATTCTTTGATTATTAATGGCAATAAGCATAGTTTTTTCAGTTCTGCTGGAGGAATTAAGCAAGTTGATACTTTATCACCTTATATTTTTATCATTGCTTTTGATTACTTATCGAGATGTTTAAATGGCCTTTTTAATTCTTCTCCTTCTCTTCATTATTATCATAAAGGGCATTTCAATGTTAATCATCCGTGCTTTGCGGATGATTTGATTATTTTCACTAATGTTTGCAAGCCTACTATTATGAGTGTTTGGAATTTGCTTTTGAAGTTCCAGAGCATCTTAGGTTTGTGTTTTAACATTTCTAAATGTTTCTTTTATTGCTCTAAGAAGATTTTTGTTTCTAAAAAGCACTGGATTTCTGATTATACTGGTTGTAATTTAGCCATGCTTCCTTTGCATTATCTGGGCTTTAATCTGAGTAAGGGTAGAAATCGTTCTACTCTTTTTTCTTCCCTGTTTGATAAAATCCGGAATAATATTTGTGCGTGGGAAAACCGTTTTCTTTCTTTTGGTGGTAGAGTTACCTCACTCAAGAACATTCTTTCTTCTCTTCCTTTATATTCTCTTCAAGTTATGAATATGCCTTTGACTATTATTAAAAAGATTGAATGTCTTTTTAATAAGTTTTTTAGGGATGAATTGGTCTAAACTTTGTAAGCCTACAGGTGGCTTAGGTTTTCGTAGTATTTCTGATTCTATTCACTTTAATTACATGAAATTTTGGTTTAGATTTCGTCAAAATAGTTCTTTATGGGCTTCTTTTATGTATTCTAAATATTGTGGTAATTTTCATCCTATGGCTATCACTTCTAAGGGCACTGATTCCTATATTTGGCGCGATATGCTTAATGTAGCTAAGGCTACTGAGGATTTTATTTTTTGGGACATTGGCAAAGGTAACTGCTCCTCTTGTTTGGACAATTGGTCGAGTCTTGGAACATTAGCAAACTCTTATGGAGGTCCTACTGAGATTGATGTGAAGGCTAATGATTTTTGGCATGATAATATGTGGTGTTTAAGAAAGCTTTTGAAAGTGGTTAATTTCAATGATGTCCTCTCTATTAGCAGTATTTCTATTATGAATGAAAATCCTTATAAGCCTTTGATTAAGTGTAATATGGGGGAGTCTTTAGCTAAATGTTTTGCTAAATTTTTACGTTGTTTGCACGGTTATAATGGTAATTGGATTTGGAATCCTTGTTTAAAACCTTCTATTTCTTTTTTTATTTGGCATGTTCTTAATAATATCATACCTACGGATGATATTCTTAAGATGAAAGGGTTAAGATTGCCTTCTATGTGCCTTCTATGCAATTGCAATATGGAGACTATTACCCATTTTTTTCCTCAATGTTCATTTACTTTGAATGTTTATCGGCTGTGTATTGAGCTCCTTAAAATCAATCACAGCTTTTCCAATATTTCCCCTCTTACTGAACTTTTTGATGCTCGGAAGAAGATTGATAGAGGTTTTTTTGCTACTGCTTCTGCGATTGTATGTTGGTTCATATGGATTACTTTTAATAATGCTAAATTTAACAATCTTACTCCTTCTGTGGGCTCCACATTCTACCTCATTAGGGCTTATCTCTTTAACTACTTACGTTTTTTAAGTCCTATTAAGAAGTTTAAATCTTCGGTTGTACTGAGTTTGCTTCAGGATTTGGACTTGGATTTTGAGTGATTTTTGCCTAATGCTGCTTTGGTTAAATGGAGTAAACCTGCTATTCCCTATGTTAAAATCAATATTGATGGTTGTTGGACTAATAATTCTGCTAGTATTGGTGGCATTTGCAGAGATGCCATGCGTCTTATTCTGTGTTGGTTCTCGGCTAGGACCTTTCCGGTTTCCCCCCTTGTAGCTGAGGCTGATGCTCTTGTGCTTAGGCTTATTATTGCCCATAGAATGGGATGAAAATTTATTGAATTTGAGACTGATTCTTTATTTCTTTGGAGATGTTGTCTTTTGCAGGAGGAGTTTCATTGGAGTGTTCGTCTCCAAATGAAGAAAAATTTTCTTTTATCTCGTAATCTAATTATTAAATGGTCACATGTTAGAAGAGATGGTAATTGTGTTGCGCATTGGACGGCCAAGTGGGGTTTGAAGATTAGTGATGCTCGACTTTACTTCTTTTTCCCTTTAGATTTGTGGGCGATTGCTTCTCTTGATTTTTGATATCTTTGTTTTCTGTTCTGTTTTTTCTTCTTTTTTGTTGTTTTTTTATTTTTTTGGAAGATTTGAGTCATCTTAGATTCCGTTTTTTTTTTTTTTTTTTTTTTGTGAGTTGTATGTGGTGTTTAGTTTGGACTCTATTTTCTTTTGGGTTGGAGTTCCCTTAGATTCTTATTTTTTTGTGTGAGTTGTATGTGGTGTGTAGTGAAAACTCTTTCCCTTTCTCTTTTGTATTCTTGATTCTTTTATGAAACGCGTAAGGAGTCATTAGTTGCTCTTTCTATTAAAAAAAAAAAAAACAAACCACATACGAGTTATTCATGAATTATGGCAGTTTTGACAGCCCTAATTTTGATGCTTCTTAATCGATCAAATTTATTAATATTCACCTGTGAGCCTACACGTAAAGTTATCACATCAAGTGAATTCAAGGGTTTGCATCGCGCCTTCGTTAATTTACCGGCGAACAAAATCAACAGAAACAACGATACATGAGCCTTAAATCTCGAGTTAAATTTGGCTCCAAGGAAGATTTATAAGGTACTACATTTAGCGAATAAGTTATGTGATAATGAAATTTATAATTGGATTTAAGAAAGCCAAAAATTCTTTTAAAGAACTTATTAAATCCCATCTTGATGTAGCTACCGAACAAGCCCTAGCAGTGTGTTTAATCAAAACTGCTATATAAAGCCAAGGAAAATATAATCTGAAAAGAAAATGACAAATTTTTAAAAAATTTAATATTGCATTTTAATAAAATAAAATAAAAATTTCAAGGCCTACAAAATCGCTTTGACACGTGATGAAAAATGACAAATTTGTTCGATCAAATGTCGACATTGCCATTTGATTTTTTTTTTTAAATGAAGTTTAGGTGTTATACACAGGATTTTAAAATGAATTTTAAAGGATAATATTTGTATATTAAAAATTGGTCTGCACGTATCTCGAGACAATCCAGCAGTAGGCCATCTCACTTCAGTTGACCGGCCAAGCTCTCTCCCCGGCCACCTTACTTCAGTCGGCCGAACGATCTCTCTCCCTCGACCACCTCATTTAAGTCGGCCAACCAACTCTCTCCTTCGGCTAGACGGATAACCACACAAAAACAACCATTGTTTTCTAGAAATTCATGTATAAGCCACTTGATTACTTATGTATTGAGTGCCATCAAAACCAAGGCAAATAAATGTGGACATGAAAGTCTACATTGATCTCAAGAAGATCCAGTAGTCGAAATGAAAATGACTAAAATGTCCTTTGTTTCACTCTTTAAAGCATAGCCAAATATATAAATTTTGTATATTTTACCACTTCTATCTTTTATAAATATAAAGACTTTATGATGTAAAAAGGGGGACTCTTTTGGGGCACCCCTCATTTGTAATCTCTAATTTTTATTGAATAAAATGGGTCTACGAGCCTGAGAACACACCATTTCACTCGGGCGAAGTCCCTCCCTCTCTCTCTCTCTCTCTCTCTCTCTCTCTCTCTCTCTCTCTCTCTTTTCTCTCATTCTCTCAATCGCATCTGCTTTGTCCAACACTCCATTCATTGGGCACGATCTATCAAATAGATATGGTGTTAAATTTTTATTTTGTGACTCACATTCATTTTAATAATTTATCAATAATTTATGTCATTTATTTTAGAACTCATAATAACATAAGTTCTTTATTTTCTTAACTCTTAACTTATGTTATAATAAAAGTTATTTATTTTTATAACTTATGATAACTTAAGTAATTTATTTTCTTAACTCATAACTTATGTCATAATGAATTATAACTTAAGTTATTTAATTTTATAACTCATGATAACTTAAGTTATTTAATTTCTTAACTTATAACTTATGTCATAATAAATGATAACTTAAGTTATTCATTTTTATAACTCATGAAAACTTATGTTATTTATGTCATAACTTATGATAACTTATGATATTTATTTGTTAACTCATGTAACCCCTAAATAAATAGAGGTTACTAACTTATGTCATTGATTTTAATAATAAAAATCAATTAATTTATTTAATTGTCATAAATCCTATTGGTTAGTAACCCCTTGATGGATGGTGGTTAAATAGAGCATGAAAGTGAGAATGGTCCTCTCTCTACCCAACACACCACGTACATTTCTCTCCATCGAAAGTACGAAAGTTTTAAGGGATTAGAGAGAGAAACTCCATCTCTTCGGGATCAATTTTCTTCGAATCAAATTTCTTCGTCATGAATACGAGTATGAGTTACTTTATTATAGTATATGTAAAAATCACGAATTTAAAAGATCTTCGCTATTATGTATCTTTGAAATTTGTGTCATAAAGTTCACATACGAATTTCTTACATGCAGTATCGTAGCCTCGATTACTAAATTTATGATTTTTCATATAATTTTATTTATGTTAATTATATTAAATTTCCGCTGCGAATTAGATCTCGAATTAGTACTACTAAAGTAAATTGATATGATTGAATTTATTATTTATTTGATGTCGATGTTATGTTTAATTTGTTAGTCACCAAAGTGACCAAATTAGTAAGTTTAATAGACGTCAAATTAAATAAATTCAATTACTCACAAGTTTGTGATGCTTATTATGAAATAATTTAGTATTTTATCACGAAAATATTAAAAATCATTGATTATAAAATATTTATGGATCGCCCAAAGGTTGATCATTTGTTTTATAATCTTTGAATATAATTGTAATCTATTTATATACTTAGTTAAGATATGTTTATATATCCAAAGATAATAAGCATATCTAATTTGAGTATAAACAATTATCAATTATTAAATTTAAATTAAGCATCAATTATGTTTATTATCGTGTATTGTTATATCACCCAAAGGAGATTTCAATACACTATTATTATTACAATTATTATTTTAATCCGATTTCATATGTATATCTATGTAAGTTTAATGTTCAAAGCATTAATGTACTAAGCATATTTTATTCATTTGCAGTAACTACTCCTCGTTTCTCTTCATTCGCAAGCTACATCCGTTCAAACATTCAATGGGCTTAATTTCTCCGAATGGCGCGAGCAAGTCCAGCTTCACCTCGTGTTCTGGATCTCGATTCGGCACTCACGACCGAGAAACCCCCGCTCTTACTAATTCTAGTAATGCCGAGCAAGTATCTTTCTATAAAGCTTCGGGAAAAATCGAACGATTGAGCTTCGATGTTTATGCGAATGATCGTAGCAAACAACATTAAGAGCACATTTTCTAACACTCGAAAGTGCTAAGGAATTTATGAAATTTGCCGAGAATTGTTCTCAATCCGACTCTGCCGATAAGTCACTATTTGCGGACACTATCGAGTACGTTAACCAACATGAAATTTGATGGTTCTCGTACTATGCATGAGCATGTCGTTGAAATGACAAACATAGCGAGCAAGACTTAAGACCTCGGGAATGGAAGTGAATGAAAATTTCCTCGTGCAATTTATCATTAACTCCTCGACTCCCGAGTATGGTCCATTTCACATGAACTATAACACCATGAAAGATAAGTGGAATGTGAATGAACTACAATGTATGCTCATTCAAGAGGAAGCAAGGCTTAAGAAAGGAGCAAATCACTCCATTAATCTCATGGGTCACCAAAGAAGAGCCGTAAAGAAACCCGGAAAGAAGAATGGAAAGGGCAAGCAAAGACCACTAAAGGTTAATGTGTCTTCGTCCCAATTCACAAAGAGGAACATAAAGGAATTAAGTGCCACTTTTGCAGAAAGCCTGGACACTATCAAAATGAGTGTCAAAAGCGCAAAGACTGGTTCGAAAAGAAAGGTAAACCTTGTGTTTCTGTATGTTTCGAATCAAATTTGGCAGAAGTTCCTTATAATACCCGTGGATCGATTCTGGTTGTACCACTCATGTTTCTAATACGATGCGAGGATTCCTTACAACCCAAATCATAAACATAAATGAAAAGTTTTTCTTAATGGGAAATCGAGTCAAAGCACCAGTTGAAGCTATTGGAACCTACCTAGGTTAATTTTAGATACTTGGACATCATTTAGCCCTTTTTCAAACACTTTATGTCCCTTCGTTTCTCGTAATTTAATTTCATTGTCTAAACTTGATTCTATTGGATACTCCTTTAAATTTGGAAGCGGTTGTTTCAGTTTATTTAAACACATTCATCTCATAGGTTCTGATATTCTTTGTGATGGCCTATATAAGCTTAAACTTGATAATCTTTTCGCTGAGACTCTGATAACTTTGCATCATAATATTGGTACTAAACGTGGTTTTATGAATGAAAATTCAGCTTATTTGTGGCATAAACGTTTGGGTCATATATCTAAAGAAAGAATTGAAAGATTAGTAAAAAAATGAAATTCTTAATGAATTAGATTTTACTGATCTTGGCCTCTGTGTGGATTGTATTAAAGGAAAGCACACAAACCACATACTTAAGAAAACCGCCACAAGAAGCACACAGCTCCTTGAAATTATACACACCGATATTTGTGGACCTTTTGATGTTCCATCTTTTGGTGGAGAAAAATATTTTATCACCTTTATTGATGATTTTTCACGTTATGGTTATGTCTATTTATTGCATCAAAAATCTCAAGCTATAGATGCCTTGAAGGTGTATATAACTGAGGTTGAGAGACAATTAGACATAAAAGTGAAAATTATCAGGTCTGATAGAGGGGGTGAATATTATGGAAGTTACAATGAATCTGGTCAATGTCCATGTCCATTTGCTAAATTCCTTCAAACTAATGGCATATGTGCTCAATACACTATGCCACACACACCACAACAAAATGGTGTTGCAGAAAGACGAAACCGTACTCTAATAGAGATGGTTAGGAGTATGACGAGTAATTCTTCTTTAGCCTCATCATTGTGGATGCATGCCTTAAAGACTGCTCGCATATTTGTTAAACGAGATTCCTAGTAAGGCGGTTCAAAGACTCCTTTGAACTTGTGGACGTGAAGAAAACCTAGTTTAAGGCACCTCCGTGTTTGGGGTTGTCCGTGCAGAAATAAGGATATATAATCCACATGAAAAGAAATTGGACTCAAGAACAATCGAGTGGTTATTTTATTGGTTATCCGGAAAAATCTAAAGGGTATATATTTTATTGTCTTAATCACAGTACAAGAATTATTCAAGTTGGAAATGCTAAGTTCATTGAAAATGGTGAAGTTAATGAGAGTTTGGAACCACATAAGTAGAGATCCAAGAAATTAGGGTTCAAGTTTCTTTACCCAAAATTTCTTCTCAAGTTGTTATTCCTACAGTTTTTAAACAGTCTGACAACTTACATGAACAGCAAATAAATGATCAAACACCTCATAATGAAAATGTCACTAATGAACCTACTTTAGATGAACCACATGAAGTAGCACTTAGAAAGTCTCAAAGACAAAAACGGCCTGCTATTTCTGACGATTATGTGGTTTATCTACATGAGTCTGAATTTGACTTAGGAGTCAATGAAGATCCAGTTTCATTTTCACAAGCCCTAGAAAGTGCAAATTCTTCTAAATGGTTAGATGCAATGAAAGATGAGTTGAAATCAATGGAACACAACAAAGTCTGGGATATCGTTGAATTACCTGAAGGTTGTAAAAGAGTCGGGTGTAAATGGGTCTTTAAGACTAAGCGCGACTCGAATGGTAATATTGAACGATATAAAGCCAGACTTGTTGCCAAAGGTTTCACTCGGAAAGATGGCATCGACTATAAAGAAACATTTTCTCCGGTTTCTAAGAAAGATTCATTTAGAATTATCATGGCACTAGTAGCTCATTTTGATTTTGAGTTACACCAAATGGATGTGAAAACAGACCTTTCTGAATGGGAATTTAGATGAAGAGGTCTACATGAGTCAACCTGAAGGATTTTCGGTTGAAGGAAAAGAACACATGGTGTGTAAACTTAAGAAATCAATATACGGACTTAAGCAAGCTTCCCGACAATGGTATCTTAAGTTCAATGATACCATTACGTCCTTTGGATTTAAAGAAAACACTTGTTGATCGGTGTATATATCTAAAGATCGAGTGGGAGCAAGATCATATTTCTCATTCCGTATGTTGATGACATCTTGCTAGCTTACTAATGATCTTGGTTTATTATATGAAACCAAGAATTTTCTCTCTAAGAACTTTGAAATGAAAGATATGAGTGAGGCATCCTATGTGATCGGAATTGAAATATTTCGTGATAGATCACAAGGATTGTTAGGGTTGTCTCGGAAAACGTATATCGAAAGAGTTCTTAAGAGATTCAATATGGAAGGGTGTTCAACAAGTGTTGCTCCAATTCAAAAGGAGATAAATTCGAACTTTATGCGGTGTCCAAGGAATGATTTTGAACGTAAATAAATGGAAGAAATTCCTTATGCATCTATTGTTGGAAACTTAATGTATACTCAGACTTGTACCAGACCAGACATTAGCTTTGTTGTCGAGATGCTTGGCGGATATCAAAGTAATCCAGGAATAGATCATTGGAAAGCTGCAAAGAAAGTTTTGAGGTATCTACAAGGAACGAAGGACCACATGCTCACTTATAGAAGATCTAAAGATCTTGAAGTGAAAGGATATTCAGATTCAGATTTTGCTGGATGTGTTGATACTAGAAAATCAACATTTGGCTATCTATTCCTTTTGGCCGAAGGAGCAATCTCATGGAAAAGTGCGAAGCGTACTATCATAGTTGCTTCCACTATGGAAGCTGAATTTGTGGCTTGCTTTGAAGCTACAATTCAGGGTTTATGACTACGAAATTTTATTTCAGGACTTGGAATTGTCGACAGTATTGCCAAGCCGCTGAAAATTTATTGTGATAACTCCGCAGCAGTCTTCTTTTCCAAGAACGACAAGTATTCCAAAGATTCTAAACATATGGAATTAAAATATCTTGTCGTTAAGGAAGAAGATTAGAAACATAAAATGTCAATTGAGCATATTAGCACCAATCTCATGATAGCGAGATCCTTTAACGAAAGGGATGCCACCGAAGACATTTAACGAACATGTCGTGAGAATGGGCATTACCAAAACCCTTTATTAGTTTTATGCTCTTCATATTTTGACACATTGAGCTCAATTTTTCTTTGTTTCGATATTTATAAATCTTGTTTTTATCGTTAGTGTACACTTTATTTTGCTTCGATGTTCAACAAGATTTGTCTTCTAATAGACATTATGGGACCATGATGTTAATTCTCATTATGCTAAGTATGTAATTGATATTGTGATACATGGAAGGGACTGTGTCGATAAATTGATGCACAACCGCCATGATTCATATTAATTCCGTACTTATTAAATAATTTATGATTTAACCAATATAAAGAAGGATTTATTTTACATTTTATGCAGTATGTTACGCACTATTAAAATTAAGTGAGTCAAGTGGGAGAATGTTAAATTTTTATTTTGTGGCTCACATTCATTTTAATAATTTATCAATAATTTATGTCATTTATTTTAGAACTCATAATAACATAAGTTCTTTATTTTCTTAACTCTTAACTTATGTTATAATAAAAGTTATTTATTTTTATAACTTATGATAACTTAAGTAATTTATTTTCTTAACTCATAACTTATGTCATAATGAATTATAACTTAAGTTATTCATTTTTATAACTCATGAAAACTTATGTTATTTATGTCATAACTTATGATAACTTATGATATTTATTTGTTAACTCATGTAACCCCTAAATAAATAGAGGTTACTAACTTATGTCATTGATTTTAATAATAAAAATCAATTAATTTATTTAATTGTCATAAATCCTATTAGTTAGTAACCCCTCGATGGATGGTGGTTAAATAGAGCATGAAAGTGAGAATGGGTCCTCTCTACCCAACACACCACGTACATTTCTCTCCATCGAAAGTACGGAAAGTTTTAAGGGATTAGAGAGAGAAACTCCATCTCTTCAGGATCAATTTTCTTCAAGATCAAATTTCTTCGTCATGAATACATGTATGAGTTACTTTATTATAGATATGTAAAAATCACGAATTTAAAAGATCTTGGCTATTATGTATCTTTGAAATTTGTGTCATAAAGTTCACACATGAATTTCTTACATATGGATCCAACATCTTAAAAGATGTGGTGAGTGTGGATCATACTGTAAACAATAAGACAAGCTAATACCAAGAGGAAAACTCTTCAGAGCTACACTCATAGCAAAGAACACACAAGGTGAACTTGCACAAAAACGGATCCACTTCCTTTACTCCTTATCACCGGCGATCTCTTAGAGACTTCATCGCTTTCTCTATATTTCCCCATAGATCTACTGAAAACAAAAACATCTCATACTTTCAATCCACATCGCCTCTCAAGCATCCATCTCACGTCACCACATAGCATCCATGAAACTCTTCTCCTGACTTAACAAGCCCCTCAAAATCCACATGCCTCTTCTTCCGAGGCTGCCCATATCTTCACTTCCCATCGCCTCTAATGCTATGAGCATTCTCTCCACTTCTACCTCCAACTGAAACCTTCACGTCCTCCCCCCAAGATCTCTCTCTCTCTCTCTCTCATTTCTTCACTCATTTCACTCCACTGTTCTTCTCTAGTAACAAACTCCATTTTCACATCTCTTTTCTATCGTAGGTGGGGAGTTGGTCGAATTTCGCCAACCGCACTTCATCCCGCTGACCGGACTACATGTCGCCGACCAAACTATATTATGGCAACCGGACTTCATTCTGCCGACCAACCAAATAGGGAAGTTTGTTGGTGGCGGGGTTCTCCATAAGGCGGGATTCTCGAATATATAGGCACATGGCGTCAGACCTCTATCATAAAGTTGTAGCGCATAAGGAATCGATATTTGGGCCTCTGCCAAATACTAGCCCAAATACCGATTCTTTAAAAAAAATATAATAATAATAAAAAAAATTATAACAGACTAACACTCAATTCCTATCTTCATTATATATATGCAAATCTTCTATCTTCATTTGTTTCACGAGCTCAGGTTTATGCATTCTGATAGCCACTCAATGATTGGGAAATTCAATAGAGAAAATATTTACATACATAACACTCATTTCCTATATATTTTTATAGTCTCATACCTGCCACTCAACTTTTATATATTTTCATAATGCTAAACTCGTTTTCCCTGGAAAATCACCTTCCGACGACTGGTCGTCCAAATCCGTCAGACCACTATGGCTCTATCCGAATCTATGGAAGTCTCAGATCCAGAGCTATCAAATGTGCGGCATTATTACGCTTGAACTGATGTCTGGCAAAACCTATTAAAATCAGGCTCCGTTAGCCGGAAAGACCCTCCAATCGACCGTTGCTCCAGTCACCTCCGACTAACCATCTCCTAACCGTTCGCCACACATCCGACCGACTTTGCCCTCTATTGCTTGGTACCGCCTCAACAATCGGACTTCTTCCCCTAAAACCATGCCCTTCTACTCTGTCAGACGCATGATTTACCGATCAGCCGAACTCCACCTGTCGAGCGCCCCGTCAACTCCCTCACCGTCGACAATCACAAGCAACGTGCCTTAGCGGCGTTCTACCTTCTCAAATAGAAGACTAATCCCTCTAACAACCTCATAATTTGTTGCTCCACATCTATCTCACCAAGCTTTCACCTGAACCACACGATTCTTTCTGTCTCCTTCTTCTCACTTTCTTCAGCCACATCATCTACCACCGCTCTGGCCGACCACCCGACCGACCACTCTACTCCAACCCAAAACCATGAGGGATGAAACAAGAAAGTCTTATACACGCAACACTCAATTCTCATATTAATATTTTTTCATACATGCCACCAATCCTTATTTATCTTTATTTTATGCTATTTAGTATAGTCAAATATGAATCATGAAAGTAAAAAAAAAACTACTGCTTAATTCAATTTAACTAAGCTTATGATAACGATAATAGGACTTGGAAACTAACTAAGATTTGGTAATGTAGACCAGGCAAAAGACGACAATACAATTTATTTATAAATGATTTTATTATAATCAATCGGTCGAGTCAAAGTGTATACATATATTTTTCTATTTCGATAAATTATTATAATTGCAAATGAAATTTGTTGTGCAATTTAGGGCGAACAAAACGTAAATCTAAAAGAAGAACACAGAGATTTACGAGGTTCGGTAAAGATGTCTACATCCTCGGGAGCAGAGCGGCGAATTCACTATTTCAGAGGAGTTACAAGTTCGGTTCCCATACTCATAGGGTTACACATCTATTTATAGATAAAAACCCATAGATAAATTAATAAAACGCCCTCGCTCCCTCAACCGACTAAATTCCAAGAGATACTCATTTTCACCAGGAGACACACATCTTCATTCTAAGAGACTCCAAATTTCCAGTATATGAGCCATACCTTACAAATCTCCACCTTGGCGAATAACTAGTCCCTTAGGAGAAATGCATCACCCGGTATATGAGTCATACCTAACAAAATTTTATCAATGAAAACGACCATAGAAATCAATAAATAGACCTTTAAATTCTAATTGTTGTAATCACAATCGAAGAGTTGTGTTTGACTCATTCAATAGGTTTTCCCATTATTTTCCATCAAGTTTATGGTTAACGACCATTAGGATATCATCCACTTTGTGTGAAAAATATATTGCAAAATCTCTTGTTCTCTTTACTTCACTTCTCTTTTAGTGTTTATAATTGCGGACATTACAATTAGGAATTGCATGGATTATGGAGTGACGAGTTCATCTTTTACCGCTTAAAACCAATCACCACTAATTTGTAGCATCCATTGGGCCCTTTTATGTTATTCTTCATTTAAGAATTTGTCATAACGTTTATGTATGACTATTTAACGGCCACTTAAGATTGTCAATATCATGGTGACATCCTTTGAAGGGAATCACTATTTCAACAAATTGCCCTCCGACCGATTGCTCCTCACGCCTCCACCAATGGTCAACCATTTCTAAACAGGAAGATTTAAATAAGGCTCAATTCTTACGTATTGTCATATACCACCCAATTTCTACACACTTATATACTTACTTGCATACATCTCAATTTATTTGATTCCAACACTCGGGGAACTCAAACCCGGGTAGAAAAACCAACAATGACGCCAAGAGTGTTCGATCGGTCATAAGCATGAAAAATAACTGACAACGACCCCAAGAGTGTTCGATCGGTCAAAGACATAATGAAACAACCGACAAAGACGTCAAGAGCATATGATCAGTCAAAGACATAACAAAACAACTAACAATGATGCCAGGAGCATATGATCAGGTGCTGAACTACAAGACCCCTCCGGGGCGAGCATCACTAAAACTCTCCTTCGGTGCTAACATCACCAAGACTCCCCTCCAGGGCGAGCATCTCCAAGGCTCCCTCCAGAGCGAGCATCATCAAAACTCCCCTCCAAGCCGATCCGATCCATTTTTTTAAACCATACAATATATATAAATCGCAGTGATGAATAGTTTAAAAAATAAAAGAAAAACATTTAAATTTTAATTAAAAAAAATAAAAAACCAGGATAAAATCAATAGGAGATGAGAATTCACAGTATCAAAAAAAAATGTTCATACCCTTCCTTAGATTTGATTTTACTAATAAGTAATAATATCTTTAATCAACAATTTATTAATATAGTATCATCTTTAGATAAATATAAATATAAATATATTTATATTATATAATTGATTTGATTTGATTTATTTTATCACAATTTAATAAAAAGTAATACTAAAATAAAATAAATTTTCTCATACCAAACTCAGCAGCCGTGCCATCTTCTAGAGTTCCACCAGAATGCATAAAATAGAAAGAAAAAATATGTTCTGGGCCTTACTTAAAATGCGGTCATTTCCATACATTCCACCCAATTCTTATGTATTTATATATTTAACATATAGATTTTTTTTTTTTAATTTATATCTTTATCTCTCAAAAATTTTCATATCATATAAAAATATTTCCATTTTAATTTAAAAAATGCAATATACCTCTTCATAAATTTGGTAATTATGTAAAAATATAAGTTTAAAAATTGGAGATGTAAATACATAATAAATTGTGTGCTATACTGCTATATATATAATTTCATATGTATAGAATACTCCGTCGTCCCGTCCAAACAGTCTACGATTTCGCAGAGCAGAGCTACCTCCAAACGCAACCAAACGAAAGAAAAGAAAAAAAAAAAACTCAAAAAAATTTGGAAATCGGCCGTTGAATGACCATTTCCATCAATCATTCCGTCAAAAAAATGGTTTTTTATGGCTCTGGATTTAACCCTAGACTGAAATTGAAATTCCGCCTCCATTGCTTTCCTCCCCCTCCTACGACGAAATGGGAGGAATGTCTTCATGTTTCGCTAAGAAGAATCCCTCCGTGGAATCGGCGACCAGCAAGGGCTGGGTGAATCTGGATAATGGGATGAAGGTGGATGAATCGCTGATTCAGGAGGCCGCGGCCTTACTGCTGCTTCAGCAGCGGGAGAACAACAGCATAGATGCCTCGCAGATGTTCGATCGGTCCTTTTCGGCGAAATCGCCATTGATGGGGAAGAAGAAACATCAGGGGCTGCCAAGGAATGCGAGCTCTAGGCCTAGGTCGATCACCGACCCCGATATTCCGCTGCAGGATTTTTTGAATCGGGTGAGTGTTTGAAGTTCAATTCATGTTTGATTGTTGTTTGTATGCCGGGAAACCAATCGTTAGTTGAGTTATTTCAAATTAAAAAACGGATTTTTTTCTTTTTTTAAAGTTCTTTGAAATCTGTCGAATCATAAACTGTTATTAAAATTATCAACTATTATTTACGAGAACCTAATCAATTACAGACTCCTTGAGATGAGGTAAAACTCTATTAGAGTCATATAAAGTTTGTAAATTTGTTTGTCTTTTTATGTTAAATTTTTATTGGATGATTTACACGCGTACCACTCATTTTCTTATGTATTTTAGAACACCTAAACTTCAATCTTTACATACATGCCATCTAATCTGTACATGAAAGGGTGTCCTTTTGATGTGATATGAATGATTTGAGTGATGTAAATGTAAAAAGTAAAGCTTAGGAGTTGAATATTTAAAGATATAGGAATTGGGTGATATATATGTAAATGCGCCATTTTTATTTCGTCACTAATCTTAATGGAATCAACTTCATAACTCTTCACTTACTAACATATTAATTTATGTTTTCAGATGGGGGTCAAACAGCGGTGATCTTTGCCGCACACACACACCACACCACACCCCACACACATAAAACAAAATATTGAGAGACTTGAATGCTCATCCCTTAATTCATTTATTGTGTATTCAAAATTGCTCAATTTTTGCTTATTTTCAAATACATCCCCAAATTGTTGCCGCTCATAATTGCCACTGCCAGCAGTTAACCACCGCCATGGCCACGCCACTGCAACTGTACATTCAATTTATTTTAATTCAAACCAAATACAAAAATTAATATTCTGCATTTATTTTACACTCAATCAAATAAGTATAAAATATTTCACTTATACTGAATTTATTTAACCCATATTCCTTTTACTCTGCTTTTTTTTTTCAAAAAAAAAAAAAAAAAAGAAAGCAAGCAACCTTAGCTTTTCTTTTATCTGGATTGGATTGTTTTAGATTTTGTTTGTTACTGAAGAAAATTTTTTTGGTTTAGCTTTGTAGAAATATATAAATTCATCAGTGTTGAAGCAAAGTTGTTTAAGTTTAGCTTGAGCTCTGAATCAAAGTTTTTTGTCATAATAAAATAATTTTATTTTTTTAATTGTTGGCATATTTGACATGCTTCATACATTTTTTTTGTGACATGTTTAGGTTAAGATTATTTTCTTCTTCTAGCTATTTCTTCAGTCAGTTGATTCCTCCAAGTTTAGAACTTCTATATTCCTTCTCCGAGCTTAGGTCTTCTTTGTTGAAATCCAGATGAATTATTTGTGTCTGTGTGAGAGCTTTGTATAGGTACACAGAGGATAAACATATAGTTTATGTGTTGAGTTGGGTTTATAGAATGAGAAGCGTATGACCTATCTCGACTCTATCTATCATTGAACAACAACTCTTTAAGTTTGATACAAATCCTTCCAAAATAATCAAGTACTGTGTTTAATACGTTGAAGATCTCTCACATAATGGTGAGTTGTTGACAAATAATGCATACGGTTTTTTTTCTTCTCTTCACTCCTTAAACTCTAGCTCTTTCAATAATTTCTTTACAATTCAACTTTAGCCACAAATTTTGAGGGATTATTGAGTGAGCTGAGATGAGCAGAATTTTAAGTGTTAAATAAATATGTCAAAGCATAAATTTTGAAAATTTTTGTTTAGGTGAGTAAATACGATAGAAAAAATAATGTATTATCTCAAAAAATACAAAAAATATTATATAATGGATTAATTACTAGATAAATTTTCTTTACATAGTTTGACTAATATAGGATTTATTTTAATTGACAGGATAGAAACAAACCTCTATTGTTAATTGCATTTTAGGAGTGATTATCCTCTAAGAACGCTCTTGATTAAATTAGAGGCTCGTGTTCCTATAAATTTCAAATTTTATTTTTCAAGGTTGCTATAAAAAAAAAATAATCGAGATTGCTCAAATTAGACTACCAACACTTTAATTATTTTTTATTCAGCTTTACATTTTAGGATTAAGATTTATTTCATTCGATTGTTATTTTATAAGAAAGTTTTGACTTGTATTCCAACTACATAAGTTTATTAAAACTTATTAAGACATGAGGACTGATCATGTAAAAAAAGAAAAATAATATGCCTCAAAATTTAACCTAAGGTAAAAATTACGATTAAGATAGGATCTTGAGCTCGTTTCTAATATTAGTCAATGGATTTATAATGTTCAATTCTATCTATAATTGGAATGCACCCGACTCTGTTGGGCTTACAAATTTTTCTATAAAGAACAACCAGTTAAACTTATTTAATTGTTTTAAAATCATGTTTTCTAATCTAATGATATACAAGATAGTTCAGATTATTATTTTTTTTTAGGAGAGAAATATGACTTGTAACTGGACCATTAGAGTTAAGTCACCTATTTATAATTGGTGTGCAATGACTTAGCTAATGCATTAAATTTTATTTCAATTGATGAACTGAAATGCAATCCTGACATGCAGTGCATGTTTTATATATTGGTACAACATTACCAAAGAAAAGAATTTTATCCCCATAGGTCGGATAACTTTTCCTTGTCATGGCAGAAGTATCTAAAAATAAGGAAAAGATGAATATAAATGCATATGATTAGTTGTACATAATGATTTCTAATTCATTTTTAATTTTTATATTATTTTATTTTGATTAAAGTACAAAATATTTCTTTAAGGTGCTTACCACACAATCAAGCCGTAAACAATCACATAAAGAAAATTAGAAAAATAATATGCTTTTTATGTTTGCAAAAAGATCAAACATATAATAAAGACTGGAAAGAGATCCTTAGATTCCTCTTTTTTTGCGTGAGTTGTATTGGTTTGTGTTTAGATAGGAACTCTTTCCCGGGTTGTAATTTTTTCTTTTTATGAAACGTGTAGGGAGCAATAGTCTCCTTTAACTAAAAAAAAGTAAATAACTAAAAGAGCTAATTATATATAGAACACCCGAAACATTGATATTTACAAATTAAGCACCCAGGTGATTTTATGGAACTACTGAACCGATGTATTTATGTGTGTCACAATCAAACTTTTGAGAATTTGAAAAAATGAAAAATATGGGTTGGGGTTTTACCATGAATTTTGATATTTCAGTGAGAATTTGACAACTAAATGAAGGAGAGTGGTTGATTTGTAAATAACAAGTTTCGTGTGGTATGTTCTAAACATAATAAACTAAAGAGGCCTGGGCCGTTGAGTACTGCAATACACCCCACAAGGAAGAGAAAAATTGGTTTGTCAAGCTCTGCCCTTATACAACCCGACCTAGTCCTATAACATTGAATGATAAGGTCAATACATTCTCCTGAGGTTGTTCGGCATTGCAAAGCTTTTCATTATGTATAGGAGGGTTCATCCTTGTTCATCTTCGTTCATTCCTAGTTCTTTTAGTTCTTGCTTGATTTTTTTGTTCAGCTTCATTTTCTTTCGTTTAGGTTCATTTTATTTTGTATAGGTTCATTTTCTTGAACTTCATAAGCTTTACTAGACTCATCTAAATTATAAGCATAGGCTTATGTGTTGGAAAATAAAACCTATGCTTACTAGAACACTTAGGTCTTATATAACCCTACAAAACGGAGTCAAAACATAAAACATCTATGTCCCAAAAAAGTGCATATCACCACAACCATTACAACGTATCACAAAATATTACATAACATCACAAGAAAACATCATATTGAACAAACAATGCAAACAATCATAACCTAAAAATTAGGGTGGGTGCCCTAACAAACAAATCTAATTTGTGCTAGAATATGTGGTGACTTTGCACTAGTCTTTAATCTTTAATTTTCAATTCTAATTTGGGGTTAAGTTTTACCAACAGGTGTTTTAAATTTAAGTGATCAATATTTTAAAATTTTTCATTTCAATTTTTAGATTTTTTATTCAAATTAGGTTTTAGACTTTTACAGAGTATTCTTAAATGTATGTATTTGTCATAGGCGCTTACTTATAATTTAAGACATCATAGAAATTAGAATATGCACATTTCAATGAAAGAGGTAAAATGATACTTTATAACATCTCAAACCATACAAAAGTGACTTAATGGATTTTTAATTAGTTTTGATTTTTAATTAAAGGTGATTTGATTTATGAATTTAAAATTTTATTTTATGTCCAAATGACTTTAAAATTTTATTTTATGTCCAAATGACTTTAAAATTTTATGAAATTATTTTCTAAAATCAAAGACAACCTTAGAAACATTTCATAAAAGTTTGGAGAATTTTTGGATTATTTTGAATTAATTATTTTTAGTAATTTTTTTAAAGAAAATTTAACTTAATGCAAAAATAACTCAGAGAATTATGAGAATTTTGTTTGGATTTAGGGACCACCTTAGAGATGCTTCTGATTAATTTTGAATTAATTTGTATTGTCTAAAAAATTATTAATTATTTTAGATTCAAGGAATTATAAAAAAATTCAAATGATTTACAAAGTTAATGAAATTTTAAAAGGAAGTCTAGAAATCCATCGTAGCATTCCTCTAAAAATTTGAGACTTTGTGGAGCTCAATTGAATTTTCTATGAATTATTTAATTTATTTACATTTAAAAATTTCACAATTTTTATTATTAAAATAGTTGGGATTTAATTTTCTTAAAATTAATCGATTCTTAATGTTATTTAGATTAAAATTAGCATTTTTTTATGTTATTTGATTTATTATAAATTAATGAAGTTTAAGTCTAATTAATGATTTATTTTATTAAATAAATGTTTTATCTAAAATTTTAATGAAAATACTTGAAGAATGTCAATATTTGGTATTTAAGGTCATTGCTGACCTTTGAGGGAAGTCTTGAAAATTTTTTTATGAATTTTGACATATTTTAAGTAATTAATAATTTTTATTAATTTAATAATTTTTATTAATTATCATCTAATGAAAATTATTTAAATGATTTAAATCCCCTTTAAATTGCCTTGAATTTCTCACAAGAAAATTTATAGAGATCTCAAGGATGTTTTAGGAAAATTTGGGATTAATCAGTAGTAATTAAAGGGTTAATTGACAAATTGAAATATAATCATGAATTAACTTCCCAAAATATTTTTAAATATAGAGGAATTTTTTTCTTTTATTCTTTGAGTATTCATATTTAATTTTTAGTTAAGTTGATAGTTAGATTTGAAAATAAAAATTTTTCAGGAACTTTTTTGAATTTTGTCTAATTAGATTATCCACTTACATTGTCAACAGAGGACCGTGTAAACATTTTATAGGTGACGTGATCCTATTGGTTTTAAATCAGACAGCATGACTTTGTACGGGATACAACGGGATAGTTTTTGACTGTCTGGTATTGGATCGAACAACCCAAAGAATAACCATAGTTTATAAGTTTTGGTTGTAAGGTTTATGCACAACTAAATCAAGACCTTCTATTCTATTTCAATTGATGATCCTGATTTCGTCTTTGGGCTCTTGCAAGAACCATTGTCATTTGCTTGTTTTGGCTCGATCCACCCAATCTAAGTCTTGTTCATTTGGAAGGACACGGGGACTAAGAACATAACACTTATGGTTTGATTGCTTTGTTTTAAGATTTGTTTCACAAATGACCAAAGCTGAACATAAGTGAGAAGGAGATTTGAAATATCTGATGCAACAAGATCTTTTGGTGATTGGATAAATTTCTGTGTTCTCCCTTGCACCACAAACGCCCTTTCTTTAATCTCCATAGGCTTAGAGTCTATCTCTCTGGAAGTTATAGACAATTCAATTGGAAGTTACCAAGTGCTCTAAGATGGCTTTGTGAAAAGTGGCTTATTATTGGGTTGGTTAGCAATGAACCACTCATGTCCTTTCTAGATTTAAGCTTTAAATGGGTCTACATCAGTTAGCTTGACCCAGGTAGAGTTTTGGAAGGTTTAGGTTAGCTCAAGACAGACCCAATTACATCCTGATTGGATTTGCTATAGCCTAAGTTGGCTGATTCTGGAATTTGAGTTAGGTTGAGTCTCAGTTTGGGCCAGCTCAGCCTCGACCGAGTTCATGCTGGGTGGGTCCATTAGGGACCTAAGGCACCCTTGGGGTGCCTTTGATAATTATTGCTTTGAGTTTAGTAATTATAAATGAGTTAATTTGGGTTTAACCCCAAGTGAACTTAGCTTGGTTCAAGGTTAGTCCATATGGTCTTTAGATTTATGTGGGTAATTAACCTTAAGCCTTAGAAAGTGTCTTACCAATTTTAGTTTCAATTTGTGCTGTATGGTAAGAGTTTATTTCATTTACTTTGAACTTCATTGAGTTTGCATATTAATTCTATACTTCAAATTCAGTGTGATTTATAAATATCGACAGAATTAGAAGGAATAACTAGAAATAAATTGATAGATTATTGAGTATGATGGACATATATGTAGGAATTTGTAATATGTAAAAAAATATTCTTAATTTAATGAACTTGGTAGTTGTTATAGATGTATACCAAAGTAAAAAAAATGATTAGATTTTTTAAGTTATCGACAGAGACTAGATAATAAAATTATTCTTGATTGACATTTAATATATTATATCTCAAAGAATTTTAGAAAAATAGTATGAGTATGTCATAAATCTTGGTTGCTTTCTCTGCTTGTTAATTCTAGTATGATCAAATATTTAGTTGTAAATTATTTAATTCAGTGAAATAATTGGATAATAGTTTAGGGTGATATAATCAAATTTTAATTGTGATCTTTGTGGGAACAATTTTTTACTTATATTATTTGTTATGCAGTACAATTATGTACATCAATTAAGCCAATTAGAAGGCTAAAATAATCTAGAACTCTGTGGTGAAGTTACCTAGTGCTTAGGCAAGGGACCAACTCGTTCTAGTTCCATTTGATTTTGATTTGGCTTGAATTGGTTCAATGGCTTTCTATTGGGTTGTTAATGGGTCAAGTAAGCCCATTAGCCTCATCGAAGTTCAAAGGTTCCAATTTATGCTCTAATTGATTTAGATACATTCTCAGGAGATTGAATGCCAATTTGATCAAATTGGCTGCAATTAATTTGAATTTAATTGATTTTAGTTTGATATGATCGAATTGAATTATATCGAGTCAAGTGAAACTAATTGTTCATAATATGGATTTAGTGGTTTCAATCTCAATTTCAATTGATTAGATTGGATCTCGACATAGTTTTAGTTTTATTGAATTATATTTGAATGGTTGACAATCTAATGACCCAGTTAGGAGAGTAGTTTTTTTAGATTTGACTTATGTTAAGAGAGGTAGAGGTAGACCTAAAAAGACTTAGGCATGTTGTATAAAATTGTGTTAATTTATTATAATTAAATGAGAATATATCACTCAACAGGACACATTGAAGAAGCATGATTCTTGTAGCCGATCTCACTTAGTGGATAAAGGCTTGTTGTTGCTGTGTTGTTGTTATCTTTTGGTAAAGTTTGACTCAACATCTTCTTAAAATGTCATGATTGAGTTTTAACTGGACCAATGGTCAATTTTGCTTCCAATTATTCGAATTTTGATTTCTATATCTAAGGTGAATCTTTTAGAAATACCTAACCAAGTTGATTCAATTAATTTGATTTATTAGATTTATAATTTTTAAATGATCTAAAAGATGTTCTACTAGGTCAAAGTATGCCAACGCTAAGTTTGGAGACTTTGAATTCAACTCCATTATGTTTTTAATGATTTATAAGCTAGTTTAGTTCATTAAAATTCAAATGCTCAAATAATAGTTTAATTTATTTAGTGGGTCCCATAAGGTCCCTATGGGTTGAATTGGCTAAATTGAGTCGACCAAGCGACCTTGGCTCAAGGGTGCATCAAGGAGGAGTCTAAAAGCTTTTAGAATGAATTTCGAGGCTTTGGATTGAATCTTAGGTTCTTAGAGTTTAAGGGTTCTAATGATGTCCTCAGTGCCTTAGGTCTTAAAGAAGAATTTGATTCAGTTTTTAGTTCTTAATGATCTAATTGCGGTCAGCTCAATCTCATTTAGATTAGTATGTACCAACAATGAATTTATTTTAAACCAAAAAAAATTAATTTGCTTGATTTTAGATTTAATTTAGCCATAACCTAATCACTAGGAAAGTCTGCTAAGGAAACTATAAAAAAGTTTCTCTATTACGACTAGATCCTGTAGATTAAGAATTAGAAAAAAAAAAGATATATATCAATATCATTAAAAATGAGTTCAACAAAGCCCCATATGTAGAGCTCCTATTATCATCCAAAACCAACTTTGCAATGAATGCCTTTAAAGGTTAAGTAATCCTGAAGATGAGGTAGTATTGATTGTTTGGCTTCGGAAAATTGTAGGCTTGTTTGGCTCAATAAGAGGGCTATCAATTTTTGTTAGTTATTTCGGTAAACAAAATTGATTTAATTAGTATGATGAGATCATTTGTGAATTCGAAATAATCAATATCTAGTAGATATGAGGAAGATTGAGCATAATTTTGAGTCTGTTGGTCATAAAGTTTTGCAAAAATATATTGTAGGCATCAAATAAGTCTCATATGTGAGTGGAAAAGATGTTGAATTGTATCACTTTAGAGGATGGAAGTAATCTTATATATTTTATCTAACATAAATATTCATGGATGGTAGATTGGGAAGAATCTCTCAGTGATATTTCTATACTGACACAAGGTGTTGAAGCATATTTAAAAGATTATGAGAGCATGATTTATCATATATTATCCCCTCATAGTTAATTATAATTCTGAGTGTGATACTCGAGGAAAGCTTTAGATTTAAGACTTGCTTTTTTTTTTCCTTGAACTCAATGTAATGGAATCTAATAATTGTCTAATCAAAAAGAGATTGGCTTGATTATAAAGGCAGCACATTGTTCTCCATGATGAGGCACACTGGGGAAACAATTGGATGATCTCATGATTGTGATGCGGAAATATTTCATGAAGAGAGGATTGGCCAATGATAAAGTGGGACCTCTCAATATTAATTCCATGAAGGCCAATGAAATTGAACCAGAAAAGAGACTATAATAGAAGAGGAAGCTTACATTACTCCACCTAAGTAAAACTATTTGAATTGGGAAGAAGGGATATAATGTCAAATGTCAACCCTCCTAAATGCCTTATCATTGAGCGGGGAATTCTAGAGGCTATTAATAGGATGTGCATGCTTTGAATAGAGGACATCATCTGATTCATCTAAGCGAATTTAAATCCATGATGTCAAATCTCAATGCAGAAAGATTGACAAGATGTAAAATAGGTCTTATTGTCTTGTCCTAAAGGAAAATAGCCCTTATGCACATGAGGTCTACCAAGCAATGTAGAAAATGTAGTTTTCTAGATCGACATGTTGAGAAGACTGAAGGCCATGCAATTTAAGTTGCTTCAACTAAACTCTATTGAATTGCTCAATATTTATAAATTGAGTTTGTATAGCCAAACACCGCCACACCTTTATATCCAAGCTATTTTTGGACATAAATGTTCATTTTGGAATTTTTAGTAGAAATGGTTTTCGAGGTAAGCATATTTTGCAAAAATATTTGATTGATTTTAGCGTTTAAATTCTTTTCTAGCAAGCCTAATGTATAAGCCTAAAATAAAAAAAATAATAAAACACACAAACAAAAGTTGGTAAATAAGTGAAATCCTATAAATCTTCAATTTTTTTTTTTTATTAGTGGGTAGTGAAATAAAGAACATTCGCGGTGGAAATAGAAATGTATTAAAACATTCAACTATGGCACCAACTTGTTATTTTATCTTACTCTGGGTTAGGTATTCATTACCACAATAAGAGATAAGAGATGAATAACACATATATTTATTATACCAAAGGGGCTACTGCATTAACTTTTAAATGTTACAAATGTTACAAAATAAACATTTCAATGAATCACAACTCTTTAAAATATCATTATTGGTGCAACAACAATACAATGTGGGTTGTAAGCGATAACACAAGAAATATATTATATAAATAGTGGCAGTGTGGCTAACTAGGCCCAACTTGCTTGAGTGGTGGCATATTGGACCGGGGACCCATCAGGTTGCTAGTCAATAGAGCCACACAATATTGGGTGGCTAGCCAATCATTATGACCTAATAAAGGTATGTCTGCTGGATGAACCTAAGAGCTATTGGCCTGAGAGCCAATAGGTCAAGGTGGTTGGGTGCCCGTAGATCTTCGCTTTGAAGTCGATATCTTTGGAGTTTAGATGTAGATGCAAAATGACATCAAGCTGATATTGATGTATGCATGTGGATATGTTGACTGGCATTGGTTATGGCAAATGCTAAATTGTAAATGCTTTCAAGTTTGAGTCATAATGGAGGGAGGCAAGGGAGAGTCAGTGGGATAAAGGTGTCGATGAGTTGATTGGAGGAAGATGCTACCTTATAACAAGCCAAATATGTCATTGAAAAGTAGAAAACAGGTTGTCTTGTTGTATGATGTGGTGATGTCATCTCCTTGAAGTTGCCTCCAGCTAATTGGAGGCAACAAGCCTTCTTGGATGATGACTAGTAAAAAAGTTGGCAGGGTTGGCTCTTGCTCCATAACTTGTTGGCAAAATAGCCAAAAATTTGCTAGCAAAATAACTAAAGAGTTGCCCTTGCTGAAAGGGGAGTTTGCAGGTTGTGGCTGCCAACTTGCTAAGGTGAATGAGCTTATGGTTTGTGGCTACTAACTTAGAGTCAGGGTCCCTAGGTAGCAATAGGGTAGGGGTATTTCTTGCCACCTAAACTAAATGCTGGGATAGAACTCTATAATGAAAGTTACCTGTAAGAATCTTAGGAAATTTTTGTGGGGCCGCTAGCCCTTCTCCGTTGTTATTTGGGATGGTGGCTTGGGAAGTACTTTTTGATAGATGCCTGTATGATAACAAATAAGTTAGTTGAAATACATGTGCAAGAAGAGAAATAAGACGAGCTAGGAGTAATTACCTTTTATAAGGCTTTAACTGTAGATGGAAATGTTCCTGGGGTCCATTCTAATGAGAGATTAAAGGTGTTGAAAAAGGAGGAATGACTCTTGGAGTTGGAAAAAGAACAGGAGAGCTTATGAGGAATGTAGAGATAAGAGCTGGAGAGTGTGTTATCCGACCTTAGGAGAATGTTTAAACTTGGAGCAAAAATCCAATCGTTGATAAATTAACCTTAGCGAAGATTTGAGCATCCCTTCTATTTTATATGAGATGAGATGTGATAAAAAGGAGGTGATATCCTGAAATTTTTGGCCATTCCCTGAGCAAGATCTTGATTGCCAGGAAATATTTTGCTAATTGGTAACTATGTAGCTTCAAGGAGACTTATTTAAGTTTTGGAAAGGTGGCAAGAAGTCAATCATGTTAACACTTCAGGTGATGGCAGGAATATCCAAGGGAGTTGACCTTTAAAAACTTCAGCAGGTTTCAAGGCATCAATTAGCGTGAATTTGTCATTCAATGAGAGATGAAAACGAGTTGTGGTTAATGCCGAGACATCTGTCATAGGGATGGGTTGGTAGAGTGACAAGAAGATTTTAACGACTCATGGAATTGACCAAGGAACGGGCAAGTTGTTGGTGGCAGAGATTTGCTAAGTTGACCAGCATGCCAACAAGGTATCCATGAGGAGCCAATAAAGATTTTGGCATGGCTAACCTAGCATTGACTTGTAATGAAAGTATCGAGCTGTCGTCAATAGGGACATTGAGAAAGTGTTAGCAAAGTGGTATGCAAAAAGAAACACTTGACAAAGAGCAAGCATGCTTGTGGATCAGGCTAAAGTTATTGATCGACATGTTGAGCAACAAGAAGGGCGTTCATAAGCCATTAAAAGGGAATGTGATTGTTAGGAATTTTTTAAGGCTTGTTTCTTGAAATGTCAGATTGATCTATATCATCAGGGCATCCTAGGGTGGAACAAACTAATTTAGGGTTGAGACCGAAAGGAGATCTGCATCAATCTATTGTAAGGCTGAGTTTGGAAAATAGGTCAACACACATATAGTCCTTTCTTCCCTCATAACTGGCTATCGACAATAGTTTTTCGGGCCAAGTTACTACAAACCGCCCTTTCAACTTCACGCGAAGGAAACATGTTCTTTGATTTGGGGCTCAGTAGGCATTATTTTGCTAGGTGTAACCTTGGCTGCCCTCGATCTGAATAGCGACTTGCTTCATGCTCATAATTTGCTTCCTTTGTATTTTTAGTCTTTAACTAGCATTCTTTAGGATTTCACCTTGTTGACCTTGTCTTTCAAATGAATGGTTTCTATATATGGACACGTAAATTTAATAAATGAACTCTTAATTTAATATACATACAACAACAACAAGCCTTTATTCCATTAAGTGGGGTTGGCTACATGAAACCTTTTTCTCCATTGTGTCCTATTGTGATTCATATTTTCATTTAATTCTAATAGTTTAAGATCATTTTTTATACAATATGCCCAAGTATTTTTAGATCCACCTCTGTCTTTTTTAACATAAGTAAAATCGAAAACATCTACTCTCCTAATCGAATCATCAGATGGTTGACGTTTAATGTGACCAAGCCATCTAAGAAGACTCTCTCTAATCTTATCCACCACTGGAGCTACACCAACCCTTCATTTCACACTTTGTCTCCAAGTGTCAAGCTACTCGTCCACCTAAGTATTCTCATCTCAACAACACTTAATTTTGTTTTATGTTTTTCTTTTAAAGGCCAACTTTTTGTGCCATAAAGCATTGCAAGTTTCACCACTATTTTATAAAATTTCCTTTCAGTCTATGCTGCACTTTTATATCACACAAGAGGCCCGATGCATTATCCACTTCAACCAACCAACTTGAATTCTAGTAATAAAATACCCATCTATATCACCATTACTTTGAACAATAGACTCAGGATATCTAAAACATTCACACCTTTTAATGATTTGATCGCTCATAGTTACAACTCTGTCGCTAGAGCTGCTACTACTAAAATTACATTCCATGCATTCAATTTTATATCTACTCAAACGAAGGCCTTTAGACTCCAATGTAGACCTCCATAATTCGAATTATTCCTGGACTCTTTCTCTAGTCTTATCCACAAGAAGAATATCAATGATGAAAAACATACACCAAGGTACATCCTCCTATAAATGTCTAGTAAGAGCATCCATAACTAAAACAAAAAGATACAAACTTAAAGTTTATCCCTGATGTAATCCAACTAAAGTAGGAAAATACCTGGTCAATCATCCTATTTTAACACAAATAACAGCTGTAGTATATATATATATTTATTGAGTTGAATATAAGTCTATCAACACCTTTCATCTCTAGAACTTTTCAAAGGACTTCTCTTGGAACCTTATCATAATCTTTTTCTACATCAATAAAAATTAAATGTAGATCCTACTTATTCTTTTTGTACTTCTTCATCATTCCTCTCACTAATGTATAGTTCTCATAGTAGACCTACTAGGCATAAATCCAAACTTATTATGAGAAATTTTGTATCACGTCTTAACCTATGTTTAACTACCCTCTCCCATAATTTTAAAGTATAACACATCAACTTAATTCCTCTGTAATTTGCGCACTCTTGTGCGCCTCATTTATTCTTAAAAATAAGGACCAATATACTCTTTTTCCATCAAAGCATTTTTTTAGTTTTTAAAAAAAATAATAAAGAGTTTAATAAGCCAGAAGCTCCTAAATCTCTTAAATATTTTCACATTTTAATTGGGATATCATCAGGTCCTATTGATTTTATTTAAAGCATTCTTAACCTTTTTTCAATAATGCGATGGTAAAAATAAAATGTTTTATATTATTAATGATATTAAGATCATTAAGGTCGATCGAATTTTTAGAAAATTTATTGAAAAATTTATCAAAATAGCTCACCCACCTATGTTAAATATCTTCTTCTAAGAAAAACACTTTTTGATTTTCATCTTTAATACACTTTACTTGAATTAAATCTTTACTTTTTTTCCTCTTTGTTTGGCTAGTTTTTATATATATATATATATCATCCTCTTTAGTATCTAATTTATTATAAAAATCACTAAAAATAAAATTTTTAGCGCTACAAATCGTTCTCTTAGATTTCATACGAGTTGTCTTATATTTTTTCCAGTTTTCTAGGTTTTTGCATTTATATTAAATTTTATAACACAACTTCTTATATATTTTTTTCTTGCGCATTATTATTTCACCACAAACTATTTTTATTTATAAAAATTTTTTCTTTTAGTTCTCCAAGCACATTTTTTGTCATTTGTTTAATAGTGTTTGTTACTTTATCTCACATAGAATTTGTTTCTTCATGAACATCTCAAATATTAAAATCTTAAAGTTTACTCATAAAATTATTTTTATTTATCTTTTTAAGTGCCCCCGTATAATTCTATAACAACGTTTTCTTGTATTCTTTATCTTTTATCTTCATCTTAAATGTAGAATTAATAATTAAGGTTGAGTATTTAAATTTCACTTTAAATAATCTTATAATCTTTACACTCTCGACGATCTCTTTTTCTCATAAAAAAATAATTAATTTGTGTTTTATTAGATCAATTTTTATAAGTAATAATATGCCCTTCTCTTTTCTAAAGTATTAACAATAATAAAATCATATGTTAAAGCAATATCTAATGTGATTCTACCTTTTTCATTAATCACTCCAAAATCATAGTCACCATGAATATTTCTGAAATCTTCAACCACTTTACCAATATGTCCATTTAAATCCCCCCCCATAAAAATTATTTCTCTAAGATGTATCATTTGTATTAATTCTTTTAGGTCATTCCATAATTTTTCTCTTAAATTTATTTCTATACATATTTGAGGAGCATAAGTACTTATAATATTAAAATTCTCAGGATCGATAATAATTTTTAGGGCTATAATTCCATCTTAAATTATATTAATTTTTACAGCATTATCTTTCAAACTCTTATCTTTAAATACATCTACACAATTTTATAGTGCGACTTCTACTTGCATGCCAAAGTTTAAAACTTAAGTTATAATTCTCCTTAGCTTTTTCTCTAACCCATATAATTTTTTGAATACATAAAATATTTATATTCCTATGAACCATAATATCAACTAAGTCCATTAATTTACCCGTGAGAGTACCTATATTCCAAGATCATATCCTAATATCAGTTTCATGGACAAACTTTTTTACTCGCATTTGTACGTAATGTTAGAACCATTGCTTATTTGACACTACATCCGGACGGCAGTGTAGCGGCCCTTACACACTTTTCGTTGTATTCAAGTCACACAGTGTGTCTTCTAGGGGGCGCCCTAGCATTTACACTAGGATTTATGTCATGATGTTTTTGATAAATTTTACGTTGTTTGTCGACTAACTAAGACAACTCTCCAGTTTTCATATACGAGGCTTGGGACCTGGCAATGACAATATTTCTTAATTAATTATACATATCGACTAATATTTAAACTTGTGCAATTAGGTATTGAAACATTTTTTTTTTTCCATGAGGACTCAAAGTCAATAAATTATGCAAAGATGTGACATATTAACATCCTAATATCAATTCATGAAGTAATGCATATCATATAAGCATCACATTAAGATAATATATCAAAGTAAGACCAAACAAATTCAAAATAAGTTTTAACACAATAAGTCATTCTGTCCGCTCCTATATTAATGTAGGAAAATAGCAAGTGGCTAAGATTAAAATTTTTAATGTTAGAAATATCTGCCACTGTTAATTTAGTGAGTTTTCATTCAAAATGAATTGAGTTTTTTTTTTTTTTCTTATCCTGAATTATGTTAATATTCTATCAATATTGATCTTCATCTTTGATCTCAATCATCATTCCCTTTCAATTCAATAAAAATCAATAAATATGTTATTTAAAATTTAAAATAATGACTATTGTTTTAGTTACACTTTTAATTATATAATTTTTATAGAAATTATTGTCATTAATCTGTTACCGACTTGTGTTTGTTTGACGAATTGGCCTTAATTTTACTCTCTTGAAGGAAATAACATTTGAGTGCTTATTGCAAATTTAATTTTGTAACATCATTGCCATCATTTACAAATGTCTCATCATTTGATGGCACGTCATTACAAACTAATGTGTTTTCATCATCTTCAAAAGCTTTTTTTTTTCAAATATATACCAGTTTTACATGATATAAAGCTAGGAATTTATCCTTAACGAACTTAAATGATTCTCCTTTTGATATGAATTTGATTCTCCTTTTGATATGAATTTGATACATATATTTCAATTTCACTAATGATCAAATGTCACGCATATATGGCCTAGTAATTTAATGGCAAAGCATTGTTCCTTTGAAGTGACATCATCAAGCTGAATTCACAATTCAACTAATATCTGAAAGAAACACACAATTAGAATTAACATACAAATTTATTGAATCATCTAGTAAATATTAACAATTATGTAGTGAATGCTTTGATTATAACTGTAGCTTATTGTAGTCTAAAAAAATCTTTATTAGATTGGTTAAGTTTTTATTCTTGATATCAGACCCCCTGTCAAATATGATAGTCACCTCAGTCTATTTTTAGGCTCTCATAATCTCATTAATTTCTCAATGCTATTGAGTTTCTCTAACATCCAACTTCACAACTCATATATTGATGGTGGTTTTAAACTTCAACTATTGGAGCTTATAGAACGGATCCTATTGAGTCTAAATGGAATGATAGTTTCATAAAATAAGCTTTCATTATCCATGCACATATTCCTGGGAGCCACTCTAGCATTTTGTGGAGAGATTTGATGGGCTACCCTCACGCCATCATCCCTCTCATCTTCAACTTCATTATGTATTAATCCATAATTCTTCTTGCTTCTCTAGATATTTGTGGTAAAGAAGATAAATTTTTTCCACTAGACCTATTATCATTGATGTGTGCTAGAAAATTCGCGGCAGTAGAGTAGCATATTATCGAGTGTGGTACAAACATTCAACACACACTCAGAAAAGAGAAAACAACTAATAAGTGCAAATTCCTTTGAATTCCTGCTCGATGAATTATAAGTGATCTGGGACGAAATTGCACTTTTTCTGGATGATCGGTTTAAAGGTCAAATTTATCTTTAAAGTGTACATGATTATTATTGGGTCGATTGCAGACATGTCGGCTGGAGTTTATGCGAAAATGTCTTGGTTCATTTGGAGGAGATCTACATGTTCTGACCTTCGCTCATCGGAGAATAGGGAACCAAGTTGCACCATTCGTGAGGGGTGTTCATCGGAGAGCGGGACATGGATCAAGTCTTCCATGGAAGAAGCCCGTTGAGATACGAATATCAAATTCTCGATGCTAAGTGTCACCGATGGGCGTGGTTATGCTTGCCTGAGGTAAAATGATTGCTCTGTCTGTTGATCCCCTCGTATGACGCCGATCCTTGCTAGGGTTGGGAACTTTTGCTTCAGGTGTGACACAGAAGTAACGATGCCAAAGATGGATTACAGGGGTCTCCCGAAGATGGTATTGTATGCTGTTGTTGAGGAAAATCTCCCATGACAACTGGAAGATTTATTATTCCCTCGGCTTTTACCGGTCGATTGTCAAAACCGTATAATGGCCCGGATGCAGGTTGAAGTATTTACCTTGTTAGTCCTAAATTGAGGAAAATGGAGTAGAAAAAGACTTGGACAGAGCTCCTATTGTCGATCAGGATGCTCTTTACATTGTAGCAGGTTTCGCCAATTTCTGCGCTAATGACGAGAGGGTTTTGGTGAAAGACTTGAACTCCTTCCAATTCAAAATTATCAAATGTGATAGGCTCAAGGCACATTTTGTTCTACACTGGTTCACCGGGTGCAGTGATAAGGACTTGATCCATCAACAACGAGCCTCCAACAATTATCTGAATTTCGGCCACGACTGCGTGACCCCATGTTGTTGCTTTTGTGTATGTTGCCCCTCAATAAGAGCATTATCAATACCAGCTAGTTTGTTTTGTACAAATCGGCCAAGAAATTCTTCCCGAATCATCTTTTCAATCTCCTCCTTGAGTTGCTTACATGCCTCAGAGGTGTTGCCATGACTTCGATGAAAGTAATAATATTGTCCTGATTTTCTGAGTTAGGTTTTAGGAGGTGAGACCACTTAATAGTGTCATCATCTTTGATGGCCATCAGGACATTAACATGTGATTTGTTGAGTGGTGTACTCTTTCTTAGGTTGATGCTCACTTCACTGGTTCGCAAGTTGGGGAGGGAGGTTACGATTCTTCTATTGTTCGGACTTTCTTCATTGCGAATATTGATTATTGTCTCCAGCATTAATCTTGTGGCTTCCGCCAAATTGGTTGAACTGCTCCTTATGTGCGCTGATGGTCTCGTCTACAGTGATTGGGCCTCAACACAGTAGACAAGATCTGCATAAGAACGAACTGTCTCCCACATCAGTGATGAGTAGAAGGGTTCTGGGCGGAGCCCCCCAAGGAAGACTCCTCTCAGTAACTCCGGATCCACTCCTGGAATTTAACGAGCTTCAGCGGAAAACCTACGGAAGTAGTCCTTGAGCAACTTTCTTTCACTTTGGCGAAATCTCGAGATGAGATGAATCCTCGATGAACACTAAATCTTCTCAAAATTTTCAACATTCTAAAGGTAGATAAATAGATATTAGGTTCAGATTTTTCCAACATTTTTTGGTCTGTTTAGTAATAGGAAAATATGTCACCCTATATTTTTTCTATCCTATGAAAGATGGCAAATTCATCCATTTGTGATGAAAACCATCTATATCTAGAAACTGATTACCCATGTTGTCTGCCTGATTGGGAATTCTTCCGTCTTTTTTCTTTCTGGCAAATTATTTTTTCTGACGCAATCCGTTTTCCTAAAAGACGCTGCATTCTTGTTTCTCATTCATTTAAATGACACCTTTACAGGAAAGAGGAGCAGATGATTTAGAAACAAAGAAAGTTGTTCTTGTGCATGGAGGTGGTTTTGGTGCATGGTGCTGGTATAAGACTATGTCGCTTTTGTCTGATGCTGGATTTGAGGTCACTGCAATAAACCTTGCTGGATCTGGAATTCATTCCGTCGATACTAACAACATTACAAGTCTCTCCGAATACTTAAATCCATTGATTACTTTCCTTGAACAGCTTGGTGATACAGAGAAGGTCCGCTCTCTTCTTCTTAAATTAAGATTGAATATCTTCCATTATTCATCATATTGTGGTGTTTTGTCATTTTAGAATCTACTTAATTGAACAATACGTCATTTCTTTCTAATATTCATCTTATCGATTCAAGTGTCAAAATAATCACCCGGCATGGGGCATTTTTTAGTCTTAAAAGTCTATAAAAATGTCAAAATAATCCCTCGACTCTTTTAATATGGGCTAAAATAGTTCCAGGGTAGACTATTTTAGGCACCAATTAAAAAGTTTGTGGATTAAATTGACACTTTTATAAATTCTGAGATTAAAACATTCCCTCGCAAAGAGTTTGGGATTATTTTGACACTTTTTTCTTATCTTACAATGCTTTTTCTAAAATGACTGCTCTTTGCCTTGCACCATTGTAGTCTTCACTTCTTGTTTTGGGAGCATAGAGATGATCTTGCTGAACTTGAAAATTGTATTTTCTTGGATTTTATTCCCAAGCATTTTTTTACAGGTGATCCTAGTTGGGCATGACTTTGGTGGTACATGCATCTCATATGCCATGGAAGCATTTCCAGCGAAGATTGCCAAATCTGTTTTTCTTGCTGCCGTTATGCCGAAAAATGGCCAAAGAACTGTTGACATTCTCTCTCAAGAGGTTTCAATTCATTTTTACAAATCATTATTTACATACATAGTCCACAATTCTTATATATTTACATATCTAACACACACTGTAATATTTACATGCATAGCCTTTAAATCCTTAACATCACATCAAAAATACTACCGTTACATTTTAAAGTAAAATACACCTTTTTCAATCATAGTTTTATAACACCAGAGTTATAAATGTAAATATCAAATTTTAGGTGTTAGATATATAAATAAATAAGAATTGTGTGGTATGTCTATATATATATATATATATATATATATATATATAGATTACAGACATATAGGAAAATTGTTAAATTTCTTGTCATTTTTCAGCAAATGCACTTTGTTGTGAGGTACATGGACATCATCAGTTTCACTAAAGTATTTATGATTTGTTTTTAGGGTTAAACATAGAAAATGCTTTCTAGAACCAGAGGATAGCAAGCTTTGATCACTCTTTGCTGATAACTCCTAATCAGATCTGCTATCCATTTTTTTCTGACAATAGGAAGCTACCAATGAACTGATGCAACAAGCTCAAATTTTTTTGTATGCAAATGGGAAAGATCAAAGTCCTACAGCTATTAACCTCGAGACATCATTATTAAAAGATCTTTTGTTTAATCAAAGCCCTACGAAGGTATGCCTTCTTCTACCTATCAGCAGCCTTTTTATTTTATTATATTATATATAAATGTATTATTAGTGTTAAGGTAAACGTTTGCTTTGCATTATTAGTTTGAAAGTGCCTATGTATAGGCAATTAAAGAGCATACAAAAGATAAAAAGTAAATAGGAGAATATCCTTGATTATGAGTATATAGAAAGATCTTTCATGAGAATATTGTATAGGTATGCCTCGTTCTACCTAAACAGTACTTTTTTGTAATACTATCTTCAATCTTGTACTTTCTCTCGAGTTGGATCATTTATTAATTAGCTCGACCTTATGGCATAGCTTGGTAAACTAAAGTAAACCTAAAGGTTTGATAAAAAATTACCAATTGTTTTGTTTTGAGAATGAATGAGCATTTAGAAGCGCAATGATTTGAATCAAGTAGGAGAGAGCATTGGGGGAATGATCAAGTCAACTATCATCTAAGATTCAACATATTAGAGGGAGGGATTTAGTTCAAAGAGAATTATGGCAATAAAAAATTCCTCATTTTTTAATGTTAGATGCTCGGAATACTAGAAAATGAAAAAATTTATTCATTTTACTTGACTTGTAAGGTAACACAGTACTCTTTCAGTGGTAAATCATGTTGTCGAAGAGAATTTTCTCAGAATATAAGTTATAGATATAGATGATATTATTTTTTGAGAAATAAGTAGAAGGAAGAAAGCCCCACATCTTCTTTAAGTTTTCTTGGAACTTGACAATTGACACAATAGTTGGTTCAAAACTATTTAACACCTAAGAAAATTTGACAATCATTACAAATCGGAGAAGACTTGAAGTTTTCATGTGAAACGATAAGGAAATGAAAAGCTTTCAACCACTGAAGATGAGCAAGAAGACAACTGTATGCGTGCATGGTAAGTGTGGGAGACGAGCAAGCTAGGACAACCCATCTCGAATGCCATATTAAAGGAAAATCTTTTTTTTACTGCTATTGGCTTAGAGTAGTAACCCTTTGTTGCAAAATAACTTGAATGCAGAAGGCAGACAACGAAGTGGGAAATATTTTTAATTATGAGTATTTAAAAACATAAATATAGATTTATGCAATGCTTTTAAACTAATTATTACTCTAATATCGTTTTCATTCTCCTACTTTCCAACATGCATTAATAACAACTTTAAAAATACTTTACAATAAAGTAACTTGAGAAATGACTCACCTATCAAACTCTTAAAGTTATTCTATTATTTTATATATAGCATCAATTACCTTTAAAATGCAAAGATTAAACTTTCACTTTTATTTTTTCCACTTTTTTGTTGTTATGGTTGCGTTAATAATCAAGGTTTTGAAAATCAGATCAGACATCAAATCAAAAGAAGGAAATATTCAAGGTTCATTGGTTAAACTAAGATTAAAATGGATGATGTAATTAATATAGATATTAACTAAATATGATTAAATGATAAAATATTGATGTAATAATGACAAATGTAATAAAAGAGCAAACTAATAACAGTTAAGATTAGTCGCCCAGGATCTAAAGGCCGTAAAGCTCTGTAGCACAAACCTACGGAGGAGCAGCGCTCCTATGCCACGATGCAGCGTCTTTTGCTTTCGATGTCACACAAAATTTGTCGCACCGGGTTGATCCGTGGTTTGACCGGTTCGCAAGTCTACAGATCGAACCACCGATTTGACCGGTACTAGGCAGTTCATAGACAGAATGGGTTTTTATATGATTTAGACCCGACTGACCACTATTTTGCGATCAAATCGGCCGGTCCAGTCCGGTTTTCTAAACCTTGTTAATAACGGTTTAATTTTTGTTTTTATAACTATAGCTTGATCCTAATTGTATTTTGCTCTTTTTCTGTAGGATATCGCTCTGGCTTCAGTTTCTATGAGGCCCATTCCTTTTGCACCACTACTAGAAGAACTCCAGCTTACAGATAACAACTATGGCTCGGTCAGGAGATTTTACATAGAGACTACTGAAGACAATGCGCTGCCTCTTCCCCTGCAACAAAGACTGTGTGAATCCAACCCCCCGGAGAAGGTTTTTAGGCTTAAAGGCTCCGACCACTCCCCATTCTTTTCAAAGCCTCAAGCTCTGCACAAGATCTTGGTGGAGATTGCAACAATTTCTCCTAACCAGAACTTGAAAACCAGCCATGATCATAGCGCCTAATTCAATCTATAAAGCCTGCTCATAAGAATTTGAAACTCAGCGGACTCAAATGTTTTGATTCTTAAAGGTGGATTCTGGTGAGATTTATTTTCGAATGAAAATCATGTCAATATATTTTGACATAAGTTGGGGGCATTTACATACCCACCCCACCAAATTCCTATGTATTATATTCCCCCCCACCCAAATCTTTCATATCATGTCAAAAATATGATCATTTTTAACTTTTTAAAAAAGTGAATTGCGCATTTTCAGTCATAGATAATGTGACATGTATAGGTGGATGTGTTGAGCTACAAATTTTTTACTTCAACAGAAAAGTTGCGTGTCAACTTTCATGAACTGACACAAAGTTTAGATGTTTATATGTGTAAGAATCGGGTGGTATGTATGGATCTTTTTGATACCCCTTCTCAAGGAAAAAATATTACATCAGGAGTCCTGATGCAGAAATGTATCAGGACTCCAATAAAATTGTGTCACGTGTCCAGAGGAGCTAGACCATACATTAAAGTATACATCAAACTCAGGTTCCTTTTCGGTGAGTAGCCATCTCAGCTTTTTTATTTTTGTAGTCCTTCTCGATGGATGAATCAACTATATCAGAGACACAATCTCCTACATTACCCACTCCAAGCCTTACTATACCTCTGTCCCTCATGTTTCTTGTATCTCAGTTAAAGCAATTCTCTAATGGGCTATTCACTCTTGAAACTTATCATGTGTGGAGAGCATAGATTCTTAAGCTCTTCTTAGCAATTGGATTTGAGGGGTTTCTCACTAAAAAGCTCAATGTCCTCCTCGATTTACAGAAATTGCCATAGTCCAAACTGAAAATCCCCATTTCCAACTATGGAACACCATTGATCTGAAACTTGTCTCGTTATACTCCACAATCTCCCCAACTGTTCTTCCTCGTATTCTTTACCTTTAAACCATCACTGAAATCTGGACAACCTTGGAACGTCGCTTACAACCCACTAATCGATCACTTGTAATTCAATTGAAAAATGAATTATACAACATCTCCATGAAGGACCTGATGGATATCTGCTCCCTTGTTGATCACATCATGTTTGTCGGTTCTCGACTAGATGCTGAAGACGTTGTTCTGTATATTCTTAATGGTTTCCACCCTCCTATAATGCCTTCAAGATATCCATTCAGACATATCTTCAGCCAATTGCGCTTGATGATCTATATTCACTCCTCTTTAGTGAAGAAATACAAGTTAATAATGAAAGTTTTAAACATCAGTTCTTGCCTGAGCCGCCATTAGCCTTGGCCACATCCCTTGGACGCCATTCCACTAGATGCATAGGCGTATGGGGGTGCGATCTGCATCTATATCTACCATTACTCATCAAATCTATCATAAAATGGGATACTCGACAGCTAGCTATTGGCATAGGACCAATCTTGATTACACCCCATCGATTCCTGCTTACGCTTTAGCTGCTACAGCCAAGGATTGGGTACTCGATTCAAGCGCAATGGCCCACTTCACAAGCTACTCAGTATACTGGAATGAGCAGGTGCTGGTAGGGAAGGGAATGGTCAAGCTGCCCTCATTCATCACAAAGGAGATGGTTTTCTTCCCACTCCTCAGCGTAAGCTTAAACTCTCACAAATATACCATACCACATCTCTTTCTCATAATCATTTATCTATTCATCAATTAAACAAATGTAACAATGTTAGTGTGTCTTCTGACTCTTTTGGTTTTGTTATCTCTGACCCACAAATACATCTGATTCTCCTCTGGGGTCCCAATACTAATGGACTCTACTTTGTTCCCTCACCTACATGTCTACCACAAATGTTTACTACTTCTATTTCTATGTTACAACACGCTGAATTGTGGCATCGACGTTTGGGGCATCTACATCCACAATATATTGCCACTATCACCAACCAACAACATATGTTTCTTTCATCTCGCTCAGCATCATGCATCACCTGCAACCTTACCAAAAGTCACAAACAACCTTTTGTTCGTAGCATAGGAAGAAAATAAGTGATATATGGATTCCTTCCCCAATTACCTCTTATCAAGGATATCATTATTATATTGCATTTATTGATTATTTCTCTAATTTTTGTTGGGAATTTCCTGTGTAACAATTCTCAAGCCACACAAATCACTCAAAAATTTTTTACACTTCTACAACATCAATTTAATGCTAAAATCAAGAATTTTCACGTAGATCGAATACAATAAATCCTTACAAACATATCTAACTCACCTCGGCATTCTTCATCAATTTTCCTTTCCATGTAAACCTGAGCAAAATGGGGTTGCTGAGAGGAAACATCGACACTTCCTTGAAATAGCTCGTGCCCTCCTACATCAAGCACACCTTCCTTATAAATTCTGAATTGATGCAATCTCTACGATAGTACATCTCGTAAATAGAATGCCCACAATAACTGCTTATCATATCTCGCCATATGAACATCTTCATTAATCTTCACCGTCATATAGGTGTGGTTGTTGTAAGTGTCAGAAACCTGAAGCAGCACACAGATTGGCAACGTCACTTCTATGTGTATTTCCTTGGTTATTCTATCCAATACAAGGGTTACAAATGTTTTCATCCACCCACTAACAAAATTATTGTATCTAAACATATGGTGTTTGTTGAACATTATTCTCCCTATTCCATGCTATCTGTCTCCTCACTCCTCAATAGCTCCAAGTGCAAAATCTTCCACCGTTTCTTCTTCAACCTACGACATATCTCACTCCCATGCCAACTCCCTCGCTCAGGTCCAATCCCATACTGGCTCGCATGGCTCCTATTATTCCACTAAATTCTTCCTTCCAAACAACTTCTGCTGCTCCCAATTATTCAACCCTTCTACTATCAAACCCAATCCACCGACAGGCTCACCTCCTACCAACAACCCAATCTCAAACCACTTCAGAAGATGAATCTTCTTCAATATATTGACCGTTCCCCTGATCCCACCTTGTATGCTTGGGCATCCAAAGATCCAAAGATCCTAAGTGGCGGCAAGCCATGGCTGTTGAATTTAGTGCTCTTCAACGTCAAGCTACTTGGGTTCATGCTCTCTCACCTCTTAATCAAGTTATCCATGGTTCTCAGTGGGCATACAATACCAAAATTGATTCAAATGGTCAGATAACTAGATAAAAGGCTAGCCTCATTGCACACGGTAATCATCAAGAATATGGCATCAATTATTCTGAGACGTTTAGTCCGGCGGCTAAGATGCCTACAATTCGCATTCTTCTTACCCTTGCCCTTCATCACAATTGGCCGGTGCTTCAATTTGACACATCAAATGCTTTTCTTCACGTTACACTAAATGAAACTGTCTATATGCGACATCCACTGGGCTTCCATGATCCCCATTTTACGAATCATGTTTGCCTCCTCAAGAAATCATTGTATGATTTAAAATAGGCCCTGCACCAATGGTTTGCCCGACTTTTCCACATACTGAGGTGTTACAACTAGCAAGGCTGACTCGTCTTTACTCATCTACACTCACCAACAAGTTCATATTTTTGTTCCCCTTTACATGGACGACAACCTAATTACCGGTGACGACTCTCAACACATCTCTCATCTCACCAAGGGCCTTGCCTCCAAGTTTCAAGTCAAAAATTAGGCTCCGTTGGCTGTTTTCTTGGGATTGATATTCACAGAAATGCAACCTCTTATTCTCTATCTTAACAAAGGTATGCAACTCTACTTACTTCTATTGCAGGTATGCAAGATTGACTGTCCTCCTCTTAGCACTCTTATGCCTAAGTCTCGGGTGTGTTGTGATGAGTCGAGTTCCCCATTTCACAACCCTCACTCTACCGTCAACTTATGGGCTCGCTGCAGTATCTTACAGTTACTTAACCTGACATTGCTATGTTGTAAATCATCTAAGTCAACATATGCATGTGCCCACCAAGGCTCACTACACCCAGCTTACGCAACTTCTTCACTATTTGGAAGGCACTAGTCATTTTGGCTTGCAAATCACTCTTGGGGATCTTCAACTCTCTACTTATGCTGATGCGGATTGGGACGGCGATCAGTCCGATTGGAAATCAACCACAGGGGTGTGTTTGTTTCTTGGCGATACACCTATTCCATGGCTAGTTAAGAAACAGTCGATCAAGGCTAGGTCTTCTTGTGAGGCTGAGTTTCTGGCTCTTGCTACTAGCACTACAGACATTATTTGGCTTTGTCATCTTCTTGAGCAATTTGTAATTCCTATATCCAAGCCAACGCCTCTGTATTGTGATAATATATCAGCAATATCTCTTGCCAAAAATCCTACCTTTCATGGAAGAAAAAAAATATATCGAGATTGATCATCATTTCCTATATATACTGTTGTTACCAATTGTTGAGAAATTTTTAGGGCGAAGAAAATAAGAATCGACACAAATCCAGAAAAAACACAAAGATTTAACGAGGTTCGGCAAAGATGCCTACATCCTCGGGAGTAGAGCGCCAAATTCACTATTTCAGATGAGTTACAAGTTCGGTTCCATACCCATAGGGTTACACATCTATTTATAGATAAAATTCACAAATAAATTACTAAAATGCCCTTGCTCCCCCCAACCCACTAAATTCCAAGAGACACTCTTTTTCACCAGAAGACACCCCTCTTTATTCCAAGAGACTCCAAATTTCTGGTATATGAGTCATACCTAACAAATCTCCACATTAACGAATATCTAGCCCCTTAGGAGAAATGCATCACCCGATATATGAGCCATACATAACATATGCCCTAACTTATTTATGTTTAATCAAAGTGATCAAACAATTGATATCTTTACTAAAATCTTACCAAAACGTCATTTTAATGTTCTTTGCCTCAAGCTAAGGGGGTGGTACTTCTCCGACCCCTCACCTTGTTGGAGGGCATTAGCCATCCCGCTACTAATAGTGATACTCACACTAGCTTCACTACCAATATCGAAGACAGTTACACATAGCATTACCTTACATCCTTTATATTCCCATTTACTGTGTAATTACCATAGTAGTGAATATACCTTTTCCCTTGTGCTATAATTTATAATGCATATTTAATATATTACTGTTAAACAAATAATTAAATAAGTTCTAATTTATTAAATTTCATTAAAAAAATATATTGTATATAGTATATTTTATGTTAAATATAAAATATTTAATATGTTACCTATTGAACAATAAAAGTATTTATTCATGAACAAAAATAAATAAATTAACCCGTATTCAAGTTTAGTTTTGATGAAGAAACTTGACCGAGTATTAATCCAACCAAATTTGAGTTGTCCATCAAGTACAATAGGGAGATAAATAGAATTTGAGCAAATCAATCTATACTCAATAATAAAACAAAAAATAATAATAATAATAAATAAATAAAAGATGTATTAAAAAACATTACCAACATATATAAAGTTAATTTTTAGTTGAATAAAGCTTATTTTGAATGAATCATCTTCCAATTAAATCATATTAATTTTGAATAAATTTCAAGCACCTAACATAATTACCAATTCTACCCTAAAGTAGACATAAAACTGTTCATCAACCCAAAGAAAAAAAGAAGCCTAAAGAAGCAAGAAATGACTAACACATTTCCAAAAAAAAAAAAAAAAAAAAAAAACTTTTATGCAACCCAGTGCTAAATAATGAACATTACCTTAAAACATAGAACATTTACACCACTAAAATTCATTGTCAGCCCATCATATTTGCATTCTCTCATCTTTTATTCTTCCCCTCTTTGAATTTCACTACTGCTATTTTCCCCACAATATTTTGATGATGATATCTTAATTCTCTTCATCTCCTGCGCTATCAACTTGCAAAGGCTTTCTTAACTGAATCACTTGGAGAACAGTACAGCCTTTACTAATGTTGCTTCCATTGGTTCTGTAAATGTTTACATGTTAAGTTCCTCTGCCGCCATTTTAGATTGTCCATTAGCTGAAGACCCATCAGCTATTCCTGCAACATACAAAATAAATTAATAAAGAACTGAAAATGAGAATAATATCACTGTACTAACAAATAGAATATCAGTTGGTAAGTTTAAAGTTAAGCAACATTGTTCTTTTATTTACAAAGAAAAAACTTGAAATAATTTTCCACAATCTATTTACAGAAGGCACCTGAGGATTCATTTCTCGCAGGTTCTGGCACTGATGTTCCTTGGGCCTACAGAGTTAGAGAATTATACCCTTTTAAGTTATTGTCAAAATAAGAAGATACATCTTCAAAAGAAAATAAAAGATGAAAAACAAATAAGAGCATGAACATAAGCGTCAATATGATCCCCCGACTACTTACATGTGATCATTTTAGTCCCAGAGTATAAACAGGTCAATTTAATCCCATAAATATAGGGCTGTCAAAACGACTCGTTATTCGTGAACAACTCATGTTCGGCTCGTTAGGTAGCTCGTGTTTGATTCATTCGTTAAGCCAACGAGCCGAACACGGACAATTTTTTTGCGTTTGATATGTGAAATGATTAAATTGACTACAAGACTACAAAGAATACAATCAATTAGATTTACTAATTAAAAATAGAATAAAAATATATTAACTTCTATTTAAATGAATATTTTAACATAAATAATAAGATTTAAATCTCGCTCTCCCCTTAACATTCTACAATTGTGTGACTAATCGTGAACAACTCGGGTTTGACTCGATAAAAAAAATGAGCCAAACACAAAATTTTTTAGCACGATATATAATCGAGCTAAATACGAACAGTGATAGCTTTTAACAAATTGAACAAAAGCCGAGCTTGGGCTCACTCAAGCTCGGCTCGTTTATACCCTTAAATGCTGCATGAATAGGGTTGTCAAAACGGTTCTTTGTTCGCAAACAACTCGTGTTCGGCTTGCTAAGAAAACGAGTCAAAAACGAAAAAAAAAAATTTTTTGTTCGAAATATAAACAAGCCGAGCATGAACAGTGGTATTTTTTGACGAGCTAAGCCCGGCCACGCTCGTATTCGGCTAGTTTACACCCCTACATAAATAGTCCTTCCTTTAGAGATGGCTCTTCTCCATCTGCTTTAGCTTTAGGTTATATGGAAGCTAGGAATTTGAATGAAAAGAAATGAAAAAATCTCACATCAATGATTGTTGTTTCATAATCAACCTATAAATCGCTTGCATTTCATTTCATTTTCTTTACTTTTTCTCCAATTGAAATGGAGAGTCCCAAGATTCTGATAGATGAATCTGGGAGGGAAAAGCGAATCCTGTTTTTACTCCTAGCTTTATTACCACGTCTTCTCTTCTCTGTAAACATTCAAATCACCTAAATTTGTCTCCTCCAAAACTCTTCTGACAAGCTTTTAGGGCCATGAAAATAAAATATACCAGAAGAACATAGAATATAATTATAAAAACTAACCATATTTTCTGGTTTATTTTCATCTTCTGTTATTGTATCAGCCAAGTTACAATTGGGACTTTTCTGACAATCTTTAATATTCGTTGGACCTGGAGGAGTGTCTTTCGCAGTACTACATATTTGCAGACTTAAGTTCAATTTACTGTCAGCCTCTCCCCTCACCTTCCTGATAACATCAGGTATAATTGCAATTAAAAAACGATGTTGTCATTAAGGAAAGGAATCTGGCATAATGCAAAGTTTCTTACTTGTTCGTGCATGCAAGACTATCTTCACAAGAACGCGAGGAGCAGGAGAAAAGCATGCCACGAAGTAACTTTCCATTTATAATCGTCTCAATCACATATCCGTGTTGATGTGTGCCTTTAACTTCAGCTTCAAATACTATATCTTCATCAGAATAGGAGGCACTAGGCCTGGTCCCTGCATTGTCACGCCATCAATTAATAAAGTTCTGTGCATCAAGCCTGGTTACATCTATAAATATAAATAGAAGAATTCTTTAAATTCAAACGAGAAACAAAAAATATTATTTGTGACAATTAAGGAGTTGGTTTGAGGCATTGCTTTTTAAACTGCTGCTATTATGCTTAACTATTATTTTCTTGTCGTTTTTCAGAAATTTTTGCAGTGAAAAGTTATTTTTTACAAATAAATTTATTAGTGTGATAATTATAAATTAGCTATCGTCTCATTTTTTTCTAAGAAAACATATTTATAATACCACAACTTTCAAAAAATTTTCTTTTCTCATAACAGCCATACAAATATCTATACAAGTTGAAGCCAATCCAATAGACCCTTCCTTTTGTTCTTTATCCACATAATTGTAGCAAAAATCTTAATACACAGGAATATGAGTCCAACATAAAAGGTTTCAAATTTGCTTCAGATGACCAAACAAATGGCTGCAAACAAAAGAAAGGAGGAATAAATAACTACAAGAAAAGTTCTTTTTACTTGGCATAGTGGCACTTTCAGATGACAAACTATACAGCATTACAACAACAACAACAACAAAGCCTTAATCCCACTAAGTGGGGTCGGCTACATGAATCCTTTTTCTCCATTGCATCCTATTTAGTGTCAAATTTTCGTTTAATCCTAATAAATTAAGATCATTTTTTATACAATAAGCCCAAGTTTTCCTAGGTCTACCTCTGACTTTCTTAACATAAGTTGTATTTAAAACATCTACTATCCTAATCGGATCATCAGGTGGTCGACGTTTAATGTGACCAAACCATCTAAGGCGACTCTCTCTAATTTTATCCGTCACTGGTGCAAAACCAACCCTATTACGGATATCTTCATTTCGCATTTTGTCTCTAAGTGTAAAGCCACTCATCCACCTAATCATTCTCATGGAACCTTTGGCAAGTCTTAGGCCAAAGGACAAATTAGGTGGTAGCTCTATTGCTCTGAGCACAGAACAACCGTTATTTTTTTAAAAAAAAAATTTATTATTTTTTTATATTTTTATATTTAGTGACTCAAATTAATGAACTTGGTGTTCTATGCTTCTTGGCGGTCCCTTTGGCAACGATGTATCTTATGATGTGCTCAGAAAGGAGGCACTTCTTTATGTTGAATTTATTTCCAAGGGACTTGCCGAAACTAAGAAATAAATAATTTCAATCTTTGGATACCTCAATTGAAATTTATACTCTCGAAGTACCCATCTTTAAGGAGGTGAAGCCCTTGATGTGTGTATGGTGGTGGTGAAATAATGTGGTTCTTTCAAATAATAATATTTAATAACTCTATACATTATCAAGAATGCTAGAGCATTATACATCCTTGTTAATAAAGTAACAATTTTATGGGGAGGACTGTTGAATATCCTAGACAAAGAAGCAAGCACTACCTTGCAAGTAGACCACTGCGGTATAAAAAGAAGCAACAAATATCGCTAGAATACGAAAAATACGAAACTCTAATATGATATCAATCTAGTATGAACAAGTATGCAGTCGTGAATGAGAGCGGGAACAATATTATCTTTTTTTGGTTAAAAACCCCTCTAAAACTTTATCATTGGGGAAACCCCATTACATTTTTATTTTATCAAGTTTTTTAATAGCAAAGATTCAATGACGGACATACATAATATTTAAGGAAAATTGATACTTCGTTGGCCCAAGAAGTTTTAGCTATCAGAGTCAATCTTCCTACCTCAACTTGGGAAAGAAGCTTGAGACCTATAATTACATGTTTATGGCCTTGGTAGTTGACCAATTAACACAACAATCTAGACAATAACACTTGCACTCTTTCAACATTATAATAATGTTTCTACCAATTCTTGCTTTCCCTCAATATTGGTAGGTCTCCATTAGGCATTGAATAGTTTGACATAACTCGAGAACTTGACTTTCATTACCTTATTAACATACGACCGTCTTAAGAAATTTCAGCAATACAAGGAATGTCAGTTATCACCATTTAAATTTAATACACTCAAAGCATGTTTGGTTGTTTACTTCATCTCTTCTATATTTTTATTTTATTGGCTTACTAAACTCTTTAATATTATTTTAAAAACTAAAAAAATGCTTGAAGAGTGGTGGAAGAGTATTTTGGTCCCCATTTTTAAGAATAAAGGGGATGCACAAGAGTGTGCAAATTGTAGAGGAATTAAGTTGATGTGTCATACTTTAAAATTATGGGAGAAGGTAATTGAACAAAGGTTAAGACGTATTACTAAGATTTCTCATAATCAATTTGAATTTATGCCGGGAAGGTCTACTATGGAAGCTATACATTTATTGAGACGTTTGATGGAAAAGTTCAGAGATAATGAGGATCTACATTTGATTTTTATTGATTTAGAAAAAGCTTACGATAAGGTTCCAAGATATCCTTTGGAGAGTTCTTGAGAAGAAATGTGTTGATATGACTTATATTCAAGTCATTAAAGATATGTATACTAGAGTTGTTACTTGTGTTCGAATTGAAGGAGGATTGATCAAATATTTTCCTATTTCTGTTGGATTACAACAGGGATCGGCTTTAAGCCCGTATCTTTTTGCTTTAGTTATGGATGGTCTTACTGGACCTTTACAGGAGGATGTACCTTGGTGTATGCTTTTTGCTGATGATATTTTTCTTGTGAATAAGACGAGAGAAATCTTCTCGTGGATAAGACGAGAGAAAAATCCCAGGAAAACTTGAATTATAGAGGTCTACATTGGAGTCTAAAGGCCTTCGTTTGAGTAGAAGTAAAATTGAATACATGGAATGTAATTTTAGTAGTAGTAGCTCTATTGACAGAAGTGTAACTTTGGGTGATCAAATTATTAAAAAGTGCGAACGATTTAGATATCTCAGGTCTATTGTTCGATGCGATGGTGATATAGACAGGGATGTTAATAGTAGAATTCAAGTTGGTTGGTTGAAGTGGAGGAATGCTTCGGGCCTTTTGTGTGATAGAAAAGTACCGCTTAGACTGAAAGAAAAATTTTATAAGATGGTGGTAAGACCTGCAATGCTCTATGGCGTTGAATGCTGGCCTTTAAAAGATAAGCATAATACTAAGTTAAGTGTTGTCGAGATGAGATTAGGTGGATGAGTGGCTTTACACTTGGAGACAAAATGCGAAATGAATATATTCGTGATAGGGTTGGTGTAGCTCCAGTGACGGACAAAATTAGAGAGAGTCGTCTTAGATGGTTTGCTCACATTAAACGTCTACCATCTAATGATCCGATTAGGAGAGTAGATGTTTTAGATTCAACTTATGTTAAGAAAGACAGAGGTAGACCTAGGAAGACTTTAGCTTGTTGTATAAAAAATGATCTTAGTTTATTAGAATTAAATGAAAATATGACACCAAATAGGGCGTAATGTAGAAAAAGGATTTATGTAGCCGACCCCACTAAGAGGGATAAAGGCTTTGTTGTTGCTCTTGTTGTTGGGCACTAGTAGGATTCTGGTTGAAAGTCAGATAATACTTTCACATGTAATCACAACAAAAAAGGATGGGTATACTGTGTTGCATGAAATTGCTCACCATACAGCTTTTGTGAGTGATGCATAAAGCATCTAGACTAAAGTATAACCTCTCGAACACACCAATATGTATGCATCTTGAAATCCTATTTAAAGTTTAGCAAAATATGGAAAGAAAAAATAAAACTGGCATGAACTCCACTGTGCTAAAAAAAAGGTGTGTACGGATTTTTTAGGACCATTAACATCATAAGGATGAACTATAGGCCTTGTATCATACTAAAAAAGGTGTGTATGAGCTTTTCATAGAATCTTTGCATAATGTTAGCAAAACAATATGGAGAGCATCCTATTTTTAGTACATGTCAACATTTGCTCTATAGAAACCAAATTACAAACCATTGTGAGTTTCAGACTATAGAACCAATGTCAAAGCACACTCACAAGAAGAGAAAACTACTACAGGACATGTACACCACGAAATATTTTCAAGAGTTTGACAAACCCAAATTTAAAATAAAAATTCAATTAAATTATAATCCTCTGAGCTTATATTTATAAGTCTCATATGGGGTTTATTAAATCTCTTAAAAAATACGAGATTAAATATCAGAGATGTTCATCGACAATCAAGGTCAACGACCATACAAATTTAAATATATATATTTTTTAGTTATACACTCTTTGAAATTATAAAACAGGTAATTGGTTATAAACATAGAAATGTTTTAATAACACATTCTAACACTAGCCTAATTGTCAATAAGATTGTCCTGTGAAACATTTGGGTGTTGTCGAGGCTTGAGGGATTTCTTTAAACTAGCCAACCGTATAAAGTCACCCATCACTGTACAAAGTCCATAGTGTTCTACTTATATTTATTCTTTATAAATAAAAAGGAACGTGAATAGGTCCCGACTTAACTCTACTCGACCCGACCCATCTTTCTATATTCGATATCAATAAAAATTCATTCTTGGTAGTGGTGAGTTACTCCGCACTCTTAACATTTTTTAATTATTTTAGTTCCTTTTTCATTTCAATTCCTCTATAGGTTATTTTAAATGGCAAATGTTAATGTTCTCCAGTCCGCAAAAATAACACAATTCTTCCTCATATGGCATGAAGCAAAATCTTGTCCAGGTTTAGAGTTTCGCCAAGATATTCATTAATGTTTCTACATCAAACACACAGGGGATAGCAAGAATTGAGGGTCTGTATGAGATAGGTTTCTGCCTAAGTTGCTTTTTCAGACCGTTATCACAATTATGTGTTGAGAAAAGCCTTTTTTCTGTTTTATTAAATTTATTATGATGGGATGTTGCTTTTTACAATAAGATCTCTTAAAGCCCGATGGCTATAAGAAATATGTTGTCCAATTCTTTGAAAAAAAAATAGAAATTAATAATTCCCAAAGTCAAGACTATTTTGGTTAAGCCAAGAAAGGTTGACATGATGGTGCATCGGAAACAAGCCTATGTTTTGGGATTGCTACTCGCATGCCAAGAAAGACAGGCATATGTTATGTAAGAACCACCTGAGTGAGGAACCTTCATATCATGCTAAAAAAAGGAGAGTAGTGGTAGCACCACCAACCTTAGCTCAAAGTAAGGAATCAATGGACACCTCCGTGAACTGATGAACGACAAACAATGACCAAGAAAATGGAGGAGAGATAAGAGCTAAGAAAAACCCATTTATACCTCTATTGTCATAACACAATTTCAACAGTCTTTATCTTTGCCTTCTACCTTTTCTGTTTTCCTCACCCCTTCACATGTACTTACAAAAGATCCAAGGGTGGAGATGCTTCAATTTTAGGATTTGTGATACGAATATAATGAAATATAGGAGGTAGGTCAGCAACCTTTTAGGCTAAAAAAAGGGCTTCCCACTAAAATATATATTTCCAGCCTAGTAGAGTTTGCGCCATAATCCAAAAGATGGACAAAATTCCATCTAATAAGTTCAAACAATGTTTTTATTGGTTCGGATCAGGCTACTTAGTCCAATGTTACATGTTGACCTAAGATCATTTTTATCTTTTATTAGCTTAAGGGCAAATTGGTCTTTTATTATTATTACTATTATTGGGTATAAATAGGCTTAATAGCTTAGGGTTAGAGTTATGCATGAGATTATTGTAGCGAGTCTTAGGTTTAGGGTTTGGTAGAGATTTCTTGCAACTCGAATTGTCATTAAGAGAGATTGCCTACCTCTCAAATGGTAGGTGTTTATCTTTGTATTTGTGCTGAGTTGTTTCGATCATTAAAGAAAAAATATTTAATTTGCCCTAAATTCAGTAGAAATTCATGCCGATTTCTATGTGGAATCGTATCAAATTATATCAGAGCATTTCGATCCAAGAAGAAGAAAGAATCGCTGTCTCAAAATAATTCTGCGTCCAGCATACCAATCAGGCTCACGGCAGAGAGTCGAATAACCCATCTTTGTCCTCCTCCCACGTCCATCTGTGCTATAGAGTGGTGATCAAACCAGAGAAAAAATGAAGGACTCACACAGAAAGAGTTTGTGGAGAAGGCAATGTTGGGATCACAACTTACAGAGAAGAATCGCTGATTTTCTCTTCCTCCTGCGTTGTGGACGTGATACAGTAGTGAAATGAGCTATCTGGAAGGCAACCACGGGATCACGACTTATAGAGACCTGAAACTTTCCTTCTGTCTCCGTGGAGAAGGCAAAGACAAAACTATGGCGTACAGGGTGTTTGATTTTCATTATCATGATATAGTTGCAATCAAACAAATGCGACATACAATGAATTCATCTAGTGATACAATCGCAATCAAGTTGGTTGAGAGCAAAGCACATGATCGCAGCATACTGTGACGAGAATATCGTGGTATAGTCCCGATCTGGCTTCAATAGGGCTAGCTGGGAAGATAAGATCGAGGCCCTATATTAGCCTTCGTGACCTCGCGAAACAGCCTTAATTTGAACTAACTAGGAAGTGGTGATTGGATTTAAAGTATAAAGTTTCACCCATAGACGATAATTTTATTTGATGGAAAACGATAAAGAGGCTTATTAAGATGTAATCCAAGACCTCATTGGTGGCTCAATTTGCAAATCCTAAGTAAGGGTTGACCATAAATCTCATAGCAAGATCGAATATAAAGGAGATTGAATGAGAGAAACATGAGGACGAAACCAACCCACATTAAGAACCCCTCCCCGAGGGATCTGATTGAAGGCGGATTAAAGATTTCCGAGGGAGGAAGTTAGGCCAAAATATATAGAAGAGATTATGCAAGAAGTATGGAGGAGTATGAAAAAGCAAGTAGAGAAGCAGGGAGGGGTAATGGCTATAATTGGAGGAGGGAGTTTTACCCTCTATATATGGAGAGAAACAGTGGAGGGAGAGGAAGTTGGGGTGGAGATACTAGAACTAGAAAGTTGAAGAAGCTAATCTTCTAGGAGGAAGATTCCAATCTTCTAGGGGGAAGATGCTGATCTTCTAGGGGGAAAGATGCACATGGGTATATCAAGTAGAGCGATACTTCAAGGTGAATGGACTAGATAGAGAGAAGAAACTCATGACAGTAGAATTATGTTTGGAGTAGAAAGCTCAAGCCTGGTTTCATTGGAGGTAGGCTAGATACCCGGTGTGTTCATAGAAGGAATTTAAGGATTGTTTGTTGAAAAATTTTTGAGTCATTCGGGAAGGAGACCTGCACGAGTAATTTTATGTCTTGACTCAATAGGGGACTGTTATAGAATACAAGGAGAGATTCAAGCTATTGCTAGGATGTTTGAGGAGGATTTCTGAAGCAGGATTGGAGAAAAACTTCATCAAGGGCCTAAAGCCCGACATAAGGGCAACACTCAAACTAATAAAACCCCATGGAATGAGGGAGATGATGGAGCTCGCCTAGATAGTGGAAGACAAGAACCACATGAAGCAGACCAACAAAAGTGGCAACATGGGAGGATTGCATAAGAGTACTTCGACGTCCATGACACCAAGGACCCATATGAGGTCATTTCATGGGGTAGCGCCGAAGGAGAAGAACATGGGGGTCCATCTAAATGTCAATTTCAAGAGCCTTACAGAGACGAAGATTCAGGAGAGGCGAGTCAAAGAGTTCTATTTTCAGTTTGATGAGAAGTTTGCCCCTGAATACCGTTGCAAGCATCAAATATTACAGATTCTAATAACATGTGATGAGATAGCAGTGGATGAAGAAACAAAGACGGATGTGGTGGAGAATAAGAAAGACCCTCACTTTTTTCCACCTTGATGGCAATGTGTCCTTTTGGGAGGGAAGTAATGTTACACACCGGCCCTAAGAGAAATTTTGTCTTTTATTAATTTACGAGCAAATTGGACTTTTATTATTATTATTGTAGGGTATAAATAGGGCTTAATAGCTTAGGGTTAGGTTTATGCATGAGATTATTGTGGTGAATTTTAGATTTAGGGAATGAGAGATTTTTTTTTCCTACCTTCGAATTATAGGAATTGGAAAAGATCACCTACCACTCAAATTGTAAGTGTTTTTCTTTGTATTCGTTTTGAGTTATTTGGATTATTAAGGAAAAATATTTGCTTTGCCCTAATTTCTATAGAAATTCGTGTTGATTTCTAGGTCAGATCATATCATCAAACTAGTTCTATATTGAAACCATATTAATGCACTTGACTATAAGGGTCTACCCTAGTATGACTTGACTTGGTTGTAATCAAATGATCAATATTTCAATATGCTGACTAGTCCTCAACCAAGTTAGACAAAACATAAATTACTAGATGCCTTGGACTAATGTGTAATGAGGTGACTCAAGATGCATGTCAGAACCTTCCAAGAACACTAACACTCTCAACAGGATCCACTACTTTAACAAATGAATTGCCAAAACTTCAAAAATGATCAATATATCAATATGTTGACTAGTCCTCACATGCTAATAGAATGTCACTTAAATTATATGTTAGAATATGGCTTCATAAAAGAATAAATTCCTTGCTTAAAAAAATAACAATGCCAAGTCCTTATGTTTCCTCAGAAATCAATGTTTTAGCATCAAAAAGCATTTCAGATAACATTAAAGAGAAATACACACCTGCTTGGCCGTGTTCATGTAAATTCAAGGGCTGGGACACACCAGATGCCACCGCCGAAGTTGAAGCCATGCCACTAGATTTCTCCACTTTGCTATCACTATAACTTACTTTCAACTCTTTACCATGCAATAACTCTGGCCTTGGTTGAGAAAGGCAATTACTAACTGCCATATCTAGCAAAATCGATCATAGGTAAGAGCAAGTACAGACAAATTGAATTTACTACACAAAAATGAAATAGAAATTTTCAAGGAGCAATATCAGATAAAGACCTGTATATAAATAATACATATCATCAAGGGCCTCAAGAGATTTATTGCATCCTCCTATGAAGACAAGAATGCCCCTCTGCTCATCTAAGCAGTCCCCAGCCCCGGAAAAACGGGCAGAGGGCCCTCTGTTGATATTTGTCACTCTATTCCATTTACCAGTTTCTGCATGGCAACTCTAGGAGCATTAGAATAAAAATGATGAGTATAATTAAAAAGATCCCATTTATACGTGATTAAATCAGAGTTAACGTCTAAACCCTCTAAAACCTCGGAACCATCTCTCTTTTTACCCATCTTGGCATGAGGAGGCTGGATGAAAGGATCTACAACTAAAATTTGCAAGTCTGAATTTGGAAAAATTTTTACATCAGGAGTCCGCACGTAGAGCTACGTACAGAGGCCTGTAACATCGCGCCACGTGGCGCGTGTCGGAAAAAAAAACAAAATAACACAGAGAATATTCCCCCCGAGTTATTCATGCGTTATTGTGTGTTATTCATATATTATTCATGTGTTATTGTGTTATTATAACACCGGGAATATTTTAGGAGCAGAATAACACCTGAATAACACACAATAACACCTGAATAACACACAATAACACATGAATAACACATGAATAACACGGAGGGAATATTCAATGTGTTATTCTGGCCGAATGCTATTTTTTTGCTACGCGCACCACGTGGTGCGATTTTACAGGCCTCCGCACAGCTACGTGCGGAGTCCTGATGTTAAAATTTTCCCTGAATTTGATGGTGTGAGAATTTTTAAATGAACTACCGGTGAAGGAACATCGCAATATCAAATACTAAATTCTTATCAAAAGTTTATTAGTAAAAAAATAAAATGATTCAAAGTCTTGGAGCAAATGATGCAATTGGCTAGAAGAAGAAGACCCAAACTACTTGCCAACATACAATACTTACCAACATTCAAAACATGGAGGTCATCATACAAGTTCCTAGCATCAGTGAAACCACCGAACACAAATAAATGACTTCCAAGAGCAACAGTAGTGTGCCCTGCACGAGGAGCAAGCATCTGACCCGAAGTAGTTATTTGTCTCCATGTCAGGGTGTCTGTTCACAAAACATCATATTCATTAAAAAATATAGAAGGTAATCCAACCCGAAAAAAAAGGAAAATTTTGAAGCATTGTATGAAACTTTATGGAGAAATGCATAGATATGCATAATTCTGAGCCAACCTATACTTGTTTTAACATGAAAATTAATTGCTAAATAGTAAAATAATCCCCAAGTATTTATAAATGGCCAATTGAGTAAAGAGTCAAAATAGTCCTTTCACTGTTTACATAGGACTATTTCAGCCCAATTTAAAGAGTCTGAGAACTAATTTGACATTTTTTATAGACTCTCGGGCTAAAAGATTCTCATAAACAGTCAGGAGACTATTTTGGCACTTTAATCATGGCCAATTTAATCTCAAAATATCACATTTCTTCAATTTAGTCATTCAAATATAAAAATTTGATCCCAATTGAGTCCATCAGAGACCATTTTGGATCAACTTTGTACATCCGAGAGACTAAATTTGGAGAAGTATAAAACTTTTAAGATTAAATTGGCCACACATAATTAGTCAAGTAAAACTATTTTGGGAGTTAATCTTTAATCATCCCAATTAAGTCCATGAGAGACCATTTTGGATCAACTTTGTATATCCGACAGACTAAATTGGAGAAGTATGAAACTTTAAGAATAAATTGGCCACACATAATTAGTAAAAGAAAAAACTATTTTGGGATTTAATCTTTAGTCTGCATGCACATGCATGAAACTGCCAGAATGTTTGGATATCTCCAACTAATAAGATCAAATAATTTCATGGAAACTGATGATGAAATTAAACAGACAACCACGTTTAAATATATTTTTAAATGATAATATCAACTGATTTCATTATATTGAAATAATGTTAAAGCTACATAATGGAAGCTGGATATTAATTTGGAATGCAGAGTTGGTACCTGCATCCAGCATATGGACATCAGAGAGATAGCGATCAGATGCATCTTCACCACCAAGCACTATAAGGTTATTCTTCCATGACGAGCACGTATGACTATCACGGGGGACAGGTGGAATACCAGATGTTACAGCACATTCCCAAACTAAAGTTTCTGTAAAGTAACAGAAAAAAAAAATCTTTAGATAAATTATCTTCTTACGTGGTACAATTAGTGAAGCCCTAGTCAAGAATATTAAAATAGTTATTTAACTTCCCACATATCTAAATATTTACAAATAAAAAACAAGAATTACAAGTTTATTTTTACAAGAAGGCCCTTTTTCCTTCAAACATCATTCCATGCGTTGGAGTATCAAAGAAATGATCAAGTATAGTAAACAATATTAAGGTGTAAAATCTAGGAAAACACAGAAAATAAATATGATCTCTTAATCGATTAATCAAAGCAGGAAATCTTCATTCCTAGAATGGAAGGAAGTAACAAGACCAAATGATGGCCAACGAATAAAAAAATTGAGCTAGTAGACCCATAAGTTTGCCTATTCACTAGAGAGCATGTCAAGTTACTAAGAAACTTCAACTAAACCACTGAACATGCCAAGGCATCAATGAACTATCCGAATCCAAAAGTGCACAATAGATAAAAAAATGACCAAATATTGTGCACGAAGAAACACATTGTCACCCCCAATCCATAGGGAACTAACTTGGATGGAAAAACCAGTTGTTCCCATCAAGGACCTCAAAAATCACAGCTTCGGTTCATTTATTTGAAGGCAAATGTGGCATTATACCTCTCTTGGTGATAATATTTATAGATAAGACCCCCTAAAATAAAAGGTCAGAGTACAAGGCTTGACCTATACTGTCAAAAAAGGTTCCATGATTCTTTGAACTAGGGTTCACGCAATAAAACCCTCGAAGATATCATTGAACCTTAGCAGGCTCTAATATGCATCCACATATTGTTTACCCTAAGCACAAAGCAATGTCACAATATGCCCTACAAACATCATTTGCCTAATGCGCAAAAGTTGATGATGAGTGACTTAATTAAGATGTTTTCCACCCTTATGAAGTAGCAAAATTTCAAAGACTAAACAAAAGCTTAGGCCTGTTTGAGATCATTTTTTATTTTGGTTTTTTATTTTTTATATTTATTTTGTTTTTTTTATATTTTTACTTAAAAATGAAACATTTTTGGTATGTCATAACATAGTTGTTTCTAAAAACTAATCAAAATAATTTTTAGGTGTTTTGATTTTTTTGTAAAAAGAAATTAATTAATTTTTTTTAAAAAAAAGAAAAGCATGGAAAAAATATACTAAACAAGCATGTTTTAAAAATAAAAGCAACAACAAAAATAATAATATACCTTTATCTCACTAAGTGGGGTTGGTAACATGATTTATTCTTCTATTGTGTCCTATTGAGTAGCATATTTAATTCTAATAAATTAAGATCATTTTTTATACAAAATGCCCAAGTTTTTTTAGGTTTACCTCTACCTTTCTTAACATAAATCGACTCCAAAACATCTACTCACCTAACCGGATCATGACCAAACCATCTAAGATGACTCTCTAATCTGCTTAGCCACTAGCGCAACACCAACCCATTCATGGATAAATAAAAAATAAACAAAAGTGACCCCAAAATCCCTTAGCAAACAAGATTATAAATTCAATATGCCTTGAAAATCAGCAAGTCTCAACAAATATAACTCTATGATCCTTTTCCTAGAAACATGTAAATTTCCAGGGTTTATCTTCCTTCTAGCACTACAACTTAGTGTGCGTTTGGGACAGCTTTTTGAACCATGATCGGATAAAAATTGCATTTTTTTAACTATTTGGATAACACTTGTCGCCTTAATAGTTGGGAATTGTGCTTTGTAGTATAATAAAGACACGACGTGTCTAGCCCCTCGAGTTTGCAGCCCCCGCAGCGCGTTCAATTTAAAATTTCCCGAAGTGCCCTAGCGACTGAGATGCCACCTCCGTGAAACCCTCCTCTCCTCTGTGGCTCTCTGCTCACGCCGACTTCCTCTCTTCTCCAAAACCCACCTCTCCATTCCAAATCCCGCAGCGCCAAACCATGCAGGTAGACTCCTCGTCTTCTTCCATGAGTTTGCCAGTGAGTTGCTGCCATCACTATTTACTCATTCTTACCATCATTTGCTGAGCCTCGTATTAAACTACCACCCATTGATAATGGCCGATGAACGGAGGAACGGAGAGAGGGAGGAGGATGATGAGTTGGAGGAACATGAAATACCGACAAAGCGAAGTAAGGTGCTTGGGAAAGCTCCATCCGGCCCATCTACACTTTCCACATAGTAGAAGATTTCAAGAGGTTCGCTGTGGCTTCTTGGTCTGATTTTTTTGTTCTAGGATGGTTTATGTATTGTTTCAAATGTTTTACTCCCTGGAATATAATTTTTTAGGCTGTACTTTTTTTTTTGTTCTTGTTTTTATTTGGCTTTTTAACAATTGCTGTTGGAGAGGCCTTGAATGCACAGCCTCTATGTTGAACCTCTTGTTTTTTTAAACAACTTGTAGCAGTTACTGATCCTTTTGTGGCATTTATTCGATGTTTTTTTTATTTGTGCTTCATTCTGTTCCTTAGAAAAAAGAAAAAAAAATTAATGATTTGCCCTTACCTAATAAAATGCGTTGGAATCTACACTTGCTGCTTCTTCTATGTTCAAAACTAACTTCAATGAAATGGGAGCAACATGTTGTTGAGAGATGCAATTCATAGTTAGAAATCCTACTCTAGCTCTGTTCTACAAATTCAAAATCAAACATAATCAACTTATCAAAAATTCCAGTTTCATGCATGAGAATCACTATTGGGTGTACAACAATATCAAATCATGGACTAAGAAAAGCTTGAGATAAATATATCGTGTACTTGTGAGGTCCCAATGGCAATCATATGTACCACAACCATCAAACGAAACTTCTTTATAGAATTTGAGTTATATGCCAACTAGTAAAAATGAAATGCAACACAAGCAAGAAGTCTATCGCTGATTAGGATGGGGTTTCTCATGACCTGTTCATTCCTTCTTTGGTGCTTCAAATACCTGACAATGGCTTAGGCATTAGTGATCACCCCATGTTTCTTCATGTGCCTATCTGATCATAATTGTTGGATTTTTATGAAAGGACCCATGAATTATCACATGGATGCCTGTTTTTCCTTCTAGCTTAATGTCTTTGATATCCATCATTCATAGTGGCAATTATCTCATCTTCAGGAATAGTTGTAGGAAAATTGATCAGTATTTTTATTTAAAAATTAAGAAGATTATAAGGTAAATGTGAAGTCAGAACTCAGAAGGAGCGGTATTACAATATAATACACTGGATCAGTACCTTTGTATGCCATTTTTCTTTCTTTTTAGGTTTAACTCTACCTTTCATAACATCAGTACCTTAATGCTTTCGATAGTATGATGTTAGATTTAATAGATAAAAATTGGATCAGTACCAATTTTCTTAGAATATTTAATATATTGATACAGTTTCAGAACTGTATTTTTCAAAGAAAACTGTGCATATATACTGAGGGGTATTGCAGTCATTAGTCCACAAATAACACTTTCAGAACTACATTTTTCAAACAGATCAATCGCTTCCAAAACGTCTTCTAAACAGTTGATTTTGAACAACAGCATTTGACTAGAGATTTGTACAACCACAACCAAAATAAATGTACCCTTAGTAATTCCTTCATTCATATTCAAGCAGTTCATAAATTCATCGGTATCCACTCTAAGTATTGCAATTTGGTGCTAACTTCAGCTTGCATGAATATTTTGCATAACTTGCTGTTAATTACCTTTGTGTGTCATTTTTCTTTCAATGCCTTCCACATTAATTCCTTAAAAAAACTTATCAAACATATAGGTTTAAAAAGAATAATCATTTGTTTAGCTTATTCATAAGATAAGTCACAAACAAAGATCTGCATTATGACAGCTTCAAATCATGATCACTTAGAAGTTAAAGGATAATAATAAGAACAAAATTAGATCCTGCAAAAATCTAGGGAAAAGTTAGCAAAGGTGGAAAAGGTTGCCTGTGTCCAATATGTAAAGATCATTATAATATACTTCTTCATTACTATTGCCGGATTTCCCACAGCCACCGAAAATAAAAAGTCGCTTGTCCACGAGTGCGGCACTGTGCCCCTCGCGTGCATTAGGTCCGTTGTGATGCAAGTTTGGTGACATCCATGTATTGGTAGCTGCAGACATGGTTACAGAAATGAGCCAATAGTAAGCTACATATATATACGTACATACATATATATACGTACATACATATATATATATATAGATATATATAGAGATATATATATATATATATATATATATATATATATATATATATATATATATATATATATATATTATTATAGAAAAAAATATCATTCATAAGTGCAAAAGGTGGCAGTGAAAATTTAAAAGAATATTTTCAATAAATGGTTTCCCAACTGTCTAATCAGTCAACAAAATGAAAAACAAAGAGTAAAGTTTCTCTAATCTGTTGGGCAAAAAGTAATACTATGGAGAATAAGAGTTTGAAGCAGAAATTTAGATGAATATTGTCGTTCAAATTGTGAAAATTCATGAAATTCTTCCCAAACATCTAATGAGTCAACGAGAAATAATACTTACTTTAATTGTAAAATGTAATTAATATTTTTAACATAAATTGTGCAGGAAAATATACATACAGGTATCCAAAATGTGCAAATCATTGAGCGGATTAGTTCCATCGGTACCACCAAACACAAAGAGCCTTTTTCCAACAGTAGTACAACTATGGCTGTCCCTGGGAGAGGGTGGATCACCCTTCATTATTGGTTTGCTCCATGTCTGCTTAACTGCAGAATACAAAATGCAAGAAATCTTACGCACTCCTAGCCTGAAGAACAAGCTTAAAGGCCATAAAATAAATTTGTTAAATCTAAATCCAGAATATTGTTGTCATACAAATGAATTCACGTGGGAAAAAGTAGCAAAAATAAGCCCCGAAGATTACAGCATTGGCACATAATTAAAACCCAAAAAAAATGCCACATCAAAGATAAAATATATAACAGAAAAAGTGGAAAGTACAAGGAATATTGATAGCACTGGGTGCACATAAAAAAACCAACAAACAGGATACACAAGAACATTCACCAAAGTACATGCTATTTTCACTTTTTGCTAGTTCATCATCCGAGTTATGCAAATATTTCTGGACTTATGTCCATTGAAAAATAAGCTTGACAAAGTTCACAGAAAAGCTACAAAGAATGATCAAACTAAAGGAAAAAAAGCGAGAAAATCCACAACTTCATGAAGAAAAATATACAATAAGTCTAGCATGCGACTTTATCCATGTCCACTGGATCCAACAACAGAACAATCAGCAAAAATAATAAGGGAAATTCTAAAAGCTTTAAAGCAGAATATACAAGCCAAATTGAGAAGCAGAAAACTTTAATGGTATAAGCTTTCCCTTCAACATGAGGTGGTAAGTTAGAGGGAAAATTATCTTAGAATTTCCTGCCTTCTGGATGATTTAACTTTCAGTGATTACTCTGAAAGTTAATTCCTCTGAAAGTTATTTCGTCATAATATCATCCATTGGCAGTGTGAAAATCCAAGATTTACTGTTGGGGGCTATAAATTGTAGAACTAAGCACACCACATTTCATTCTTTATAGCAACAACAACGCAATTTTGAATATTAAATTAGTTTCAAAAGTATTCAATGGAAAACTAGTAAATGCTTATTACTAATTAGCAATCCTTAAATCTTAATAGAGATTGAGAAGATTATCACCATAATAAGAAGGGAAAGCAATATGAAGTAATTTAGCATGAACCAATGATGCTAATAACTATTAAGATTTTCCTGATGAATACATAAAACAAAATTAAAGTCATAGCCCCAATAAAAACTACTTAAAACACTCTAAGCCACCCTCCATATTGAAAATAAAATATAGCAGCACCTTGCATATCCTTAGCTTGAAAAACTTTAGGAATCTGAGAAAAATAGGCATATAATTCATACCTACATTAAGATAATATCTAAATAAACAGCCTAAAGAGTTTCAAAACATGAATTAGTCTATTCGAGACAAAGATTGAATTTGCAGTATCAATTGAGCAAAACAATGTGGCAAATCCTATATCTGAAATGTTACTTTCTTACTCTATTTGGCAAGGTCAAGAATTCAAATCTCGTGAATCAAAATTTCATTTTGAGCAAACCAAAAACTTAGCAGTCCAATTTCAACCCGTTAAGCAGATTACCTTTTAAGCGCCATAAACACCAACTAAACCCACATAAAGAAACTAATTACTACGGAGAAGTTTCATAATATTTAATTGGCCAACAATTGCCTGACAAATTTCAACAACCAACTCCACAAAACTGAACAAATTCTTCTCTTTCTCTGTTCCAAAACGCTAACCTCTTCAAGCAGAAATCACAACAGAAAATCACCATCATTCACCATACAGATTGAAATGAAATATGAAAGAATGGTTTCAATATAAAAGTTGTCGGAAAGGATTTCTCCTCACCAGTGTCGAAGACGTGCACATCATTAGTCTGACAGGTATCGCCACCATAGCCGCCGAATACATAGACGTATCTGCCTCCTTTGACGGAGTTGCAGGAGTGACCCCATCGCTTGCCGGGTCCCCAAACCCCGCCGGCTCTTCCCGCCGATTTCTTACCTTCCAGCGTCGCCCTCGCCATCGCCCTCGCCCTCGCCCTCGCCACCACCTGAACGCTCTCCCACCTCATTCCCACTCCCGCAAGATCGAAGGTTTTACCGATCTCCGACTCCAATTAACCAGACCGAAGCCAATCAAAGAAAGACTTGATAAAATGGTAACAGAAGTGAGTGCGTTCTTGGCGAAGAATTAAGAAAAAAGGTAGCAATCAATAAATTACGTTGCGGAATGAATGAGGAGAGTGAACCACTGAAGGATTTAAGGGGTCTGAAGCCATGAACCATGAGAATCGAGGGACTGATAGAGAACGAGAAAAGATGGTTGTGGAGATAACTGGTACGTGCAGGTGCTTCAGATCGTCGCACCCCGTCTTGACGGCAAATCGCGGGCCGTCCCCTGCGCTAATGAGTTACACGGTGTGATGTTCAATATGAGAAAATATTACATTAGGAGTCTGGACATATAATTTGGTTATGTGTAAGCGGTAGATCTACTAAATAAATAAATAAAAAAATTGATGTTTTAATACAATACCCGACCTAATCAAACTCATTTCTTCGAAAAAAACTCTTCTTCATTTTCTTCTATCGCCATCAGGTAGGGTTTCATAGAGCGTTATTTTGAACATCAAGCGTTCGGATGCAGCTATGCAGTCTGGCTCCAATGAAATATCAACTCACTAAATAAAAAATAAAAAGTTCATATTTTAATGCACGACCCGCCCTACCCATCCCACTTCTTAAAAAAAAAAAAAAAACTCTTTTGCACTGAATCAATCTTCATTTTTTTCTACCGTCATCAGGTAGAATTTCGCGCTTGTGATTTTTGTAGCTAGAGTTTGGTTAGTTTGAAATCACTTGCACTATCGGACGCCAGACGCATAGTTGTTGCAATCTTTGTCTCGGAGTACGAAAATATTGATGAAAGAATCTGAAAATAATAACGAGAAGTTTGAAATGGATGTGAGTTTAGTTACGTTTGAAATGTCAACATTAATTTATGTTTGCTTGATTTACATTGAGGTGTTATTGTGATGTTATTTGAGAGATATTGTGGCGGCTATGTGGTGGTATTCTCGACTGACTTTTTTATGGTGTTATTGTGATATTATTGTCTAGTTATTGAGATGTTATTGTGGTGTTATTTGAGTGGTTATGCAGCAACTCTATGGTGATATTCAACTAGTGTTATTTGTGGTGATATTACCATATTATTGTGGTATTATTATTGTATAATTAGGGTGTTATTTGAGTGGTCTTGTGACACTCTGTGGTGATATTCGACAGGTGTTATTTTTGTGTTATTATGTTGTCATTGTGGTATTATTGTGGGGTTATTGATGTGTTATTGAGGTGTTATTATAGTGTTATTTGAGTGATATTGCGGCGGTACGTGGTGGTATTCTTGACTGGTGTTGTTTTAGTGTTATTATGGTATTATTGTGGTGTTATTGAGGTATTATTGAGGTGTTATTGCGGTGTTATTTGAGTGGTATTGGGGCGACTCTGTGCTGATATTCGACTTATGTTGTTTCAGATGTATTATGGAGTTTTGCGGTATTATTGTGGGGTTATTGACGTGTAACTGAAGTGTTATTATGATGTTATTTGAGTGATATTGCGACAGCTGTGGCAGTATTCTCGACTAGTATTATTATGGTGTTATTGCAGTATTATTATGGCATTATTGATGTGTTATTGTGATGTTATTTTGAGTGGTATTGTGGCGGCTCTGTGGAGATATTCGACTCGTGGTGTTTCAGTGTTATTATGTTTTTATTTAAGTGGTATTGCGGCAGTTGTGGTGGTATTCTCGACTGGTGCTATTATGAGATTATTGTGGTATTATTGATGTGTTATTAAAATGTTATTATGGTGATATTAAGGTATTATTGTGAAGTTATTGAGGTGTTATTGTGGTGTTATTGTGGTGTTATTGTGGTCTTATTTGTGTGTCATGCGGCGAGACTGCAGTGATATTCTTGACCGGTGTTATTATGATGTTATTGTGGTATTTTGTGGTGTTATTGAGGTCTTATTGAGATTTTGTGGTGTTATTTAAGTGGTATTGTGGCAGCTCTGTGGTGACATTCGGCTGGTATTGTTTCAGCATTATTATGGTGTTATTGTGGTATTATTATGAGATTATTGAGTTGTTACTGAGGTATTATTATGGTGTTATTTGAGTGTTATTGTGACAACTGTGGTTTTATTATCAACTGGTGTTATTATGGTGTTATTGTGATATTATTGTGGTGTTATTAAGCTTTATTAAGGTGTTATTGCGGTGTTCATTGAGTGGTATTACAACGGTTATGTGGTGATATTCTACTGATATTGTTTCAATGTTATTATGGTGTTATTGTGGTATTATTGTGGGGTTATTGAGGTGTTATTATGGTGTTATTTGAGTGGTATTGTGGCGGTTGTAGTGACATTTTTACTGATGTTATTGTGGTGTTATTCGAGTGGTATTGTGCCAGCTCTATGTTGATATTTGACTCGTGTTGTTTCAGTGTTATTATGGTATTACTGCGGTCTTATTATGAGGTTATTAAGATGTTACTGAGTTGTTATTATGGTGTTATTTGAGTGGTATTGCGTAGTTATTATGATATTATTGCGGTATTATTGTACAATTTAATGCATGACTCGTCCTGATCTATCCCGTTGCTTTAAAAAACCCTTCACGTTGATTTAATTTTCATTTTCTTCTATCACAATCTGGTAGGTTTTTGCAGGAGAGAGCATTATTCAGCTGTGATTTCGGTAGTTAGAGATTGGTTCATCTGAAATTCCTCATATTGTCAGTCGCCGATAGCATAACTATTGTAGTCCCTCTCTCTCTCGCCATGTAGGTCCTGTGATGTTTAGGTTATTCTGAAACAGGTCTTGTGTATGGATTTGGGATTTAGAGATTGAACTCATGTACTTTTCTTTGTGTTTTCAAGCAAGTTAATATAGAACAATGGAAGAACGCAAGGAAAACATAAAGGGTAAAAGTCGAAAAAAAATCCAGGAAATTTTGGTTTTGTGGTTGTACTTATATTTAATAGTTGATGTAATTGTGATAAACATTATTTCATATAGTTTTTACCTGGATTGTGCAATAACAATCTTTTTATGTACGACAATATCACTATATCATTACACTAATAACACTATAATAACACTATAATAACACCACAATACGACAGCTCAAATGATATCATTGTACAACCACATTTACATGACAACAACACAATGTCATTACACTAATAACATTATAATATAACCACAATAATAGCACAATATGACAGCTCGAATAACATTCATGTACAACCGCATTTGCATGACAATCACACAATGTCATTACACTAATAACACCACAATAACAATACTATACGATGACACGAATAACTTGGTGTTATCATGTATATATTTTGTTATGGACATATCTGTGTTATATCATGGACATATATTTTGTTGTTGTTAGGTTTTTATTTGTTTACGCATATTTTGGTACATATATTTTATTGTTATTAGCTTTTTAATTTGTCTACACTTATTTTGGTGTTATTGTGGCCATAACTTGGTGTTATTGTGGACATATCTTTTGTTATTGTGGACATTTTTTGGTGTAATTTTGGACATATAATTGTGTTATTCTAGAGTTATTTTAGTCTCATTAAGGACAAATTTTAGAATTATTGTGGACATAACTTGGTGTTATTGTGAACATATCTTAGAGTTATTGTAGACATATTTTGATGTTATTTTGGACATATTTTAGTATTATTTTGGAGTTGTTTTAGTCTCATTAAGGACATATTTTGGTGTTCTTGTTAACATATTATGGTTTTAATATGTAGATATTTTGGTGTTATTATGAACACATTTTGCGTCAACAAAATATCTTTTTGGTATTATCTTCTTTTGTAAGTTTATGAACCCAAGGATGTTCAATTGTAAGTGTCAACCATCTGTAGTAAGATCTATTCTTGATTATGTCAAACGTACCCTATCTGAGGAGACTGTGAACACCTTGAAAGTTTTGAATGCGCTTCACTTTTTTATTTGCCTTCATATCCACAAGATAATGTCTTAACACTGCACATCCTGAAATGTTAGGATGTTCAATAGGATTTATTCAGAACGGGCGGGAATGAATTAAGATTAGACTTGACCAGGTTGCCCTACTGAAAGGCATGTCGAACAGAGGATAACCGGTACACTGGAATAAAGCCACCGCTTATGGTGTAACTGTGATACAAATAAAAAATGACCTAGTGAAGGTTTCATCTGGGAATCTTCTATGTCATTGGTTGAACAATTTTTAAAATTTTTGTTAACAATTTTTTTTTCACTCAAACAACTTTAGTGTGCCCAAAGAACTTCACAATTTTTTCGAGAATGTACATTTTTTCCTTCTTTTAATTGATCTGCTATTGCTTGTGAATCTTTTATTAATCTAGTGAATGTCGTTGTCACAAAATTAAGACAGAATCGGTCATTGGGATATATCAATGGATTTCTTGTTCTGCTCACGGTTAGTGTGATGTTTGCACCATTTAAAATTTCTTATTAGTCAAAATAGATTATGATTTAACTTTTACAAATCTCTGATTTTATGAACATAAATCTCTAGATACTCTTACTACACCTGAGGCCAGGCCTAGCATGTCGAGGTGGCCAACAAATGTGAGTTGAGAATCATCCCTGATACATCAAACTTTTAAGAAGCTCAACCTTGCACAGGTTTTTATCTCATTATATAATTTTATTCATTTTGGAAAATTCTTTTCACGGGTGATTGTAATTATGGCTCATTATAGGTTTACAATTCTTTTTTAAAATTGAAAGATGAACACCATCTGCTCGACCCTCTAATTGAAGGACAACCGAATTCAGTTATACTCATTCCTCACCACAATCACCAATTTCATATGATGCGGACACTTTTGTTTCTAGTGACATCATCTCACAGCTAACATTTACAAGTGCCAATATAGGTTTCGAAGAAATTATTTAGTTATTATGAATCAAGATTTCTTTTTTAATTTCAAGAATCAATAAATAACAAAGCATTGGATTAACAAAATACAGCTATATACCTCAAGACTGAGATTAATAAATTGGAAAATAGAATAATGGGCTTGGATGGAAAATCAATGAAGAAAGAAACATATCAATCCTCACATAGCAGTATAATCCAAAAGGATAAGACCAGACAAAACAGAAGGAAGAGGAAATTGAGTTCCCTGAATACTACATTTGAGTTGAAGAAAAGAAAAATAATAAAAGATGAGAACAACAAACAATAAAAGATGTTGTAGATGCTCCATCCGTAAGAGGTGAGAAGTTATTTGTAGGTATTAAACAAGTCGAACAAATAATAAAAGATGAAATCAATGTTCAAAAATAAACTAAACAACAAACAATAAAGGATGTTGTGGAACAACAGATAATAAAAGATGTTGTAGATATTCCAGTCGGGGGTGACAAGTTACTTGTAGATATCGAACAAACAGAACAAACAATTTAAGATGAAATCGATGTTTTAGATACTACAGCCGTTAAGGGTGACATGTTACTTGTAGATATTGAACAAGCAGAATAATAATAAAAGATGTTGTGGAATCTCTAAGGTCTGCGTGCATTAAATCACAGATGAAGATGGAGATCTCGGAAACAACATGATAGATATTGTTTATGCAGATAATTATGTGACAAAAGTATTTTATTAAAAATTAAATTTTGCTATTGTGTACCACAACATTTAATTTGACATTATAGATGATTACTTTTTAGTTGTGTAGCCTCGTCTAGCTGAGATAGTTATCGATTTTCTCGGTAGGATAGATATGTCCCTTGAAATGCAATAAGTAATTGATTGATGTTGTAGCAGATACAATGATAAGTCAGTAAATGTTCAAAATTTTCAGTTATGCAGCACTCTTATATTTAAATATCACAAAAACTGTGTTAATGATGTAGTGGCGATATCATGATTGATGTGGGACATGTGGTAATAAGTCGTTATGGCCTTGTTGACGTACTGACAAATGAGTGGTTGCAAATGAACATGTCGATGCTTTTGCCCTAATAATGTAGAAAAAAGAAGAATAAATCACCAACATTATACATACTATTCCTATATGTATTGTCACTATATTGGGCAATTATTCAAGTTCAACTAAATCTTATAAAGTTAACGCGAATTTAGTGGTATACTGCATCCATGATGAAATTTGTCTCATTTTATGCATATGTATAAAGAGTCGTACAACTTAGTGTTCACACAACACATCATAAATGAAAATATAAAAATGCAGAAATTATTTTATTTCCTATCATTGATAAACAATCTAAACATTGTTGGTTGGGAAGATGAAAGAAAAAAATGAAGATTATATGACTCATTACCCAACAAGATGCACAAAGCGATCACTCAAAGCGTTGTGAGTATACTCAACAGAAGCTCAGTGATTCGTTATTTAGTTCATATTTTTTGGTATTATATGACAATTTAATTCAACATGCGACTTTACAGATCAAAATATTTGTAAAAGATGTTGGCAAAGCATTCCAAAGTAATCTATCGAAATGACCAGTTGTTATGGCTAAACATGCTCCCTGCTCTCCACAACTTTCAAGAATCCTCTCCTTTAGCTGATGCGGTTTTCCGACACCCTATCCCAGAAGTTTCAAACTCCCAAACTTTGATAAATGTGAATCGGTAACTGACCTATACAAGCACGTCATCCACTATCGAACAATCATGTACATTTACCGTGCTTCTGATGCGCTTCGCTGTCAAGTGTTCCAGGCGACTCTCAAGGGCCAATCTCTCACATGGTTCTACTCTCTCCGGGGGCACCATCAACACCTTCAATGAGCTTGTCAGATTATTTGTAAAGCAGTTCATAGCAAATAGAATGATAATCAAATATTCATCTCGTTTATCGAGAGTTCGCCAAGATGAGGAGCAATCCCTTAAGGAATACTTCCGTAGGTTCTCCACTGAAGCCCGCCAGCTTCTTGGAGTGGATTAAGAGTTACAGAAAGAAGACTTTATTGGAGAGCTCCACCCAGGACCTTCCTATTCATCACTGATGTGAGAGATTGTTTGCTCTTACACTGATCTCATCCATTGCGTTGAAGCTCAAATCTCTGCAGACGAGACCACATTGCACACGAGGAACAACTTGAGCGATTAGAGGGCAAGCGCAAGAACAACACCGGGGATATCAATCAAATCTCACAGCGAAAAAAGTTCATACTACAATGGAATCGTGAACCACAATCAGAAAAAGAAAACACACCACTCAACACGTCACATGTCAACATCCTAATAGCCATCAATGATGAAGAGACCGTCAAGTAGCTAAGATTGTTAAGAAATCCAGATGAAGCAGACTAATCTCAATATTATCGTTTGCACTGTGCAAAGAAAATTTGATAGAAAAATGTTTTCAATTAAAGGAAGAAATTGAACGCCTGATACGCAAAGGTAAAGGGTAAAATTTATCTTATTTGAGTAAAAGACCGACTTATAAACTCTTTATTTTATTTTAGTAAAATTTAAATGTTGCTTTAAACTGTCATTTCAGTAAAATTTTCTTATTTTCTCATGAAATATTATTGTGTAGAAAGTCCCATTGTGGGAAAGCGGTAAACATGGTCCTCATCTATGCCCATAGAAGTCTAGCCTAGGAGACAAAACTCGATGAGAAGTTACTATGCCCCTGAAAGTCGAGCCCAAGTGGCAAGACTCGACAGGAAGATACAATACTCCTAAAAATCAAGCTCAAGAGGCTAGATTCGATGAGAAGCTACCATGCCCCTAGAAGTCGAGCCCGAGAGGCAGAACTCGATGAGAAGATATGGTACTCCTGAAAGTCAAGTTTAAGAGGCAAGACTAAATGAGAAGTTATTACGCACTAAGAAGACGAGCCCTAGAAGTAATTCTCGATGGGAAGCTAGTAGTGAACATGGTCCTCACTAGAAAGAATCTAAGAGAGCAAGTGATTGACATGGTCTCGACTCAAAGACTTCAAAAGGCTACAAGGCTCAGAAGACACAAATACATCAAAGATCTCAGAAAGCTACGAGCCTCAGAAGACACAGATACATAAAAGACCTAAAAAAACTACGAGCCTCAGAAGGTACCGGTTTATTTCAAGCTTGTATAAGGCATAAACCCAAAAGAGCACAACCTCAGAAGGCACGATCCTCAAATGGTACGTGATTCTTCATTTTATAAAGTGCGTGTGCTAACTTTAATTGCAAAATTTTGTACGATTGAGAAGCCACAACAACTGCAGAAGCAACATCAAAGACAAATAAAGAAATACATTATCATCATCTACAAATTTCACATCAAATTATTAAAAAAAAGCTATAAAAACCAACAAGACCTGACGCAAAGGCTACAAGAGATATCTCTGTCACAGAAGCATGAAAATCTCCCCCTCAAAGCATGGCGGGAGAACTCTTGCATTTCTTCATCCTCACTGAAATGCACAGCAACAACAAGTAAGAAGATCCTGAGTCACCTACTAGGTAGGGACGGAGATGACTTGCTTCATCTCACATGAGCGAAAAAAGATCTCGTTGCTCACCTGCTACGTAGGAAAAAGACGAGTTTCTCTGACCACAATGTGAAAGAAGATCTCGTTGCTCACCTACTATGTAGAACTAGGACGACTTTCTTCTTCACCGCAACGTGAAAGAATATCCCGTTGCTCGCCTGTTACACAGGATGGGGACGACATTCCTCTTAAACACAATTTGAAAGAAGATTTCATTGCTCACCTACTACGCAAGACGAGACGACTTTCCTCTTCGTGCAACGTGAAAAAAGATCTCGTTGTTCACCTGTTACACAGGATATTGACGACTTTCTCCTACCGCAATGCGAAAAAGGATCACATTGCTCTTCTACCAACACAGGACGGGGATGACTTTCCTCTTCACAACAACGTGAAAGAAGACCATGTTGCTCGCTTGCAATGCAGGACGGGGACGACTTTCCTTTTGACCACGACACAAAAGACTATCTCGTTGCTCGTCTGCTATGCAGGACGGGGACGACTTTCCTCCTGACCCCAACGAGAAAGAAGATCATGTTACTCTCCTACTATGCAGGATGGAGACAACTTTCTTCTTCTAGAAAATCTCGCTAGCAAAAGGCTCCACACTTCAATCTTCCTCTTTTTTCTCTTTCTCCTTCTTTTCACTTATGTACTTCCCCTCATCCATGAACTCTATTTATAGGCTTAAGAGAAGGTCTAGCATTAGAGACAGTTATTAAAAAAAAAAAATTAAAATCTACATTCATTCTATCCTTTCAGCTTTTAGCTTTTGGCCTTTCGGCTTCCGCTTTTCAAAAAAAAAAAAAACATTAGAACTTGATATTCATAAATTTCTTCTTCTGAAATATATATGAAAACAAATATTTCATATCCCAAATAATTTTCTACTTTTCGTCTTCCTGCCAAAAAAAACTAATAATAATAATAAATAAATAAAAGAAATCATATTAGTAAATGTACAACATTTTCAAATTATCATATCTAGAAGTTAATGATTTCATATACATAAATTATATGTAACAATTTCAATTTCATGCAACTTTTCAAATTCTCATGTTTACGTTTTTCATAAAATCTGATAAATTCTAATATATACATATAATTCTTTTATAAATACATGAAATTTTGCCAGAAATTTACCAACATACCATATAAATCTTATATATTTATATCACCAAAATTTGCATATTTACAGACCAAAAATCAAAGAAAATTTGTATAATGCGCATTGTCTTGGATCAATCCCCAGCCTCAAGAAGCAGAACATACTGACCAATGAGATAAGCATGATTTTTAACATGTGCACGCTAACTTTTATTCTATTCGAATGTTTTATATATATATATATATATTGCGGTTCTGTGTCTGTTTGTGTGATAAAAAATATTAAAGTGCTAAGGATATTAATATTTTTGAAAGATAAAATTGAACTCGCCCAAAAATAACGGGTAACTGATACGCCACCAACAAATTTTTATCATTTCACACGAATTTCTAGGCATGACATGAATCTCGAAGCAATTTTTTTAGCAAGAAGCATTCACATTTCAATTAAGAGTCATCCAGAGCTCCGATTTCAACAAATTTAAATTCAAACTAACCGACTCGATGAGACAGACACAATAATATCAAAATTAGTTTAATCTGAGTCAAATAAAGATTAGATAAAGTCATTATACCACTCTTGAAAGTATTTCGAGCATTTTTAGAAGGTTAAACGAATGTCGAATATAGCAAGCCTATATCAGAATTGAGGTCTCGACAAAACGAACCCAACGAGCCCAAGATTGCTTAATTCTAACTTCATTAAGATACTCAAATGTCTATCAAACGCCGTCTGATTGAAGGAAGTTCTTCAGACCGTCAAATCAAAGTGATTCATATTCCTTCATTAATTGCACAAAAAACACTATAAATAAAGTCTCACTCCTCTAATGGAGAGGAGGAGAGCATAAGGCTTGAGAAAGAAATTGAAGCTTTGAGAAGGATCTGAAGTCCAACACCACTCCTAATACCTTCGATCGTCCTCGACGGGTCGTTGACCGCCATGGACCACCGTCGGCCGCCGCCGATCACCACTTGTCGACCTCCACCGATCACCATCAATTGTTGCCCACTTTTTATAAGTTCAATCGCAAGTCGATGTTATAATTCGGAAAACTTTGTAACCCTTTTTCGCATGTAGGATAATGGGTATGTTATCATCAATTTATAATAAATTTTTACAACTTGACCATACCTCATAGTTTTTTCCCTTATACAGGTTTTCTACGTAAAAAACTTCTGGTGTCACTATTAGTTATTTTCTTTTATCTATGTGTGTGTTGAATTCTCGTGCAATGTTATGACGATAATTCATTACTCTACCACTGCAAATTTTCCAGTGCACGTCAAGTATAAATTGAGCGAATTTAATCATAAATATTAAAAGTTAATAGCTGATATAGCTTTAGATTAAATTGTTGACTACCTAAGAGTCGCTTCGAATTAGCGGTGATAAGATTAGTTAAAGCTTAAAATTTGCTCTTTATGAGTAATGGGGTTCTTACATATCACTCTACTAAAATCTTAAATATAATGTTTTAATCACCCAAATTTTAAATATGAAAGTTTAATTCAATTTTTTAGGCACAACTCGGAATTAGTGTACATTACATGTATTTGATGTATTAGATAAATCTAGTATACTAGCTATAATTCTATAATTTTTATATTCTATAATGTTAAATCAACTCAAAAATTTGGAGTAAAGTTGGCCATATTATTGAATTTGAATAGAGTAAGTCTTCTCCTATAGTAAAATTAAGCTCGACCTAATACACAATGTTTATAGTGTTAAGAATCATAAAAGTTGTAACTCACAAAACTTTGTATGATCCTTGAGTATTGTGGGTTTTGAATGCATAAAAAAAATATAAAAAACGAAGTTATTTAATAATTTCAAGGTAATAATAGATTTTTAAAATTATTTTAAAATGTTTTTATTTATCAATAATGAGCACATTAAATTGCACTCACCTAGTTGAAAATGTGTTGAGAAATTTTGGGCAAAGAAATGAAAGAATCGACACAAATCCAGAAGAACACAAAGATTTAACGAGATTCGGCAGAGATGCCTACATCCTCGGGAGCAGAGCGATAAATTTCACTATTTCAAAGGAGTTACAAGATCGATTCACATACTTATAGGGTTACACTTCTATTTACAGATAAAACCCACAGATAAAATTACAAAAAGTCATTGCTCCCCCAAGCTCACTAAATTCCAAGAGACACATATCTTTAACAAGGGACTCCAAATTTCGGGTATATGAGTCATACCTAACAAATCTCAACCTTGGCAAATATCCAGCCCCTTAGAAGAAATGCATCATAGAGTTTCTTACACCAAAGTGGGTTGAGCGACCGTAATCTTAATCAACGATGTAACATTCGACAATGATTCGAGCGATGCAGAAACTTATTGATAATACCTGACTTGATCATCGTATCTGCTGCATTTACATCATATGATCCAACAAAGTGAACTACACCTATAACTGTACTCCCCAACAATTTATAGATATTACTATGTTTTGTAGCTCACAATGTCTTCAAAATTCTTTATTATGTTAACAAATCTTTCACCCTTGTTTGCCACAATCTAAATTTTCTGATTCCATTGAACTTCACTATCTCGAATTTTGCACCAGTCATTTGTCATTTAATCTTAAAATTTCCTCTGTAAAATGCATCAATTTTCCCGCGATTTTCCTGTGATTCGTAAATCGAATTTTTCACATGAATCATTTTTCCTATTTGCGGAAACATTCGGCCGAATGACTGCGAACTCCTTGCCCAAAGCCCTTTCCTGTTCGCGTGAAAGTCTTAGTCGAACTCCACCTGTCGCAACTCCTCCTGCGACAAACTTGCAAACTCCGCTGACAAAACTACTCTGTTCGCAAAATGAGGCTCCTGTTCGAGGAACTGAACTCCACCTCGCAATCCTCATCGCAGATGCTTGTGCGAACACCTGGCGAACTGCTCCACGCGAGCCTCTTCCTCGGTTGCGAAGAAGACCCACAATCCTTCGTTTGTTCACGCCTATTAGCACGTTAAAAACACATTCGTGAAACCTTCGCACCTGGCCGCACGCAAAAAAACACCTTCGCGAAACCTTTGCGCCTGATCACGCGAACCCATCTGCTCGCGCCAAACTCCTCTGCTTGGTTGTCAAATTGCTGAAGCTGAAAATCATTATTTTTCCGTTAATTAAGTATTCCCCTTGATTAAGAATTTTTCTTAATTAAGATTCCCAGAAAAAAAAATCTTTCATTTCGAATAATGAAATTGCATTTTCCTGTCTTTCCCAACATAAAAAAATAAAATTTTCTTTTATTAAGCTTTCCTTCCTTTTCTGCTCACCTGTGGCAAAAGGAATTTTATTTTCCAAATTCCTTCCTTTTTTGTTCAAAAAGAAAAAGGAATTTCCTTCCAGCAATTTTTCTTTATTAAGATTATCGGAAAATTAATTTCTTTCTTATTCCAACAAGCTTCCTTTGGTGTCTTTCTGCCACGGATGTTTCCCGGAGGGAAATATTCCTCCTAATATAAACAAGATTCCCATCTGATTCCTTTTTCTCAACTTTCCGCTTCCAGCCTCCTAGCTGTTCGTGGATCCTCCTGCTGAAGCTCGCAGATGCCGCGAACGAAGCCTTTCCCTCCTGATCGCGTCCGCCTCCGACTCGCTGAAGGCTCTCCTGCTCTTCTGCGCCTTTCGCGAACGTCGTTGAACTGCTGGCACGCCTGTTCACGTCGAATGTCTCCCGAATCGTGAAAACCCTCGTCAAACTTCCAGCAAGATATCGTGATTAGCCTATGGCAGAATAACTTGCGCCGAACTCCACCAGTACCGCCGCGATTCGTCTATAACAGAATAACTTGCACCGAACTTCTCCTCTACCGCCGCGATTCTCTTATGGCATAATAACTTGCGTTCAAATAACTTGCGCCGAATGCCTCCTATGCCGCTGTGATTCGCCTATGGAAAAATAAGTTACGCCGAGCACCTCGCCTGTCGTCGCGATTCGCTTATGGTAGAACAACTTACGCCGAACACCTCCTCTGCAGCTGTGATTCGCCTATGGCAGAATAACTTGCGTTTGACTTACGCTGAACGCCTCCTCTGCCGCCGCGATTCGCCTGAATCCCCTTCACTGAATCACTCGAAGGAACACAAAATCATTCTTCTTCGTTCTTCCTGCATCAATCTCCTTCTATGCCCTAGAACCTCGCTCTGATACCACTTGTTGAAAAATTTATGACAAAGAAATGCAAGAATCGACACAAATCCAGAAGAACAACACAAAGATTTAATGAGATTCGGCAAAGATGCCTATATCTTTGGGAGCAGATTGGCGAATTCACTATTTCAAAAGAGTTACAAGTTTAATTTCATACTCATAAGGTTACACATCTATTTGTAGATAAAACCTATAGATAAATTACTAAAACACCCTCGCTCCCCCAAACCCACTAAATTCTAAGTTATACTCCTTTTCACCATGAGACACACCTCTTCAATCCAAAAAAACTCCAATTTTCTGGTATATAAGCCATACCTAACAAAATGATTAGATGATTTTGCCATTAGGCTATTCTAATAAAACCTCAGGCAACAACTGGGACCAATAATTGATTGCAAGATCCCGCAACCTCATTATTTTCCAAACAAAATATTTCATCATTGAAAAGAAATGAAAACAAACATCGATAAATGTGTAGATATGCCATACTTAACACGAAATTTTCCCAAATAATGAGCTTTTTTGACAGGCTCATTACACATATATAAATTAAGGAACAAGATGAATCAGAGTCGGTGTACCCAGATCAATCGATAGAGTATCCGCTTCAGCGGTTTAAGTGGTGTGGGGTTTAAAACCCCTCCAGGCGGATGGTCTGCTATATGGAGATGGTACTTAAATAGGTTAGCTCATGGGATCTCAGCTCGCGCTACCTAACAATCCTGGCGAGGCCTAAAGGGATTGGTTGGTGGTTCCGCCCGTCAACCAATCTTTAAAAAAAAAAAAAGAAAAGAAGGAACAAGAAAAAATCAAAGCAAAAAAATAAAAAATAAAAAACCAATTTGGAAGAGAACTTAAGAGTAAAAATCATAGAAAAAACTACAATAATGGGCGATCTGTTACTCCCTGAAGTAAAATATTATCTCTAACTTCTACAATGATGAATGGATTATCAACTAAAGGAACAAAGTATAGAAGCATCTACAGGGCAAATATTATTGAATTTCATGCCTTATAACCAAAATATTCTCACTTAATATAAAAATGAAATAATATACTAACATATTAAATGTCAAATTGAATTACAAATACATAGTTCTGCAAGAATTTAAATAGAGTTTTCTGTTAAAATTAAATTAATATTAATTCACATCTAATTTGAAATAGAGTTTTAAAATAACAATCAAGATTGAAAATTATTAAATTTCTATTACTAGTTTGCTAACTAAAAATATAAATACTTAGAAATTGCGCAAAAAGACACATTAAATACTTTGAATATTCATTATAAATAGTTACAAACAAATCTGATTGTTAAAATGCTTCTTTTTTGAAAGATTTATAATTCTAAAACTCAATGAGAAAACAATAGCCAAACAATAACATAATAAAATTCTAAAAAATAAAACAATAAAAAGGCTATTCCAAATAGACTCCTATATTTCACTATTGTCAGACATAAGTCAAAACTCCATCATAAGATTAATCTAATAAATTCAAAATAAACTTAGCATTTAATAATTTTATTTATATACCCCTCAAATGCCAAAATTAAATCAAGTTAAAATACCAAAATGTGGGGAAAATTTTTATGTCTGAACTCCGGACGTAGCACTACGTGCGGACTCACAATAATATACTCTGTTATGTGTGCTATATCGGATCCATCTTATAAAATATTAAGTGGAACCGCGGAGGTTGTTGAAGTGGAACTGCAGATGTTATTTGGAGAGTTCTTGAAAGAATATTGGAGGGTTATTTGGGTATTGACTCCATTTAATAACCCCTCCATAACCTCTATGGTTTCACTCTAATAATCCCTTGCAATAACCCCCGCAATGACCCCCCTAATAACCCCCCAATAACCTTTGTGGTTCCACTTGAATAACTCCCTGCAATAACCCCACAATAACCCTCGTAATAACCCCCCAATAACTCGCAATAGCCTCTGTGTTACCACTTCAATAACCCCCTGCATTAACTCCCGCAATAACCCCCTAATAACCTCCGCGGTTTCACTTCAATATCTCCTAATAACCTCCGCAATGTAGCATATGTGGTGACATATTATTAGAGTCCGCATGTGGAGCAACATCCGGAGTTCAGATACAAAGTTTTTCCAAATGTGGAGCCTGAAAGAACTGCCACCATGCACCTTCGATTGTCCTTCCAGCCAAATCCCTAAAAAATTTAACTTCTAAAAAAAATAAAATACACAATCTCATTGAACACACATGAAAAGTTGTTTAAGTGTTAGATATATAAATACATAAGAATATTAAGTGAGATGCATATAAATCGTCCTAAATAAAGTATTAGAATAAAATAAATGAAGATTTACATACATGCCACAAAATTGTTATGTATCTAACATCTAAATTTTGATGTTTACATTACATAACTATATTTAACTTTTTTCAAAGTTAAACATAGTGATATTATTTATTTGATATAAGAATTTTGAGTGTTAAAAATGTAAAAAATAAAAGTTGAGGTGTCAGATGTGTAAATTCATAAGAACTGTGTGGTATGTATATAAATGCCCTTAAAACAAAATCTATCAACAAGTCAACTAACTGCAGGGCCTAGAAGAGCTAGACATAACTCTAACAAACAAAATCAAATTATTACAACTAAAATATAAATTGCAAAATCCACAATTTCACATTTAAAACTTAAATTTGCAAAAGTTTGAAATTTCAAATTCATAGGTGTAAAACAATCATTTTACATTTTTTTTTAACAGTTGCGGGCTGAGATTCACAACTTCATCTAAAACAGAATATTCAGCTTCAACAAATTACTTGGTTGATATTCAACTAATAATTCGGCATAATTATTGAACTTCCTGTAGATGCATATGTATTTACATATCTAACGTATAAATTTTAATTTTTACATACAAACCGGCTTAACCTATTCATGAAAAGGCGTATTTTGCTTTTTAAAAGCTAAAAAATGTAGTACTATTTATGTGATATGAAAGCTACAAGTGATAGAAATGTAAAAAAAGTAAAGTTCAGGTGTTAGATATGTAAATACATATGAATTGGTTGGTATGTATGTAAATGTTAATTTCTATTTTTATCCATGAATTTTGCAACGTGGCCCATGAAGTCTGTAAAAAAATGAGGACACTTTGGCTTCCTCCAAACAATAAAATCTTCCATAGGAAGTGGTGAAATAGAACAAACCTGTAGACATAGATGTCTGATGTACATCGAAGCTCACCTTTGTGGCTAATATAAAGTCCCTCTATTCTATGTATTGCGTAGTCATTTTGTTACATTTATGTTAATGTTCATTTCATTTAGGATTCATAAAGCATATGCAGGAAATTCATAAAGCAACTATTGAGAAACCCCTTCACTGGTTTCCCATGGAGAAGATGCCACGGGGAAGGCTGCAATACAGGAGAAGGAAGATAGAGAGAGCAGGAATTGAAATGAGGAAACTAAAGCCTCACATACCCATCCATTAACAGAGAACGTACATATATATTACATGGGCAATGCAGAAAAATATAAAAAGGAAGCATAGGAATACAACAAATAAATTAGAGTAGAGGGAAATCATGATATAGCAGAATATGGAGCAGAACAAGTGGTCCTGCTGTCAGAGGTTTGTCATTGTGAATGTGGAGGGCAATCCAGCGGATGATAAGTGTAGTTGTTACTCCTGCTCAAACTTGCAATCAGTTTACTTGATTGAGTTCATCTCTCAGCTTGTTGAACTGAGCGAAGGTATGACTTTTGGTGAACATATCAACTACCTAATTGTGAGAGCTGATATGTGAAATCTGAATGTCACGACTAGAAATGTGATCACAGATAAAATGATAATCAATTTCCAATTTTTGGTAGATGCGTGGAATATCGGATTAAATGCGATGGTGATAGCAGAAGTGTTGTCATAATAAATAGTTGTTGGTGTGTTGAGGTAGATATGAAAATCCTGAAGCAATCGACCAAGCCATATGATATCAGTTGTGGCAGCAACTAAGGCTCTGTATTCAGCTTCAGTAGAAGAGCGTGCTATAGTCTTTTGACGTTGAACTATCCAAGCTATGAGGTTGTGACCGAGGAAGGTGCAGAAGCCCAAAGTAAATCGACAGTCAGTGGAATCATCTGCCCAATCTGAATTGGAGTAGCAGGTTAGTTGGAGATCACCCTTGATGAGAGGAAGTCCTAAATGCATTGTTCCCTATAAGTAGCGTAGGAGGCGTTTGATGATTGTGAAGTGATAGACCAGGCTTTGTGCATGCGTTGGCATATGTAGTTAAGAACAAAGGTGATGTCAGGCAAAGTAATGGTTAAGTATTGGAGAGAACCAATGAATTGGCGATATTGTGTGGAGTTGGGATATTCTTGAAGAGATGGAGGATTGTGGGTGAGTTTGTAAGGTAGGGTGGCGTTGACTGGTTTGTAGATAACATGTCAATTTGTTGTAGAAGGGAAATAATATAGGGTGTTTGGGTAAGATGGAAGCCATGAACTGTGGTTTGGATGTTGATACCAAGAAATGTATTAACTGATTCTGATACTTTGAGATTGAAAGTAATTTGGAGATCAAGAATGAGGTGATCTATAGCGGGTTGGTCATTGCCCGTTAGAAGTATGTCTTCTACATGGACAAGAAAATAAATGTTGAACGAGGAATGTTGATAAATAAGGAAAGAAGGATCGGTTGTGCTAATTCGCAAGGGCCTTGATTGGAGATGAGCGATATGAGTATGATACCACTATCGGGGCGCTTGTTTGAGGCCGTAGAGAGCTTTTTTTAGCAAACATACACAAGGTATTGTTGATCACATAATTCTTGAAGTTCAAATATGTGGATTGTTTCCTCCACTGGTTCATGAAGGAAGCCATTAGCGACATCAAGTTGACGAATTTTCCACTGATTTTGGAGAGCTATGGTGAGTAGAATGTGAATTGTGGGAAGCTTAGCCACGGGGCTAAAAGTAGTGGTGTAGTTAAGACCCTATTTTTGTTTGAAATCTTGAGCGACCAAACATGCTTTGTACTTGGCGACTGTGCCATCAGAATTGTACTTGGTTCGGAAGGTCCATTTGCAACTGATGATAATTTGATGAGGTGAAGGGTCTAACAAAACCCAAGTGCCTTGCTTGTGTAGAGCTTGGACCTCCGAAGGCAGCTTGCCTCCAATGACTATGTATAACAGCTTAAACATAACAGGCGGAGTCGATATTATTTGAAACTGATGTGGTCAGGTGTAGGATTTGTTTCGGTTTGAGGGATTAGGTTTTGAACCTTGTTATCATTGGTGCGTAGGGACGGTTGGAGGGTTTAATATAGTGAAGGGTGTTGTAGGTATTTCGGCTTGGGGCTCCGCAAAGGATGGCAGGGTGGGCGGGAGTGTGTTGAGTGTGGATTGGCTCCCGTGGAGAGGGCAAAAGTTGGAATTAGAAGATTAGGAGAGATGATAGTATTAGATGTGATGGATGTTGTGGGAGAAGAGTTGGTAGTGTAAAATGGAAATTTTTGTTAATTGAAATGTGGCGTGAGACATTGATAAGATCAGTTTGAGGATTGTAGCAATAGTAGCCTTTATGCGAAGAAGAATACCTAATGAAGATACATGGTGGAGCCATGGAGGATAGTTTGTGAGGAACTTGTGGTTATTGCTAAGCAAAGCATAGGCAACCGAATATCCAGAGGTGAGAGTAGGTAGGTGGGGAGTTATATAATAGGTTATGGGGAGACTTGTGGGAGGTGGTTTTGGAGGGCATGGAATTTATGAGATAAGTTGTTGTCATAAGTGCGACAGCTCGGAATTGAGGGGGTAGTTAAGCTGATCGGAGAATAGTTCTTGTGGTTTCAATGAGGTGGCGATGCTTACGTTCGGCTATCCCGTTTTTTTCAGTTGTGTAGAGTGTCGGCGTTATTTTGAGTGTGGAGTGCCAGTAGCAAGCTGTAAGTCGCCGGAATCGAAATCTCGTCGCCCGCTTCGGAAGAACGTTTTAATTTACATATATATTTATATATATAATTTTTGAAAAATAATAAATCAATCTGACCCCATATTTTTCATAGTTTAAATGAAAGAGCGTTCTAGCACTCAAGATATGCATTTATCACGAAAGATAAACGACAAGACTTGAGGTGAGACTCAATCAAATAAACTAAAAAATATATGACGTCCGTTTGGTCTGCAAAGCTAATTTTATTCTTAGATCGAGTTCCACTATTTAATACGAAGGATTAAATAGGGTTTATTTAAGCTCGGGTTCGGAAATGCTTCGTATAAGATGACGCCTTTATAGTTAATTACATCTTAAATGACTGAAATCATTTAAGAAAACTCTCGATAAAAATCAGGAAATATTATCTTCAAGGAGGTCAAAAGGATATAACTTTTCAACGAAATCGGATAAAGATGTGTGAAAGGGGATTGGCTCAAATTTGAAACATTTATTGTAAAATTCAAAGGAGGAAGAACTAGGGGATGTAAGAGATCCAGAGGTGAACTTCGGTGACTTCCCAAACTATCCTATGGTTTAGCTTCGATTTAGGGGAGATATTATTTAAATGTTTCATTCTGCCAATTTTATTAAATTAGGCTTACATTTGTGTGAAACGATCACAAAAATAGCCTAGAAGATGTGAGGATTTAGGTCGTAACGAACAGCAACCTCGGAATCACTAAAACGAGTTGGGGCTTATATTGTACGGATGAGCTATCTAACGCCAAAAGAAATTGAGGATTTATGTCGCACTAGGCGAACAACCTCGAAATACTATGGATTGTTGTTTAATCATTAATGAATGGTTTAGCTGGTGAAGACATGTTTTGTTGTTGAAGATGACTGTGCTGACCACCGTGCTAGCTCCAAGCTCCTTGCCGTGACGAGGTTAAGTTTTCTAAGATGGCAAGTTATAATGTCAAATCAGATGACCCTACGGTTGAGTTCTCCTAAATCCTATGCAAGTGTGTTTAAAGTTGTATAGTGTATAGTAGGGTATATATAACACGGGAAGACGATAAAACGTACGATAATAGTATAGTACGATGTCTTAAAAAGAACGATAGCGAGTGCGAAAAAAGTAACACGCTTGCAAATATAAACAAACTGTATATCATGCAGGAGATCCATTATTTTTTTTAAAATGTGGCAGACTGGAATGTGTCACCAAGTGAAAGCCAAGTAGAAAAAGAAATATCGTTCATAAAAACTTGAGAAAGGACGGTGAATGACTCACGGTAGAAAACTCGGAAAAATAAACGAAAATCAAAATAAAATCATCAAAACCTCGGGAAAGTCCCGAAAAAAGGACCACGAGTGTTTAATCTGAAAATCATACGAAAAACCCGAAGAAATCGCAAGCACTCGGGTCGGGCCTAGGCTTAGAAACTGTGTAGTTATTCTCGAGGGTCGTCGAAGGCTACTCGGTCAACCGAGTGTATAGAGCCCGCTACTCAACTAGAAGAGTGTTCTACTAAACCTAGCTCAGAAGGTTGTTCCTTAAAACAGTACTGATAATCAACAAGTGGACAACCGAGTTTATAATATGGCTTTAAAATTTATATTTTTAGCATGCACGTGGATTTCAGGCATACAAAAGAGAGTTTATATCGATGTTTTGATTGTAATGAAAATATATTTTTGTTGTAAATATAGTATCCATTTTTATCAATTTTTTGAAAATTAGGGTTGTCCATGAATCGATTACTTCGTCGGGTGTAGGATCAATCCTAAGGTACGGGTGCCCCGCTCGCCTTATAGCGGTGAATGATACAGTCATCCTACGGTTCACCGGGGCCCTGGAGCGGATCCTGGTGTCGTAGGATGAGATAGCATTCACTTATCTCGCGGTGTGCGCTTTATCATCGACACCTCTGCGCCCCAAAACAAAACGAAAACCAAGCGAGAAAAACGGCGAAAGAACACGAGTCGAAGAGCAAAGGGGAAGGAAAGGAGACTAAGCCTCATCGAAATCCGATTTAAAATAGGAGGGGCCCAAACGGTAGGAGGGTTGAGTCCAAAACGCCCCAAAATAAGGTTTGAAAAGTTTTGAAACCTCGCACGATAAGTCGAATAGTAGTAAGCTAAGAAAATCCGCCTGTTGGTATTTTCGAACCCTAGATGTTAAAATTTTCCGACTACCATGTAATTCACGACTCGATCATGCCTCACAAACTTGAAATCCTCCAAGAAATCCAAGTAGAAGGTCACGGCCAAGACAGGATAAGGCCAAAGAGGCTCACGGCCAAGGCAACAGGGGCCAAGGAAGCTCACGGCCAAGGCAAAGAAAACAGAAAGAAAAAAAAAACATTTCAAAATAGAGCTTTTAATACAGAAGAAAGTGAATGGACAAACTCACAAATCCTTTCAATTAGCTCCAATTCTCTCAAGCAAGACATATGAAGTATTCCCCCAAAAGGTACTTTCCAAATACATCTCCCCACAAGCAAGCTAAAGGGCACATCCAAACCATCACAAAGTACATAAAAATATTCATCACATAACCATACGGCCGAGATTAACATAGAGGCTGAAATCGAACCAACACAAGGCATAAACCCGAGTCACCATGAGGCTAGAACCAGAGACGACACCAAGCTACGGCAGGCCCGACACAAAGCGAGGCGAGGGAACAACATCACAGGAGCACCACCGAGCCAGTACCGGCCCAAACCCGAGCCACAGTAGGGCTGGAATCAAGCCAACACCAGGCTACAACAGTCCCAACACAAAGCCAAAGCAAGAAGTACCATAGGAGCAAAACCGAGCTCACATAGGACCAAAACCCGAGCCATCACATGGCTAAAAACAAGGCCCAACTCCAAGCTAAAACAGGGACACAACAGGGGTAAAAACCAAGCCAACATAAGACTAAAATCGAGCCCAACATTAAGTTACGGCAGAGAACACAGCAGGGCCAACAACACCGAGCCAATATCCAAGCTAAAACCAAGCCCAGCACAAAACTGAAGAGAGGGGGAATAGCAGGACTTAAAGACCGAGCCACACTCAAGCTAAAACCTAGCCCAGCCATGATTGAAACCAAGCCCAACATCAAGTTAAAGCGAGCAAAAGCTTAATAGATGAAATTTATAAATTTGAAACATAGCCTTAGTTTGAAACTGAGAAAAAGGCTAAACTTAAATCACAATAACATCTTCATGTCGCCCATATATCAAACCATAAAACTATCACATGCTTGCAAGCAAGAATAAGCATAGGAACATTTCAAATCCTCATAATATGCTTTTATAAAGAGCTAAGATACAAGGAGCCCCAGGACTAAGCTTCCATATATTCAAGACATAGAGCCACCATATGCTTCACATAGGAACAAGCATAGAACTTTTCCAAATTAAATTAAACTTCTTCCTAGCATGCAATTTGGTAAGGAAAGCTACAAGGAGTAAAAACAGAGCCCCACATGTGTATAAAGAATCAAATGGCTCATCTATAATTCATAGCAACAAGAGTGAGTGAAGAGCCTTATTCAAAACACTTGCAAGAGGAACTAATAACTTGCCATCAAAACCAAATCTACCACATGCTTACATTTCCATTTTTAACATGCTTAAGTAATGAACTTTCCTAAATAAGGCTAAAATAGTAAGCTAGCCTGTTGTTAGAAAGAAAAGAGAGGAAGAAAACATCATTTTAAACGAAGCTACAAGTATTCGATGTCGTATAAGTGCTCGGCTAGAAAGCAACGAGGCAAGGAGAACCAAGCCCAGCTGAGAAAAACTACGACCACCACGGGCAAAACCGAGAAGGATAGGTAGGAGAAAGGTTACGGACCGATGTAGAACACACGAGGGGAGTAAAAATCCAAGCCTCGAAGCCGACAACACTTCCCCTCCTCCGTCAGAAGTCGCGACCAACCCAGGGAAGACCCGAATAGGGTATATTTATAGAATGGAAGGGGGAGTCTGAGAAAAACTCATAGGAGATAAGCCCCGAGTGGAGGCGAGCCTGCGCGGCCACGGCCGACGAAGGGTCGCGGTGGCCGCGAGCTCGCACGGGAAGGCCGAGGGAAAACCGGCGCGGCCCGGGGATAAGGGATGGGGGGAAATTCGTGCGGCTCGAGAAGGAGAAGACCCGCAGAGATACGATCGAGCATGGGGAAGACAGAAATGGTAGAGGTGACGTGCTCCAGCGCGGGAGAGGGAGGAAACGAGAGCTCCCCATCGTGCGAACGAGAGAGGAGCCGGGCCAATCGAACCAGGCAGAAGGGAATAAGGTTTTGGATTTAGTTAAATAGGAAAAATATAAATGTAAATATATAATAATAATAATAACATAAGTATTTTTATTATTATAATTCCCGTTTCGCGCATTTCGTCCCCGACAGGCGATCGCCGCAAATTAAATATCAATTTTAGGTAAAACCGATAATCCAGACACCTCAGCGCAGTCAATTTCATCATTCGAGGTCGTTCGGATAACCTCGTTGATGGTCGCGTTGAAAATGCGTCAAATCCAGCCTTTTCTGAAATTCTGACTTTGATGTCGATCTTCCCGGCGTTCTGACTCCAGCTCCAGTCCACTGCGAAGAAATTGAAGGTGTCGAGGCCGAGAACTGAGAATTTGTGCGTCCAGGTGTGTAAAACGTGCACGAGCTGTCCTAATGTCCAGGGATCCTATATGGACTCAATTTGAATTCCTGGCGTCAACTTAGACCGACTAGAGACTAGCGGTACGAAATCTCGTGCAAGATTTCAAAGAGTAACGAAGTGGTTCCAGACTCTCTAAAATGAGGTGGGTCCCATTGCTAAGAAACTATGATCGTCATGGAAGTTCCTGAGACTAGAATCCTAAGTCTATGAGAAAAATTAAACCTCGACAAAAATGAGGTCAACAAATGGACCCCCAATAGGTGTGGTGTGCGGGCGAGGCACACGCGCGATGGCGTTGGCCAGACGAGATCAACAAAACCAATACAGACTGACCTAGAAAGAAGGGTAAAGTGAAGTGCTAGCTGTTTCCACTGGGGAATTAACAAGTGAATATTCGATCAAAATCGAGGAGTAGAAACTCTCGCTGGGGATTGGAGAGCGGATTCAGAATTATCAAATTTCAGATGTGTATCGAGGATGTGAATCAATATTTAAGTATTGACCCCAAGGTGGGAATCAAAATATAGGTAAAATTTATGGTGAAAGGAGGAGAAAGGAAGCCATATTCCATTTAAGGGGGTCTCACACCAATCTCGAAGATTGAGGACACGATGCCTTGAATTAATCGAAGGGCTTATTCCCTTAGCCTCAAGAATATCGTAGAATATAGAGTGAATCATTGCTAAGCAATGCAGTGTCGGATGCTGGGATCCTCCACCCTAAAAACATAGTGTGAACAATTGCTAAGCAACGCAGTGTCAGATGATGAGATCCTCCACCCCAAAAATGTAGTGTGAACCATTGCTAAGCAATGCAGTGTCGGATGCTGGGATCCTCTACCTCAAAAAATGTGATGTCGGTCCATTGCTAAGCAATGCAGTATCGGATGTTGGGATCCTCTACCTCAAAAATGTGATGTCGATCCGTTCTTACAACGATGCGATATCGGATGTTGGGATCCACTACCTCAAAAATGTGATGTCGATCCATTGCTAAGCAATACAGTATCGGATGATGGGATCCTCTATCTCAAAAATGTGATGTCGATCCATTGCTAAGCAATGCAGTATCGGATGCTGCTGGGATCCTCTACCTCAAAAAATGTGATGTCGATCAATTGCTAAGCAATGCAGTATCGGATGCTCGGATCCTTTACCTCAAAAAATGTGATGTCGATCAATTGCTAAGCAATGCAGTATCGGATGATGTGATCCTTTATCTCAAAAATGTGATGTCGATCAATTGCTAAGCAATGCAGTATCGGATGCTGGGATCCTCTACCTCAAAAATGTAATGTGAGCTCACAGATATGTCGTGTGATGAGGTTGATAAAGATATGTGGGATATGTGATATTTTGTGAGATTCTGTGCAGAACGTGAGATTCTGTGGGTATGCGTAGAAAACTGGTGCAGACTATGATAGTCGCGCTACGCAAGCAGAGAGTGAGAAATCTCGAACTCGAGATTAAAAAACTCAACAAATTTATTTTCTTTTATATTGTTTTAATTATCAAAATATGTTTTTCAGAATTTGATTTTCGTTAATCGATTTTTCAAAAGATTGTTTTATTTGAGTTTTATTATTCTCAAGTTTTCATTGTTTCGTTCTTTGTTTGTTGTAGTTCAAAACCAACGCATGGTTTGGTGGCTTTTTCATCAATTGCACATATGGGTAACTGAACAAACAGACAAGATTCAGGAAGAGATTTCATTAATTTGCTTCAAACAGGAGTTACAGACTGAACGTAGACTGAAGCATCAAAAGAGTACAATATGTTGAACGTATCAAAAGTGCATCTGAAAATATCTCGTATCAAGTACATTCCACAAGTTGAGCATATCTGGTACATATCATCATATCTGCTGTGTCAAAAACAATACAGAAAGTTGTCTTCTGGAAGTCTTCCATCTCTGGTAAGGCGAGCTCTTAATCAAGCTGACTTGCTAAGCCATGCTCAGGACAAGAATTCCCTTCGCATGCGCTTAAAGGTGACGACCTTCTCACAGCTCGTAAGGTTGTAGTTCTTCCAATTTTGGATCTGGACGGAACCCATACGGCATTTTTTTGTTATCCATTCTTCTAAAAGTTACAGAAACTCTGGGGTACCGCACTCCTGTAATACAGTGTTTAGTAATGTCTGCTCCATTTCTTTTAAGAACTAGTACTGAACCCACTAGTAGCGGAATTTCCACGGATCCTCTGAACTCGCCAGGGCCAAGAACATATATCTTTTTTCCAAACAGTATATTGCTTTTGCTCATGAAGGAGATTGTAGAAAAATGTCTCATAAAGTCATGATGGTCTATATGTGGGGGAATGCAGTCACCCTCATCATAGATATTGATGATGCGGTATTGGGAATGCGGTCGAGTCAGAGTATGCTCCATCGAACAAATCCTCTTCGATCGTAGATTTTATCATAGGAGGTATCAGATCCACCTGATCACGTCTCAAAATCCCTGGGGGATTCCCTTGTCTATCCGTAGTAAAATTGTAACACAACCACACTGGATGGTGATTCTGCCTTTTCCACGCATCCACCTCTTTGGTTCAGAATATGTCCTTTCCATTAAAAGACCAGCTCGCCCCTTGTCTTTTAAATCGAGTATGCAGCCGAGAATACTCTTTTCGTCGCTTTCGGAGAAAACTCTGGTGTACAGCTCCAGACCTTCTAGAATGTTGACGAATATTCCCTCAACTTCTTCATAGAATTCGAATTTTTTTTTCTTCACTTTGACTAACTTGTCGAGTTCTGCCATTGTGATCATCGGTAGTTGTCGAGGACGCTCCCTCATTTCAGTGTCGGTAGAAACCCAAGCTGATGCTGACTCTCTATTCAACGGAATATATGATTTCGTATCCAGTGGAATATGTGATTTCGTAGTCAACGGAATATATGATTCTCCTGTCGAATGACTGGTAGTTTGTAACCCGTCGTCTGTAGACATGTACTCCTCCAGAGTACTGTAACGTTCTAGGTGGAGGACGTTGAAATCTGGGCATTCCACAAATGCCCCTGTAGTTGATGTGTGTACAGGAATCTCCGGGTTGCATGTCAGGCAACCTGGGCAAAGACCATCTGGAATATCCGGTGTCTCTGGCTCTGCAGCAAACTCGGACTCATCCTCCGTAGCAGGCAAGCTGAAATAAGTCTCTCTCATGCCTGGCTGGTAGATTTCTCCTTCTGGAATAGGATTAAGCAAATTTTTTGTTTGTCGTATCAGTCTTCTTTCTTCACGTTTGAAGGCTCTGTGTTTCCGGCGGTTGGCATTTCTGCGCTGAGTTTTTCGCGACGGTGTATCTGGCAGTCTTCCATCATAAGCAATGACTAGGCCTCCAGTGGGTGCAGTTATCATGGATGGCAAGCGACTAGTCCCCTCCATCGGATCTCGTTGTGTCATTACTTTCTTCCCTTTCAGTGAGGAATCCTTAATGGTGCTGATATTTAATAACGACGATAGCCCCTCTTTCTCTTGATGGCTAGCCACACCCAACAGGGGACTCTCATAGTCCACATTGACTTGATTGAAGTCCGGGTCAAAGTCTATGATGCCACCCTGTGGTGTCCTTTCTTCGTCAAGTGCGAGATTCAAGCCATTCTTGAAAGCGAAGATCAACCTCTGTCCTGACATTTTCTCTGCAGACGACAGGAAAACATCAGTGAGCTGAAATCCGACAGGAACATGAACAAAACAAGATGCCTACCAGAGAAGGCTTTAATTTATGTTGGTGAGAATATTATTTTTAGTAAAAGTAGAAAAAGAAAGTGGAAGTGTGTATTTTCAAAAAGTTTTCATTTTATTGAGATTAATTTTATTACAAAATTTTTGGACGCAGTCACAGACATTTGGCCAAATAAATAACCCCAGAGTAATCAAAATTTCAAAGTTTCAATTCAAGCGCTATCAAGTTGCATAGTATGTCTTCAAATATCGTCCGTTGATGGGCAACATGGGTCTTCCGCCTTGAGAATCCACCAGCTGGTACGCTCCTCCTGAATAGACTATCTCAAAGACAAATGGTCTCTCCCAAGTTGGCTCAAATTTTCCAGCTATCTTGCGACGCGCAAGAATAGGTCTCTTGAGAACGAGAACGAGGTCACCAACTTTGAACGTCCTTGGGCGGACCAACTTGTCATGAGTCTGTGCCATTCGTATCTGGTAAAGCTCCAAATGTTGTTGCACTTCCAGTCGCTTTCTTTCGAGACTTTCAAATTCTTCAAGTCTGAGTCTCGCACTTTCTTCTGTTGTAAGTTGATTGGCGACAGCGACTCTGAGAGACGGCGTCTGAACTTCTAGCGGTAACACGGCCTCTGATTTGCACACGAGTGCGTAAGGTGTACATCAGGTTGGAGTCCTGAATGTTGTCCGGTAGGCCCACAAATCTTCTAACAATTTGTTATGCCAATTCCTTTTGTTTTCGTCCAGTGTTTTCTTCAAAATTTGTACCAGTGTTTTGTTGAATGCTTCGGCTAAACCATTTGCCCTGGGATAGTAGATTGTTGAGTACCTCCAATCTATCTCATGTCGTTTGACGAAGTTGTTGATCTCGGTGCTTTTGAAGGCTGTTCCATTGTCGGAGATCACTCTGCGCGGAATTCCGAAACGGTAGACTACCTGACTCTTGAAAAAGAGAAGAACGTGCTGTCATTCCTTCTTCTTCTTCGAACTTCCGTAGATCTTCGAGGGTGATTCGGGACAAAGTCTGTCTTCCTTGTACTGTGATGTCGATGGAATCCTGCGGGGGAAACACCAATTCTTTTGCAAGTTTTGCTAAAGCATCGGCATGAGCATTATCTGCCCGAGGAATCCGATAGAAAGTCACATTGGGAATTTGCTCCAGCAGCTTCATTGCATACTGATGATACCCTGCTAACCTTGGTTTCAAAATCTTGTGTAATGAAAATTGCATACTAATGATACTTTTGCATGTTCTACTTCGTTGTTTGTACACGGCTCTGTCAGGTGGTAGGAGAATCTCAGCATACCCTTATCTAGTGTAATGAAAATTAGTCCAATCCCTGCTTTGCCTGGTATAACTGTTCCTGATCCTGTCTTTTTTGGCTGACGAAGCTCTATCGAAGTACATCTCCCAGCATTGCGCACTAGAGAATTTCATTTGTAGTATCTGCTCATCTGGTAACTCATCATTAAGAAGGGACCCAGCTGGAAGTGGGTGTGCAGCGAGAAAATCTGCTAAAATTTGTCCCCTGATAACGCGGAGGGGAACAAAAGTTATATCAAATTACAATAAAATCATCGACCACCTTGCTAAACGTCTGGAAAGTGTTGGTCGGGTCATCAAATATTGCAACGGATTAACTTTTGAAATCAGGGTTACCTTATGAGAAAGCATGTAGTGTATAAGCTTTTGGGCGGCGAAAATTAAAGCTAGACAATGCTTCTCGATAGGCGGATACTTTACATCCGTCGGTATTAGACGTCTACTTAAGTAGTAAAATGCATTCTCTTTACCCTCGCCATTGACTTGGGCTAGTAGGGCTCCGAGAGAGTCATCTAAATCCGCGCAAAGGTTTTCCCGGGATAGGGGCTACCAAACAGGAGGTGTCATTAAGTATTTCTTAACGTCCTCGAAGGCCCGCTGGCATTTCTCTTCCCAAACAAACTTGGCGTCCTTTTTAATTAATGCCGAGAAGGGCTGACACCTACCTGAGATATTAGAAATAAAGCGTCTCAGATATGTCAACTTCCCTTGGAAGGAACGTAGTTGTTTCAAAGTTTTGGGAGTAGGCATTTCCAAGATAGCTTTAATCTTATTCGGGTCGATCTCGATTCCCCGATGAAGAACAACAAATCCTAGAAACTTCCCACAGGTAACGCCAAAGGCGCACTTTAAGGGATTCATCTTGAGATTGTGTTGGCGTAATCGTTCGAACACTATCATCAAATCGTGCAAATGGACTATCTTCTGTTTACTCTTGATAACCAAGTCATCCACGTAGCATTCCACTTGATTGTGAATGAGGTCATAAAAAATCGTCGACATCGCTCGCTGATAAGTTTCTCGGGCATTCTTCAACCCAAATGACATTCTCGTATAGCGAGAAAATCTCGATAGGTGTTCCGAAGGACATGAGGGCCGCATCTTACGGAGCCATTCGATCCGGTTGTATCCAGACGATCCATCCACGAAGGAGAAAACCTCATGTGTCGAAGCGATGTCCACCATCATTTCTGGTATCGGCAACGGAAACTCATCTTTTGGACATGCCTTATTTAAATCCCTGAAGTCGACACATACACGGATCTGTTCATTTTTCTTCTTAACTGACACAATATTAGCTAACCATGTGGGGTATTGCTATTCTCTTACAAAGTTAGCGTCCATTAATTTCTTCACCTCGGCAATCACTTGCTGCTCTATTTCGAGGCGCATCCTTCTTGAAGCCTGTTTTACTGGGGTCATATCTTTGTCAACCCCGAGTTTATGAACTGCAACCTCTGCTGACAGTCCTGGCATTTCATCATAACTTCATGCGAAGCAATCTCTGAATTCTGACAATAACTTTATTAATTCTGTAGATTCTTCTTTATAGAGTAGAGAACTTATGAAGGTTGGCCGAGGCTGCTCCTCAGTCCCGAGGTTGATTTCTTTTAACTCATCAACTGTTGACTTAATTTATTCTTCAAATTCTGGCGGAGCATCTTCTATTAACTGATCGGTAGTCATCCTCTACATCGAGGCAATCCTCTTCCGATTCACTAGTAACAACCATGCAAAATTCCGAATCATCGACTAGTCCGACCGTACCAAATCCGAGACCCTCTTTCCAGCTAGGAATTCGATTTTTAACATTCCATAATTTTTCAAAGAGTTCCAATTTATCTTTCAGCATCTGTTTTGGTAAATGTCCCTATTGAATTAATTTTTGCACACAAGGCGAAAAATAACCAAAAGATAATTCCATTAATTCATTAGAACTTTCATCCAAATTTACATGATTTTCAAGACTGGTAGAAGCAAGAACACAATAAAATTTGAACGGCTTTAAACCAGCACTAGGGACCTCCTTGACCTCTAAACTCTCGACATTTTGAGGAAAGACCGGAGTAAGGGCCATGGCGTTCACATGGTGGTTTATCCGATCGTACATTGTCTCATATTCATTTTTCTCTGTATTTTCTAAGGATATCTCGTACTGAGGTTTCTTCTGTTTTATCATTATTATTTCTTCTTAAGAACTTTCTTCTTCATCAATGTTGATGGTCGGCCTAGTCTGTTCAACAATTACATCGGCTCTTCTTCGTCCACGTCCCCGGCCTCGATCTCGAGTGTATTGACTAAAAGAACCCCTATCACTACGTTGTGAAGAGAGTAGTAGATCGTCGAAGCGGAGTTGAATGGCCTCCTCTTTGTGACTTTTCTGAATCTTTCACTTTATCTGCCATAACTTCACGAGAGAAAACGGTCTTATTTAGAGGCGAGTAGTAAGCAACGTCTTCATGAATGTCGACTTCATGAATTGAAAATGGTTGTAAATCTCCTTTGATGCAATATTCTTGTCCTTCTTTGTAATACTTAATGCATTGATGTAGATAAGACGGAACCATGTCATGCTCGTGAATCCACAGTCCACCAAGTAGAGCATTAAAAGAGGTCTCAACGTCGATGATATGAAATTTAGCGGTTGTTACTAGCTCTCCAACTTTCATAAGCAAAGTAATTGATCCAAGGGCTCTCTCTCCCTTCTGGTTGAATCCTCTTAACATCATCTTATCGGCCGTAAGCTCCTGAGCTTCAATATCCAAATAGGCCAATGTCCATCGACTCATCAAGTTGAGGGATGCTCCAGGATCTACTAAAACTTTGGATAGCAAGAATCTGCCGATATTGACGGAGATGTAGAGCGGATGGTTGTGATCGGCGGTACCGATTAGCAAATCTTAATCTGTAAAAGTTACCCATGGTTGTTCTTTTGACGAGCAAACTTTATCCGAGGATGTGTTGGCCAATTGGGCTAAGCAAATATCTGGATCAAGCAGCGTTGAAACCAGAGATTCTCTCATTTCCTTTGAGAAGATTAGGTCATCGTAGATGCTTAGTTTGGTCGACAACTTCCTAAGATGTGCTAGCACGTTATAATCCACTTTATTTGAGCTTCTGATTTCCTCTTGGACACGTGTCTCTTCCACTACTGGGGGTTGTTCTTCTTGTGTAACTGCTTGTTTTCATTTATCCATCGAAGCCGTTCCCGAGGGTAACACTCTCCCTCTTCTGAAGTAGACCTTTGTTATCTCTTCTGATGTTGTAGCTGATCTTTCTGGTATTGACTCTGAATCAGAAAAGTCCAAGTTGATGGCGATCGGCATCCCTTTGCGTTCGAGGATTGGTTCGTCACTTCTTGAATTATCGTAGCCGATGTCGTCGATGTCTTCTTCATTCTGGTTAACGGGTTCATCGAACTTAAGCATGATTTGAGGATCGGTTTGGGAATCGAGATCGAAGCTAGAGTGACCAAAACCAGTCACACTATCAGCAGAAACAGTTAAAACATAGCCGAACTCATTATCATTATATTTATAATACCCCATATGAGCAAAAATATAATCATACAAGGTCAAAGGTTCGAGGATTTTCTCCCCCGAATCAGAGACAACTAAACGAACAGAGGCAACCCCTATCCTACTCCCCCACGCTATTAGTCTTCGTGACGTCGTTCTTTTCTTCTCAGGTTGTGATGATCTTTATGACGAAACTTCTATCTCTGACCGAACATGTTGTAGACTCTGAATGTTTGCCTGAACTGAAGCGGTATGAATCTGATTCAATATCTTTCTGGATGACTTGTTCCAAACTGTAGTCCATTCATCTTTTTCTGAGTACGGATCTATTAGCTCAGCCGAAATCATATTTATAGAATCTCTTTCGGGTTCTTTTAAATATTCTTTCGGGATTGTTATATTTCCTTCTTTGAGATTCCTCTCGAGCCAATTCTTGAAGACGAAACAATCTTCTATGGTGTGACCGAGCATCCTGTGATATGGGCAATAAATTGGATGTCCTTTCTTATCGGCCTCTTCTGGTCTCTTCGGATCTGGTAATTTGAACTCAGATTTCTTTATTAGGCTCCTGAACATCTTGGGTACTGCTTCATCTTTGAAAGAACACACCACTTTCTTTCGTTCCGTCATGGTCATTCTCTTATTCTCTGTTCGATACGATCCTTCTTGATGTAGTTGCTGGATGAGCTGGCCATACTGTTGTGTCTGTTGATGTTGATTGTGCTGTGATGTTGGTTGGAAATTCTGACGAGAATCTTCTGCATAAATCTTCATTGGCTGTTTTCCCTTATTAACCGATTGCTATCTCGTCCCGGACTTCTTCTCGAATATCACAGTTGTTCCGGACTTCTCATTGCTCCTCATGAGAATCCAAATGCTTGGCTTCTTCTTGCGGATTGTTGGCTTTGCTGAGTAATTTCTCGAAAGATTTGATAGTGAGTTCCTTAAGCATGAAAGCTATTAGCTCATAGATGCTTTTGAGTAAGATCTCAATCGCATGATGTTCCTATAGCCGAGGTTCACACTTCATGCTAAGATTTCTCCACCTCAAGATGTAGTCCACTAAGGTCTCGTTAGGCTTTTGTATTTCAATCACGAGATCTCTTTAGGCTTTTGTATTTCAATCACGAGATCTCCAATAGAAACATGGTGCTACACTCCGGCAAATCTCTTCACGAACAATTGCTCTAAATCAAAGAATGTCTTCATTGATCTATTAGGTAATTCGGCGTACCAATCAAACACTATCCCTGGCAAGCTGCTGACGAACTGACGACAAAGTAATGCTTCGGTACCTCACGTATTGCCACAACTGGCTCGGAAATGTGTTATGTGCTGTCTGGGATTTCCGGTCCCGTCGAATATCTTAAAGTTCGGTGACAAAGCCTTTAGGGTAAGGTACGACATCAAATCCTCCGGGTAGGGTATACCCTTTAAAATCAATGCACCACTCTTAGACTGGGCTATAGACTCCCGAACTTGTTCGACCATTTGTTTAAATTCCCTTTTCGGTATGACGCTCTGGGCAGAATCCTTCTTTTGTTGATCATCTCTGTTAGCTGAGGGAACTTCCCTCCTTTCATCTATTATCTGTATAATTTCTGGTTGATTAACTTCTGGAGAAGCTAGCTGTTGCGGTTGAGATTGTCCTTGAGCTACAGCCATATCAGTCATGGCAGCGGTCATTTCTTCCATCCCTTTCTCCATTTGAATGATTTGCTCATCCCTCAGGAGGACAGTCCTACGCAGCTCATCTATGACGTTCCCTTCAGTAGAAGGTTGGGCGTCTCGCGCAGATGTAGCGGCTGTGGTTTCGATAACATTAATATTCATACAGTCCTCCTCGAGGTAGTCTTCGAAATCTTCATTTTCATCATCAATAGGAATTCCTCGTCCCTGAGCTAACTCTGAAATCTCGCTCTTGAGCCGTTCGATCTTGTCTTCAATTACTGACCCTTGTATCATTTTGAGATCTAGAGGCTTTTGCTGAACATCCACCGCTTGCACATCACCTTCGTTTGCAATTGCTGTAACCCTGTCGGACAATTCGAAGTTCTGTTTCATTCCATAATTCTGACTTACGGGCTCACTGAATCGTATTGGTGCAGTGACTTTGGGTATCCACACCTTTTTCTTTGACAGTAATGCTTTGAGACTAGGTGTCTCAACATAAACATCGACATGTCGAAGAAAGGTGTGCTCCCCATGGCAAAGACTAGATACCGTATCAGGCAACATGTTTATCCTTTCATTCGGCACTTTAGGAACATCTTCATGGTTGGTAATCGGTAGAACTCTTGGACCCAGACGTGACTTAACTGGTCGACGGCCCACTGGTTTAGTAACAATAGCATTGGTAGTGGCGGTGGTAGCAACAACTCTGCTCCCTAAGCGGAATCTGACAGGAATGCGAGAAGGTGAAGCTTCAACAGGTGGCTGAGACTGTTTGGCAGATCTGACACTCTTTAATATTTCTTTCTTCATGTGAGGGGATACTGCACATCCCACTCGCTTGAGCAATTCACGCGGCCGAACAACGCTTCTTTAACAGCTAGTCTCTGAAACACTGTATGCGACTCGGGTGATAGAAGTAAACTTCTTCTCCTCACCATGTCCATGAGGTGTTGATAAAGTAGCGGCGATCTTTGGATACTCTCGTGTCCATCGGTGTCCATTAAAGGATGGAACCTACTCCCTCGCAAGAGCGGAGTTGTATATAACAATCCCAATTCCTCCGGACGAGAATTCTCATCAACATACATCTCTTTAGAAGTCTAAACTTTAGTATCCTTGCGAATCTTTCTACTGCGGCTTCTTCTTTGCGACCGAGATAGTGACGCAATTTTTGAACTTGATCCAATTTCAAACACTGACGGTGGGACAATAAATACTTCAGTCTGGTATTTGACGATCATAACCTCTTTTCCTTTAGCAGAAACGGGAGAACCAAACTTAGCAGATGTTGTGGTTGCACTAGTCTTTTCCTCTTGGTAAGAAGGAAAATCCTGTAGACAATTCAGGTTGAACTCTGCGGACGGCTCTTGGATCTCCGGAGCGGCGACTTTCACTACAACAAATGGAGCTTTACCGAGTATGACCTCGAATTCATCAAACCCTGTTCCAAACTTAATGGTAGGAGTGACATTACGGGCGTTACGACTCGTCGACAAGTTGCAGGAAAATGTAAGCGTTGGGAACGCCATCACAGAAACTTCAAAAAGAAAACGCAGGGGTTAGTTATTTGGCCAATACCTCGTAACCATAGTGCAAGCACTACAAATTAACAAAGGTCGATGCACCAGATAGGGTAAGTCTTTATTTAATTTGTAGAATTATTTAAAATGTGAAAGTTTAACTAAAAAATGACGCAATGACGACACAGATCGATTTAATTTGCAAAATAGCAAATCAAACTCGAAATGACACAAAAGGAAAGTAAAGTTTAGGACCCAGTGCAGGACAAACTTTACAACGCACAATGCCCAGGTGGAACTAGTCCACCAACACACCTATTGGGGGTCCGACCCCACACAAAAATCAAAAAGTCCTTAATGACCTCCTGAACCTCCCTGTTCAAAAGGTGATTGAAAAGACAGTCCTGAAGTCCAAAAGAGTTGACCGTGCTTACCCAAGAAAGAAATGAGTGAAGCATGTCGACTGGAAGAAGGTAACGTCTGGTCCATAGGGACATGGACACATCACCGAGATGGTACGAAGATAAGATTTCCCGATTTAAATGAGAGAGAAACAATTCCACGAAGTCGGCAGTGAAAGCCTGGCGCTATTTTGGGTGTGGAGTCGCGTAGGAATCACGTCGGTCGCCGGAATCGAATCCCGTCGCCGCTTCGGAAGAATGTTTTAATTTACATATATATATATAATTTTTGAAAAATATGAAATCGAATCGACACATATATTTCATAGAGCAATCGAAAGACATGCACACCTCAAGGCAATGCATTTATCCCGAAAAATAAACACAAGACTTGAGGGTGATGCTCGATCAAATAAACTAAGAAATATATGACGTCCTTTTGGTCTGTGAAACTATTTTATTTGCCGACAAGTTCTCTTATTTAATACGAAGGATTAAATAAGGGGTTTATTTTAAGCTGGGTTCGGAAATGCTTCTTATAAGGACAAGTTCCTATAGTTAATTACATCTTAAATGACTGAAATCACTTAAGAAAACTCTCGATAAAAATCAGGAAATATTATCTTCAAGGAGGTCAAAAGGATATGACTTTTCAACGAAATCGAATAAAAACGTGTGAAAGTGTATCACTCAAGTTGAAACATTTATCGTAGAATCCAATGGAGGAAGAACCAGGTGAAGTCGGAGATCCGAGGCGAACCTCGGTGACTTCCCCAAGCTATCCTATGGTTTGGCTTCGATTTAGGGGAGATATTATTTAAATGTTTCATCCTGCCAATTTTATTAAATTAGGGCTTACATTTGTGTGAAAGGGTCACAAATATAGCATAGAAGATGTGAAGATTTAGGTCGTAACGAACGACAATCTCGGAATCCTAAAACGAGTTGGGGTTTATATTAGTACGACGTAGCCTATACAAAGGCTCAAAAGAAATTGAGGATTTATGTCGCACTAGGCGAGCAACCTCGAAATCACATGGATGTTGTTTAATCACTAAAGAATGGTTTAGCCAGTGAAGACATGTTTCTTCGATGAAGATGGCCGTGCTGCCCACCGCGCTAGCTCCAAGATCCTTGCCGTGACGAGGTTAAGTTTTCTAAGGTGGCAAGTTATAATGTCAAATCAGGTGGCTCTATGGTTGAGTTCTCCTAAATCCTATGCAAATGTGTTTAAAGTTGTACAGTGTATATCAGGGTATATATAGCACAGGAAGACAGTAAAGCATGCAGTAATAGTATAGTACAATGTGCTAAAAAGAACAGTAGCAGGTACGAAAAAGTAACACGCTTCAAATACAAACAAACCTGTATACCTGGGAGATTCGTTATTTCTTTTTAAATGTGGCAGGCTGGAATGCGTCACACAAGTGAAAGCCAAGTAGAAAAAGAAATATCGTCCATAAAAACTTGAGAAATGACGGTGAATGACTCACGGTAGAAAACTCGAAAAAATAAACGAAAATCAAAATAAAATCATCAAAACCTCGGGAAAGTCCCGGAAAAAGGACCACGAGTGTTTCATCCGAAAATCATATGAAAAATCCGAAGAAATCGCAAGCACTCGGATCGGGCCTAGGCTCAGAAACTGTGTAGTTATTCTCGAGGGTCGTCGAAGGCTACTCGGTCAACCGAGTGTATAGAGCCTGCTACTCAACTAGAAGGGTGTTCTACTAAACCTAACTCAGAAGGTTGTTCCTTAACCCAGTACTGATAATCAACAAGTGGACAATCGAGTTTATAATATGGCTTTAAAATTTATATTTTTAGCATGCACGTGAATTTCAAACATACAAAAGAGAGTTTATATCGAAGTTTTGATTGTAATGAAAATATATTTTTGTTGTAAATATAGTATCCGTTCTTATCAATTTTTTGAAAATTAGGGTTGTCCGCGAATTGATCACTTCGTCGGGTGTAGGATCACTAGCAATCTTAAGAAGGTACGGGTGCCCCGCTCGCCTTATAGCGGTGAATAATACCGTCATCCTACGGTTCACCGGGGCCCTGGAGCAGGTCCTGGTGTCGTAGGATGGGATATCATTTCACTCTACCACCCGTGTGCCTTTCATCATCGAGACTTCTATGCCCCAAAACAAACGAAAACCAAAGCCGAGAAAAACAGCGAAAGAACGTAAGTCAAAGAGCAAAAGGGGAAGGAAAGGAGACTAAACCCTCCTCCAAATCTGATTTAAAATAGGAGGGGCTCAAACGGTAGGAGGGTTAGTCTAAAATGCCTCGAAATAAGGTTTGAAAAGTTTTTCAAACCTCACAGAGTAAGTCCAATAGTAGTAAGCTAAGAAAATCCGCACTGGTATTTCTAAACCCCTAGATATTAAAATTTTACAACTCCCATGCAATTCACAAATGCCTCACAAGTGCGAAATCCTCCAAGAAATACAAGTAGAAGGTCACGGTCAAGACAGGACAAGGCCAAAGAGGTTTACGGCCAAGGCAACAGGGGCCAAAGAAGCTCACGGCCAAGGCAAAGAAAACATTAAAAAAAAAAATCCATCTCAAAATAGAGCTTTTAATACATAAGAAAGTGAATGGACAAACTCACAAATCCTTCCAATTAGCTTCAATTCTCTCAAGCAAGACATATGAAGGATTCCCCCAAAAGGTACTCTCCAAATACATCTCCCCAAAAGCAAGCTAAAGGGGACATCCAAACCATCACAAAGTACATAAAAAAATTCATCACATAACCATAGGACTGAATTAACATAGAGCTGAAATCGAACCAACACAAGGCATAAACCCGAGCCACCATGAGGCTAGAACCGAGCCAACACCAAGCTACAGCCGGCCCAACACAAAGCCAAGGTAGGGAACAACATCACAGGAGCACCACCGAGCCAGTACAGGCCCAAACCCAAGCCACAGTAAGGCTGGAATCAAACCAACACCAGGCTACAGCAGTCCCAACACAAAGCCAAAGCAAGAAGTACCACAGGAGCAAAATCGAGCCGACATAAGACCAAAACCCGAGCCATCACATGGCTAAAAAAAAGTCCCAACTCCAAGATAAAACAGGGACACAACAGGGGTAAAAACCAAGCCAACATAAGACTAAAACCGAGCCCAACATTAAGTTACAGCAGAGAACACAGCAGGGCCAACAAAACCAAGCCAACATCCAAGCTAAAACCAAGCCCAGCACAAAACTGAAAAGAGGGGGCATAACAAGACTCAAAGACCGAGCCACACCCAAGCTAAAACCAAGCCCAGCCATGATTGAAACCAAGCCCAACATCAAGCTAAAGCGAGCTTTTCAAAAGCTTAATAGATGAAATTTATAAATTTGAAACATAGCCTTAGCTTGAAGCTGAGAAAAAGGCTAAACTTAAATCACAATAACATTTTCATGCCTCCCATATATCAAACCATAAAACTATCACATGATTGCAAGCAAGAATAAGCATAGGAACATTTCAAATACTGATAACATGCTTTTATAAAGGCTAAGATACAAGGAGCCCCGGGACTAAGCTTCCATATATTCAAAACATAGAGCCACCATATGTTTCACATAAGAACAAGCATAAAACCATATGTTCCTCATAACATGAACTTTGGTAAGGAAAAGCTACAAGGAGCAAAAACTGAGCCCCACATGTGTATAAAGAATCAAAAGGCTCCTCTATAATTCATAGCAACAAGAGTGAGTGAAGAGCCATTATTCAAAACACTTGCAAGAGGAACTAATAACTTGCCATCAAAACCAAATCTACCACATGCTTATATTTCCATATTTAACATGCTTAAGTAATGAACCTACCTAAATAAGGCTAAAATAGTAAGCTAGCCTGTTGTTAGAAAGAAAAGAGAGAAAGAAAACAACATTTTAAGCAAGCCTACAAGTATTCCATGTCATATAAGTGCTCAGCCGAAACCAACAGGCAAGGAGATCCAAGCCAACTGCAAAAAAGCCGCAGCCACCACGGGCAAAACCGAGAAGGATAGAGGTAGGAGAAAGGTTACCAGCCAATGTAGAACACACAAGAGGAGTAAAAATCCAAGCCTCAAGCCAACAGCACTTCCCCTCCCTCCAGAAATTCGGCCAACCAACCCCAAGAAAGACCCAAATAGGGTATATTTATAGAATGGAAGGGGGAGAGTGCTGAGAAAGACTCATAGGAGATAAGCCCCAAGTGGAGCGAGCCTGCGGCGACAGCCGAAGAAAGGGTCGCAGGTAGCCGCAGGCTCGCACAGGAAGGCCGAGGGAAAACCTCTGCAGCCAGGGATAAGGGATGGGGGGAAATTTGTGCGGCTCGAGAAGGAGAAGACCCGCAGAGATACGATCGAGCATGGGGAAGACAGAAACGGTCGAGGTGACGTGCTCGAGCGCGGGAGAGGGAGGAAACGAGAGCTCCCCATCGTGCGAACGAGAGAGGAGCCGGGCCAATCGAACGGGGCAGAAGAAGGGAATAGGGTTTTGGATTTAATTAAATAGGAAAAATATAAATGTAAATATATAATAATAATAATAACATAAGTATTATTATTATTATAATAATGATAATTCCTGTTTCGCGCATTTCGTCCCCGACAGGCGATCGTCGCAAATTAAATATCAATTTTAGGTAAAACTGACGTTCCGGACGCCTCGGAGCAGTCAATTTCATCATCCGAGATCGTTCGGACAACCTCGTTGACGGTCGCGTCTAAAGTGCGTCAAATCCAGCCTTTTCTGATATTCTGACTTTGATGTCGATCGTCCCGGCGTTCGACTCAGCGCCTGCGTCACATCTGCGAAGAAATTGAAGGCGTCGAGGTCGCGAGCGAGAATTTGTACGTCTAGGTGTGTAAGACGTGCACGAGGTCGTCATAATGTCTAAGATCCTATAGGGACTCGATTTGAATTCCCGACGTCAACTTCGACCGGCTAGAGACTAGCGGTACGAAATCTCATACAGGATTTCAAAGAGTAACGAAGTGGCTCCAGACTCTCTAAAATGAGGTGGGTCCCATTGCTAAGAAACTAGGATCGTCGGGGAAGTTCCTGAGACTAGAATCCTAATTCTAGGAGGAAAACTAAACCTCGACAAAAATGAGGTCAACATAGAGGCAACTAAACTGATGAAGGATACCTAGCTTTGGAGATAGGTTTGTAGGTTGAGAGATAAGAATTCTCCCCCTCCAGAATTTAGGATTTTGATATTTTTGTTGAATAGATTTTTAAGCATTTTATGGAATGAGATAAGTTTGTTTGTAGTTTCAGATTTATCAGCAATTGGAACTTCCAAATATAAATAGAATAGTCATCCTCTATAATAAGAAAATATTTACAACCATGAAGAGACATAGTAGGGGCATGTGCCCAAACATCAACATAAACAAGTTCGGCTAAGCATTTTGTTGTTGAAAGTAGAAATAGGAAAAGATTGTCTATGATTTGTTGAAGAATTACATCCATTGAAGTAAAAAAAGAAGAGGGAATATTTATGGTAGTTGTACGAGAGATGACTTTGGTATTAGCTAGATGAGGATGGCCGAGCCGTCGATACCATAAAGCAGTGGAAGCTGAGGGATTGATAGGCGCAAAGAAGATTGAGATAGGATAGAGTCCATCCTTGCTAGGTCCTTGAAGAAGGATTTGATTGATGGTTCGATCCTTGATAACAAAGCCAAATTTGTAAAAGATGATATCACAGTTGTTATCAGAAGTAAGTTGAGAGACGAAAATAAGTTTGTGAGTTAAATGTCGAGAGTGTAGAAGTTGAGGGAGTTGAAGCTTACATTGAGGTGTGGGTAAGATACCTTTACCAGAGTGAGTGATAGGGGGAGTTGAGCCATCACCAATGGAAACTGAATTAGAGCCAGAATAGGTGGTAAGTTGGAGACGTTCCAAATTGGATGTGATATGAGAGTTTGCTCTGGAGTTTAGCAGCCAGTCATTAGTTTCAGCATTTGTAGATGTAAGGAGGGAAGGATGCGTGGTAAAGTTAACTCGGTGCCAGCAAGTAATAGCACAGTGTCCCAGTTTTCCACAAATTTGAAAGGTGAGTAGAGAAGATGAGTTTCCAAAATTGCATTCAGAATGAGTTGACGAAAAGGTACCTCGAGTGTTGTTGTTACCTCAAGGAGCAGAATTGTGCTTCTCACGGCCTTGAGTGGCAGTGAAGTTGCTGGAATGGGATGAGTAGAGAGTTATGCAATTGAGTGTGATCCTGGCAAGCTCAATACTAATATTATTTTCTTCACTGCATGGTAAGGAGTAGAGATCATCGAGCTTTATGGGTTTGGATCGTGGCCGGATGGCTGTTTTGAAGGATTGGTAGGGGTTGGTAATCTTGAGAGTGTGAACAATCATGTCTTCCAAATCAAATATGTCCACCAGCAGCAGCACTATTATCAACAAGCAATTTAATCTGAAGGAGATATTGGGTCATTTGTTAATCCTCAATAGAAATGTGGTGGAGTTCATTCCTTAATTGAATGACCCTGGATCAATTGGCTGATTGAAATCTATTGTTAAGGGTTTTTCAGATTTCTGAGGTTGATTCGAGGTTGAGGATGTAGGGGAGAATGAAGGGAGAAATAGTATATGGCTGCCGATAAATTCTCATCTCCTAGCTGCCAAATAAAGAATTGTGGATTCTTAGTATGACTGTCTAGATCAGTGATTTGGGGTGGAGGAGAGGTGGCTGAACCATCCAAGAAACCATCGAAGCCATTGGCTTTGAACAACTTGCAAATTTGGGATTTTCATGTAGAATAGTTTTCAGTGGTAAGTTGAATATGAGCTATGTTTTTGATGTTTGACATAAAAAATTTTAGGGACGAAGGTACGGAAATTTCAGTCATTGTAGAGTTGGAGATGTTTGAGCTTGGGTTGGTGTAAGAAGAGATAGACATTTGAGAGAATAAAATACGAGGATAGTTAGATAGATTAGGGGAAAAGAGATGTGAACCTCAGCTTGATACCATGAGAAACTCCTTCACTGATTTCCCATGGAGAAGACGCCACGGGCTAGGCTGCAATACAGGAGAATGAAAATACAGAGAGCAGGAATTGAAATAAGGAAACTAAAACCTCACATACCCATCCATTAACAGAGAACCTATTTATATATTACATAAACATTGCAGAAAAATATAAAAAGAAAGCACAGGATTACAGAAAATATATTAGAGAAGTGCGAAATCATTATATGACAGAATATGGAGCATAACAAGTGGTACTGTTTGTCAATTTTTTTGAGTAAATAGACTGATTGCCTTTTTCCTTTGCATTCATTCCAATAAATAATAGTAGGTAAAATCTATTTTAGGTACATAATAATGTGTACAATCTATTTTAGGTAACTTAATAATGCATATTCTTAATCTAAATATTCAACTAAAAGAAAACGATATGTGTAATAAAAATAACGAATTTAATGCAGCAATTTAAAGAGGGAAACTCTTTAATTTTGTCTAATTTCAATTATTTTTTATTGATATCCCCCTCAAATTGATGCCGACTGATCAAGAAGCATCAATTTGTTAACAAAAAACTAATTGTGCTGCCAAGAAAGAGCCTTGATAAATATATCAGTCGTTTGAAGATCAGAAGAGATATGAGGAATAGAAATAACACCATCATCATAGGCTTATCGAACATAATGACAATCCACTTCAAAGGTTGCGTGCTCATGGAAGACAGGATTGGCAGTAATCTGGATAGCACTAGTATTATCTACATAAAGAGAAGTGGAGTCAAGTTGAGGAAAACCAAGCTCAGCCAACAAATATCGAAGCCAAATGATCTCAAAACAAGTATAGGACATAGCGCGATATTCAGACTCCGTAGATGACTTAGACAATCGATCTTGTTTTTTACTCTTATAAAAAATTAATGAGTTTCTGAGAAACATACACTAGCCAGTAATAGATCTACGTGCATCAGAACAACCAGCCCAATCAACATCACTATAGGCTGTTAAGCGAGTAGGAGACTTTGTAGAAAAAAACACCTGCGATGAGTAGTCCCTTTCAAATACCTAAAAAACCGTCAAACAATAGCTAAATGAATATGTGTAGGTGCATCCATAAATTGACTAACTTGTTGCACAAAAAATAAAATATCAGGGCGTGTGAAAGATAGATAATTGAGACTCTCAACAAGTTGTTGATACATATATGGATTAGATAAAAAGTCACAATCATTCTGTTGATATTTAACATTCATTTCTAAAGGAGCATCAACAGTACGATCCTCTTGGAGCCCAGCCAAAGCAATGAATTCCTTAATATAGCTATGTAGGTGAAGAAAATACCAGCGAAAGAAGAGTGAACCTCAAGACCTAAAATAAATTGAAGACCCCAAATCCTTCATATGAAAAGAACCCTGAGACACTTTTGTAATAGAGACCTCAATTGAGTATTAGATACTGTGATGACAATATCATAAACATAGACTAATAGCAACACAATTTCATTGTAACTCTTGCAAAGAAATAATGAAGAAACATACTGAATTTGAATAAAATTTTATTTTACGGATTAACACGCCACAAAAAGAAAAAGTTTATATTCATGATGCCAAAGATTACTTCTGAGACAACCGTTATTTATATAAATATTGTAAGGATTAAGTTATCTAAAGATGTGTACCATTTGAAGAAGCCCAGAAAATTATTCAAAAATGTTATGAATCTAATTTTGAGGATATTTTGGAATAAATAAAACTGCATTTAAAATTTTACAACATAAATTTTATTGGCCTACTTTATTTAGGGATGTTAATGCTTATATAAAAACTTGTGATCGATGTTAGAGAGTAGACAATATTTCTAAAAGAAATGAAATGCCCCTAAATTTTACTTTGGAAGTTGAAATATTTGATGGGGTTTGGATTTTATGAGACAATTTATACAATCTTTCGTAAACATATATATTTTATTAGCCGTGGATTATGTTTCAAAATGGATTAAAGCTATTCTTTTACCTCGATATGATGCTCGAAGCATTGTAAAATTTTTAATAACAAATATTTTTACCATATTTGGAATGCCAAGTGATCATTACTGATGGGGGAAATCATTTTAAGAACTTAAGAATTGAAGCTTTAACGAAGAAATATGGAATTAAACATCGAATTACCACAACATATCATCCCAAGACTAGTGGTTTAGCATAAGTATCCAATAGAGAAATTAGAAAACACTGTGAATCATAACATAAATGATTGGTTTGCTAGACTTGATTTTGCATTATGGGCCTATAAGACTGCTTATAGAACTCTAATAGAAATGTCATCATATAGGCTCATATTGGGAAACGTTTGTCACTTCCCAGTTGAATTAGAGCATAAAGGTTATTGGGTGATAAAAGAATTTAATTATAATTTGAAAGCTGCTAGTGAGAAACGATTATTGCAATTAAATAAGCTCGAGGAAATTAGAAATGAATTTTATGAAAATGCAAGAATTTATAAAAAAAAGATGAAAAATTGGCATAATCAGAAGATTTTAAGAAAAGATTTTGAGTCTGGACAAAAAATTTTATTTTATTATATAAGATCGAAATTATTTCTCGGAAACTTAAGTCCAAGTGGTCAGAAGACATTTATTGTGATAAAAGTCTATCTGCATGGTGTTGTGGATATTAAAGTCCCAAAAGCTGAAAGAATAATTAAAATGAACATCGATTGAAATCTTACATTTGTGGAAACAAGCCTTTACATGAGGAGATTCTGATGTTGGGTCACCCTGAATAAAACATTAGATACGTTGAGCTGACAGCGTTAAACCAAACGTTTTGTGAGAGATAACTCATAATTATATGTTTGGATTGATTGTTGTTGTTATGATGGATTATTTGATGTAGTACTGAGACCTACATGATGAGAGGAGGCACAAAACACTAATTTGATGATTAAAAGAGATTGGGAGGTGAAAATTGACCCAAGGCAAAATAATGCACATTTGGGCACTGGCGCCTAAGCATCGGTTCGCATAAAGGTTGGCGCATAAGCACCAGAAACTGGCGCCTAGGCGCCACAATTAAAAGACGTGGGAAAACCACCCCCTGACAGTTTTAACCCATTTCTTTCCTTTAAAACCACCCTAATCTTGTATAAGGAGCCTGACACTTCGTATCCTAGGCTTGAGAGACCATATTTGGAGAAAAAGAAGTGTGCTCGATCCAATTTTCTTATTCCAACGGAAAGTAAAACCAATGGTGATGTTAATGGAATGAAATTTGTGCATAAGGATGCCCAGACGTACTTCAATGGGTTCCTTGCACTTAGTCTTCAAATGATTACGGATAATATCATGAAAATTGAAGATGAGCTTGCAAATCTGCGTATCATGTTGAACATCTATTACCAATTCGAGCAGTTGGATTAACAATTCAAACTCCAGTTCAATCACTTGACATGCTTTCAAGAGGCGTAGATACAAAGCAATTGGATTGGTGAGAAACTGCTGAAGCATTTCCTCGCGCTCAATTTTACAACTTGTTCGTGCATCAAACTCCAATGACCGAAAGAGTTGACAACATGATTCACAATTATTAGAAGTCAGGAGTTTGAGAGAGGATTTTGATGTTTACATGTGTTTGCAATTGTTGTGCCTACCTTTGAATTATGTGTGTCTTTAGATCTTCATTATATGATACCTATGTTATTATTTGATTTGTTTCTATTGTCGGATTGATAGTGTGTCTGTTTGTATTGAACCGTTAGTTGTGTTAATGAATCTATATTAAGTTTGTGAGTAAATTTATATTGTTAGTATGCTTGAATCATTTTAATTATTAAAATTTTGAGAGTTTATTACCAGTGCAAATGGAAGTTGAAGAGATGTTTAGGAAGATGATTAATTGTCTAAGGGGGCGTTTGGGGTGGTTTATTGAGGGGCGGTGGCATTATGAAAACGCCACTGCCTGTTTGAATAAGGCGTTCGGGCGCGACTTATTCATACCTCCCGAACCGCGCTTATCAAAATTATACGTGATGACGGAAGCGGGGCATGGGAAGCTTATCACGCGTTTAGGTGTTCTTTTCCACGGGAGCCCTTCTCTACTTGTCACCCCCGCTCGAAACCCGTCCTCTCTACCGACTCCTCCCGTCGAACATATCCCCGATCTCCTCTTCCTTCGGCTAGATCGGCTGTTTCCGCGAGCCCTAGACCCGTCTCTACCCCTCCCCATCGAGCAGCATTTCCGCGACTACTCTTTCGGCTGGATCGGCCGGATCGGGTAGATCGGTGCCTGTTTCCGCGAGTTCTCGCCTCTGCGCTGCTCCTAATCCGACATTTCGAGGTAAGTTGTCAATCCCTCCTGCTAATCTCACAATCCTTCCTCTTTCGGCTGGATCGGTATTTTGTTATCACAATAAAAATCTTTAACTTTATTATTTTTGAATCATTAATAAAATATAATTTTTAGAATAACAAAGAAGGATGTCCAAATTGTAAGTGTTTGAGGCTTGTCCTTTCGTCGTATTGATTTTAGAAAGGAAACATAATACAGATAACAACATGCAGTTTGGAGTTTTAAACATGCAGTTTGGAGTTTTTTTTTTAATAATTTGATTCCTTAAGGTTGTAGACATTGTTTCTTTTATAAACTCAATTTTATTTTTCATTCCTGTCTTGTGAAGAGTTGGTTGTATAATCTGTCACTTTTGAATGAATAATCCAAGGGTTGGAATTAAACATATCAGAGATTTTCAAGTAAAGAGGAGTTAGTATTTGAGAAAGCAAAAGAACAAGTGTTTGTCGTAGGAGTTTGGAGTCATTTTCTAGTGATAGTGATAATTTCTTACTTTTTTTTTCTTTTTTCGGGAACCTAATGGGTAAAGTTTTTTGTGTTAGTTTTTTTCATATATGTTTCGTATGTCTCTATTTTATTTTTTGCTCTCTTAATATTTTTCATTTTTACTAGGTGGCTAATCATAATATTTCAAGTGTTTTTTTTTTATATTATTTTTAATATTTCAAGTCTTTTTGCAATATGTGCACCATAGCGAATCTTTATTAATTATATTTAATGTTTCAAGTCTTCTTGCAATATGTGCAATATGTGCACCATAACGAATCTTTATTACATATATGTTTCGTTTGTTATGCTGCTTGGACCTTTTTTTAGCATGGATCTCTAATGTGTTTGACTTGCTTCATCTCTAATTAATATCTTTAGCTTTTTAATTTTGCATGTATTGGATGCTTATGTATACGAAAATAAATTCGAAGTTTTTATCTTGCAGACTTGCGTTGTTTTATTAACGATGGTTAGGACGAAATGGTCAGTACGCTCGGCGATGTGGGATAAGGAGGTTACATATATTTTCTGCAACATCTACATCAGTGAGATTGACACCGTAATGGCGTAACCACCGATTTCGATAAGGAAGGTTGGGCTTAATATAACTCAAAAGTTGAAGATCGATGAAGAGATTATGAGAGAGTACGGTTTAAAAACAAATGGGATCGATTGAAGAAGAGTGGAAAATGCGGAAGGAGATGAAGCATGGATACACGGGGTTGGGTGGGATCCGTGCAAACGGACAATCAATGCTTCAGATGCTTGGTGGGCCGAGAGAATTGCGGTCAGATTTTCTTTATCTTCTTGTCTGCAAAATTTTTATTTCATTTCTCATTTATTACAATTTTTTTTTCATTTAAGCTATTATTTCCCTAAACACCAATCTCAACATAATGTTACAGGCAATGCCGGCAGTGAAAAAATTCAAACAGAGCGGAATTAAACCAGAGTTTGAAGAAAAACTTGACATAATGTTCAAAGGGGTGGTGGCAACGGGGAAGTATGCGATCGGCCTAGTGAGACGGGGTTTGCGGAATTTCGGATGATTTCCCACCGAGGCCGGTGTATGTTGACGAGGAAATCGCGAGTGTGAACCAGAGGGAGATGGGTGAGTCGAGCCCTCGATCCGAAGAGGCACGAGCGAGGGACGAAGAAGAAGAAAAGGACGATGCACTGTTGGATAAGCTCGACCGTCTCATTGATTTTTTTGGAGCACCACCGCATCACTCCAGACTCTACTGACGATATCTTAGAAAGTATTTGAACTTTGGCTACTATCCCTGAAGTGGTTGCGGACAGGCAATTCTATGCAATGTCTATGAAAAAACTTGAGGATCCAACACGCAGACAAATATTCATGGCGATGGAACCGGAGATGCATGTCGAGTATTTGCGTGTTATTATGGATGACTGAGCTTTTTTTATGTTTTTCCTTTCTTCTGTATTGTACTCTTTCATGTTGTGTACGCAGTTGTTATTCGGACTTATGTTTTCTTGTTTGTTGTACCTCTGCATGATTCAACTCAAGAGTTAATTAGTAGCGCTATATGCATTTGGAGTTATATTTTAATTGTACTGGTTTCCTCTACCGAAAAGTAAGTCTTACTAACATCTTCATGTTTCTAGGATGGATACGCAACATGAACGTCGTAAGAGAATGGCATTGGCTGCAGCTATTGCCATAATATTGCTAGAGTATTATCGATCAAGTAGCCTTCGTTTACCCCGTATGACCTCCACCTATGTTGGGGACAAATTGGTGGGTGAGATGCTTTCGGGACATCCAATTCGTTTTAGTAACATATTTAGAATGTATGTCCCGATATTTTTAGATGCTTCACGAGTTATCCCTAAACCATAGACTTCGAGGTTCTTCGAGAACGACGAAGAAGAGAGCGTGCACGCCATATACCCTATATATTCGGTCGCGGAATGAATCAATTAGAGTCGCCATGGAGAGATTTCAGCATTCATCTGAAACAATTAGCCGCTATTTCTCCAAAGGCATACAGGCACTTGCTAGTTTAGCTACTAAAATCGTCAGACCAGAGAATCCATCATTTGCTCATACCCCAGTTCAAATCTTAAATGATACCCGTTACATGTCTTATTTCAAGGTAATTTTTATTTTCTTTACGTACATACCAAAAAATAAATATTTCTAACTATGCAGAACAGAACTGCATAGGTGCAATTGATGGTACTTACGTACATGCTCGAGTAGCCGGTCGGGATAAGGTAGCTTTCATTGGTCGAAGCGGTTCACCAACTCGAAATGTCGTAGCGGTGTGTGACTCAATATGTGTTTCACCTATGTTATGGCGAGTCAGGAAGGGAGTGCGCATGACAGTCGGATTTTCTCTTATGCTGCTACGAATAGATCGCTAGGCTTTCCTTAACCGTCTCCAGACAATATATGATTTATAAAAGTTCTTCTTATATGTGTTTATTGTGCGTAACAATGACTATCTAACAAGGAAATACTATTTGGTTGATGTTGGGTACCCTATGCAGAGAGGGTATTTAAAGCCATTCCCAGATACGAAATACCACATCCCAGATTTTGAGCGTTCTAGTAGCGTCGCCCGGGGTAGAAAAGAAATGTTTAACAAGCGGCATTCTTCTTTGCGCGGTGTGATCGAAAGAACATTCGGCGTTTAGAAGAAGAAATGGGTCATCATGCGCGATATGTCGGCATATCATAAGCAGGTACACATCGTGATTGCTACGATGGCGCTCCACAATTTCATTAGACGACATCCCTCCCGGCACGAACATGGCTGACGCTGACGAGAGTCATATCCCCCCTGATGAATACGATTCTCATCTTGGGGATTCTATTCCAGAAGAAGTCATATAGTCTGAAGAATTTGTCACACAGGATGGGGAAAGTGCATCGGAGATGGCTGATTTGAGGGAGCGTATCACAGATTCGATATGCGACTCCTAAACTGATTTCAATATCTTATGTGCCCTTGTACTAACCTTGTTTCAATATCTTATGTGACCTTGTACTGATTTCAATATCTTATTTATTATATTTTGTCCTGAACACTATCTGGCATTGATTTCATTGCCTCTCTTTGAACTCAAGTGGTTTAATATGTGTCATGTGTCCATTTTAATTCCTCCACACATTTCACTTTCATTAGAAAGTTGTACCTGGTTATGTGTTTTATTTCATTTTTGTGTGCAAGTTTGTTCCTTGGCTGTGTCCTAAGAGTGATCTAATCTTGTGAAGCTCATTTTTGGATGGAGCTGATTTCTGATTTGAGCCCTGATATCACCGGTGGATTGAGACAATGTTACTCGTTGAAGTAGACTGATTGAGAAACATTCCACTCAATTCTTTTGTTTTTTCGTATCTAGCACTTAAACTTTTAATTTTTACATATAAGCTGTTTTCCCATCAAAGGTTTGGGTGGCATGTATGTTAATGTCTCGTTTATCTTTTGAAATATAAATATCTGTGTCATTGCAGGTTGGGTCAGCAGGTTTTATCGGCATATGATATCGGTCCATATGAAGTTGCAAACTACTTCAACGTTGACTATGGCTAAAGGTTTTGCTTCTATCCATTTCAAAAAGTAATCAGTCATTACGCAATAAATTTTTGTTGTCCTTTGCCCGAAGGAAAGGGGCCGAGAAGATTCATTTCCCATACTACAAAAGGTCAAGAGTTAGTTATTGATTAATGCTTATGAGGCTGCATCCGCATAAAAGCAAACTTTTGACACAGTTCCCATCTTCGTGCAAACTCCTGCAAGGATTATTCGAGTAATAAGGTATTCCTTAATGAGATCAACCTAACTTGTAACGTGCTTAGGCTCGATATTCGAAATCTCAGTCTCTTCAACGGTGGGTTGATCCAATATCATGAGTCATTTGTGTCTTGAATGTTTAGCCTTTGAAAGGAGATCAATGAACTAGTTAACTTCCATCAAAATGTGTTCGATTCAGAAGTGCCTAAGCTTTCCAATTTCAACTTTTGTTTTTGTCAAGTACTTGCATAGGGTGTCATCCCGCACTTCAAATAGTTTGTTTACTTGATTGACTATCAGGTGGGAATCTAACTTCACGAGGAGACATAATACGCCAACTGTTGATGAAAATCATAATTCGGTTATTTTAGTGTCTAGTATTCAAATTGATTATTAGTGGTGTTGAAGTTAATCTGTATAGAATGATAATGAGTCACTGAGGGCTCTGCAAGTCCATACCCGCTCCCTTCCTTAGGGTTTCTGAAGCTCTATCCAAGCACAATGTCCAAAGCTTATGTATAATACTGGTGTCATCGTGAATCAAGCATTATGGGAAATTCGCTAAAAAGTTGATGAATATTTGAGTTTTTATCGTTATTTTGGGTATGTATGAAATATTGAACTCACTTAATTTAGCTGACCACTTTAGTAATCTCCCATAATGGTCAAGTATTGATAAAACCGATTTGAGCGAATGGTCAGTTATGATGTACATAGCATGAGCTTGGAAGTAAGGGCGAAGCTTCATTACTGTGACAATCAGCGCCATGCGAGCATTTCCACGTAAAACTTTACTTACGTAATGATGAAACATTGCTTCTTATTCTTCTCACGAATCAGGCCTGAGCTGACTGCACCTGTCCCAACTCCTAGGTAAATGAACAATTCTTCGCTTAGTTTGGAGATGTAGTAAATGAACAATGCTTTTGATTACTTGAAAGTCAGGTCATATTCTTCCGTCCAGATGAAATGAGTGGAGATCTTCATGATCTTGAAGAATGACGAGCATAGATCACCCAACCCAGAAAAAAAAATTTTCAAGCCCACGATACGATTGTTCAAAGTTTGCAATATAAGATTTTTTTGCGGTGACATACCAAGAATAACCTTTATGTTGTCAGGATTCACTTTTATTCCTTCGGGTGTGAACAAATACCCAAGAAATTTTATTGATCTTACACCAAAAGTACATTTGTGAGCATTGAGCTTAAGATTGAATAATCTCAAAATGTTAAAGGTTTCTTTTAGATCTTCTATATATTCTTCGAGTGATTTTTTTAAGAATAAATTCATCAATGTATACCTCAACATTTCAACCTTTTCATTTTTAAATATAATAATCATAAGTTGTTAGTAAGTCACCCCAATATTTTTCAAGTCAAAAGATATTACATCATAACAAAACTCATTCTCCAGTAATAAAATTAATTTTTTCAGCATCTGTGGGATGCATCTTGATTTGATAATATCCCGAGAACGAAGCCAAGAAACTCATAATTGAATGTCCCACAGTAAAATCTATGAGGCATCAATCCATGGCGAAAAAATGGTCGTCTTTTGTACAGACTGCATTCAAGTTGGTAAACTACACACATCATCCATTTGTATTTACTTTTAGAATCATCACCATGTTTGTCAGCCAGTCAGGATATTATACTTCGTGCATGAAGTTAGGGTCTAACAATTTATGATCTTCTCGTCGGATAGGCTCGACAAGGGTAGTAGCCATAGCTCACATTTTTACTTAATAGGTATGATGTTGGGATCAATAACGAGTTGGTCACAAGCAACATTGACATCGACTCTAGAAATTTCATCGACGGTTCAAGCAAACACATCGCAGTAATCTTGTAGGGTCAAGATCAACTATTTTCTATATTCTTGGCTTGGGTTTGAGGTGATCTGAAACATTCTCTCACCTTCTCCTTCTTAGATGGGTACTTGCTTCGTCATCTCAAAGGATACCAAGCCAATTCCTCTATTCACGTCAAGTTAGAGAAGATATTCTTATAAGCTCCCTATAGCTCGTAGATAGCATGTTCAAGGTTGAACTAGGTTCCTTAAACAGTGATAACCTCTCCTTTCCTAGGAAATTTAACAACTACATGATAAGTGGAAGTTACCGCTTTGAATATGTTCAGTACAGGTCTGCCGAAAATGGCATTGTAAGTAGTTGAGACATCTACTATTATAAAACCTGTCATAGTGTTTGTCTCCTCCCCCCGAGTTAAGACATCTACAGGTCTGCTGAGATAACTCCACAAGTTTCTTTCCTTTCGCCATAAAATCTATATAAAGGACCGAAAGTATGTGTAAGTTGAAGCATTTCTCATATTCATTTTATCGAAAACTTTTCCGAAGAGGATGTTAAAAGCACTCACGATATCTATCAGTATGCTTCTAAATTGATGGTTGTTTATCACCGCGGTAACGATGATAACGCCATTAAAAGGATTACCGCCATCGGATTGATTGGCTCCTATGAAGGTGATAGTCGAATGAATCGGAATATTTGTTTAGGCTATATTAGTAGAATTAATGTCTCCTACCTTCAATCATGTTAGACTAGAATGTTGCAAGGCTTCAAGCCCATCCCCGTCGAAAATGGCGGGTACAACTCTGATGACATGTAAGATTATGGCAGGGATAGGTTCATCGAAGGTAACTTTGGCGGGTGCTTTGCATTGTCTCTTGGTGTTAGTTGTTGGTACTACAAACTCTTACAATTTTTCAACTCGGTTTAACTCTTCAATTAAATATTGAAGATGTTAGTGCTCCTCAGTATCATGCCCAATCATGGTGATAAGCACAATACAAGTTGGGGTTGCGCTAGAAACTCTCAGCTTTCATCAATGGATGTCTCTTGAAGAATTCTTTATTTTAGATAGCTTCTGCTATCAACACTCTTAAGAGAGTTACTTTTATTGGAGAGGATTGAGGCAGCTCCTACCTCCTTTTCCGTCTCATTGCGACCAATGTTCGATCAGGCTACTCCAATCGCTACCATTAAGAACGCCTTCCTGAAACATTTTAATGATCTCTAAAAAAAAATTGATTTTTGATGCGTTCACAAATAAAAACCTTTTTCTAGAATCTATCCCTCTACTCTCCAGTTCTAGAAGAATATGGCAAAGAGTCGCATTTTGCGGACAAAATATTATCGCTTGCCAATTCTAGAAGTTCGACTAAAGTTTTGGCATTTGCAAGCCAAATGCATATCTAAATAGGCCTTCGCATAAACTCTGGGCCACTGATGCATAAGTGACAACGGGCTCGAGATATCTGACGTCCAGTATTTCTCGATGGAATCGAGTGATAAAACTTCTTAGGCTTTCAGAAGGTGTCTGTCAAATCTTCCACGTAGCTTGAGAGCTCTTCTGTGACTTTTGAGCACTGGCAAATTTAGCCACAAACAATCATTTGAACTCAATAAAGAAGGTAATAACTCCTATCGGTAAGTTGTTGAACTAGTGTAGAGCAGAATCTTTGAGTGTCATTATAAAGAAACGACATTCCATAACAGACATTTTGTCAATTCAAAAGAAGTTACAAGACCGACAACATTTGATCTTCCTATAAGAATCCAAGGAATGGATCTTGAACTTCCCGAGTGCTTCAACTTCAACAAAATCTATCGAGAATGTATTCTCTAATAGTCTTCATCATTGTCTTTGCTTCGTCTTCTTCTTCTTTCATCATCCGATGATTCTGAAGTACCATCATCTTCCTCTTCTTCTTCAAACATTGGAGTCAAAGCTCTGTTTAGCCCTAACATCGATAATCTCTCTCTCGGTGGCTGGCATCTTCGCGATTCTCGCCTCCGTACTACTGATCCTGATGTCCAGCATGGCTTCTAGAATGATCTATGGATCAGATCCTTGAGGCCTCCTATCTCACTTCAATCTTCGTCTTCACATGTTCTCTCAATCCATTCATCTGCTATAACACGAACTCCCTGGTACAATCTATCGTTGTCATTCTTTCTGTTTTGCATCAAAGATCTAAATGCAGGATTAGTGTATGAATTTCACACTTGTTGTACCTTTCAAGATGTTGAAATGTGTTAAGGCGTAAGGTCCCATATAGTCCATGAGTGAAAGAGGTGGAAGGAAGTAGAGGATTTCAGGGAATGTGTGTTACTACCCCATGGATCTCCCTCTTTTATATAACTCTCTACATTATTGCCCTTGTAGGGCTCAAAAGAATAGAAAAATTGTAACTTTTAGGTCAAACTATATGAGGCCTGTTGAGATTTGTGATTGATGAGATCTCGCCATGGGTTTCAAGAAGCTCATAATGGATATACAAAATGATGGGTTAGAGTTTACTTCCTCCTGTCATGGAGGCAACCTTAAATGATCGTTCAATGAAGTTGTCTTCATAGCTCGATAACTACAGGCGAGTTCGGCAAGGAAACTTGAGAAATAGTAGCGAGCTCGGGCGGAGGAGTTTGCATTAATACCGGTGGAGGAGCTCACCAAATCCTTATGAGAAGCATGTCCTATAACTTTAACTTCAACCAATGTAGTTGGCGAGTACAATATGTTTGCAGCCAAACTTGGGGTGTGTGATAATTTGGTTGAATCCATTAGGCACAGAAGGTCCATCTAATATTTGAGCTTCCCTAATAGCTTATGAAATCTCCTTTCGGATGTACAATTACATAGGGTGCCTTCTCTGAAAAGCATCTTTCTCAAAATTATTTTAGCTTATAGCATTAGCAAGTATTTTTGGCATTCTTTAAAAACACGTATCTTTGTTGAAACTTTATTGAAATTAAAAAAAGAAAAAAAGAAAAAAGCTAAACATATGGATGATTTAGAGAACGCGATGGTGTTTTCTCCAGTAGTTTATTGATCTAATGTCAAAACTATGAATTCAACGCTCATTAAAATCACATGTGTCAAGTGTTCTACAGCCTAATAGTTTCAACACACGCAATGACAAACAAGCCAGAAGATGACAAGAAAACATATAAATTTTCAGTTTGTCGCAAACAATCAGAATCTATCACCCCTTTTCTTTTGGTTTTTTTTTTTTTTTTTTTTTAGGACAAAACAGATATGACACCTGATACAGCCAATATATCAGACATATCTATATAGATACACTAATTCAAACAAAATAGAAGAATTCTGTGGCGGGGCTGAGGACAAATGAGCTGAAGAATGCTAATCACAGCTGTTTGATTTAATGAATGATTATCCTTAAAATATTGAATCTATAACCCCAATTAAACACAGATGTATGATTTGGTGCATTTGAAATATAATATAAAATGTAATCAATTTGTTTGTATTGATTTGAGATTATTAAACGAAATGAAGTACAGACTAAGATGCTAACTACACAAACTGCCTTCGAAGTTCAAACTAAACACCAAAAATTTAAAAAAAAAAAAAAAAGTGAATAATTTAGATCGACTTCTCACTTAACAACACGGCCCAAGATAACGGACAATTTTCGAGTGGCAAAAATAATACTGAATAAAATCCAGAGTATATATTTAGTTCCATCCAAAAGGGGTTGAGGCTTGAAAATTAAAACCCTAATATGAAATAATAATACAGATTCTCAAGCAAAAATGCGACGAAACCAATTGGTAATTGGGAATGCAATGAATCACATAGTAGACCTGTCTGAAAAGGAACAGAAATAGAGCGGATTGACAGATAAAACCCCGTTTATTCTATAAAATTAACGTTTTCATGCAAATCTGATGCAATTCCCCTAAAGCTATATTCGCTACTATTATCATTTGTGCCTAATCTCCCATCTCGCTCTGTTATACTATGCTATGTAAGGTAGACCAAGCTCACCGTTAATCAAGTAAATGCGGTCTCCAGCGGCCGCACCGCTTGTGCTGGTGCTGAAGAGCACGGCGCCGGCGCCACCCTAACGAGCTCAGTCGTCCGAACTGCTTTCCGCTCGAAAACAGAGGAATAGAAATTTACAAGCATACCCCATAATTCGTATGTTCTATATATTTAACTAAATTTAATAGTTATTAGCAGTTATTTATTTATTTAACGGTCGAAGGGCGGATCCATCAAAAAGTTCGAATTCATTATCCCACAGTCTTACAAATGCTGCGAACTAACGAGTCATTGTCGCGTTATATATAGATATATATGTGTGTGGGTGCAATTAAATAGTTTGTTAGTTGGCAGCTTCAGTATAAGTTCTTTCTGTCTCGGATTCGAATTTATGTGGGTCGAATTAGTATATATGGGGTGGACAAACACATATTATCGTCCATCTTTACTATATATACATATACAAGCACATGATATCGTCCATCTTTACTATATATAAGAAATTGTTGACGGGCAGAACCGTCGACTACCCCTATGTCAGGTTTAGGGGCTGACGCAATGTACAAATAATTTGAGTACCATCTGGCTTAAGACGACGCTACACCGCTAGGAGATTTGAACTCGTGGCCTGAGGGAACTTACAACCTTCAGAGAAGTTGCTCTACCAACAGGTCACGGAACGCGCACGCACGCACACCCGTAGTTGTATATATATATATATATATATATATATATATATATATATATATATATATATATATATATATATATATATATATATATATATATATATATATACATTTGTATGTATGTATATATGTATCTATAGCTTAAGGTTTAGGGTTTAGGGTTTAGGGTATATATGTATATATGTATCTATATATGTATCACCTCGCCAAGCTGGAGGAATCGTCGTCACCGAAGAAGCACCAGCAACCACGCATTTGTCGCACCAGCCACCCAGACCGGCTGGCCACCTGGGTCAGTCACCACTGGCTGACTAGTAACCGAGGCCGGCCTCAAGAGTTTTAGCCGACCAGCTAATTGGGCTTGCCAGCACGGCCGACCATCAAGAGCCACCCATTCCTCTCCAGTCGGCTTGCCAACATGGTCGGCTTTATCCAGCCGGTTGCCCACCAAGGGACAGTCGGATGAAGGATCGACTTGACACTAAGAGCCGACTACAGGAGAACAGTCACCCGATCAGCTTGGTGGCCACCACCAATCTTCTGTCCACTCGATGCTGACGGACCCCGCTGATACCAAGCCCCAATACTTCATATCTGGACGACAGAATGATCGAAGTACACCCTGCTGCACGTATAAAGCAAGATCAAACTCGTAATCTTCTATTTCACTCTCTTTGTACTTCTATAATTTGAGAATCTTTGGCATGTGTAAAATGGTCCATAGGCTCTCTCTCTTAACCCCCATATAGGGAGCACGGTCCACTATTATTATGGCTTTAATTAATCAAGAATTAGATTGTATGTATGTAAATGTCCCTTAAAGAAAATATAATTTAATTATTAGATAATACAACTAAATTATTTGACTTTCACAACTATATTACAACTAAACTATATGTTATCTAATAATGTAGTTGTGTTTTATCTTTTAACTTACTTACATTGTTTAATAATTTTATTATATTGAGAGATAAAACGTAATATGCGAATTTAAGGACATTGGTAGCCAAATAACCCCAAACTAATAAAAAACTCAATCATCATGATATTCTCATAAAATATTTTTAGATGATAAATTTATATTTTAACTTTTATTATTTATATTAAGTAAGATGAGATTCCATATGGGTGTGTGAAGAGAGGGGGCCTCTACCTAATATAACTTCAACTTGAGTATACCACTTGTTACAAACTTGTACCTAAATTTAATGTAAATGAGTGTGATGGAACTTATAATTTATAATTTCAAATATGTTATGAAAGCTAATTATTGGCCTTGCAATCCCACTTAGAAAGGAACAACCACTATCAAAGTTTAATGTCCTTAACAACAAGTTATGAATGTTGATGTATGATAGAGCAAGCTTGTTATTAATCGAAAAATGAGAAATAAAACAAAGTATGTGCAATCAAATGAGTATGATATGCATATGACTATGCATATTTTATTTAATTATTTATTCCTTAATATGAGAGATAATATTATCTTATAAATTCTACTCTTATGTTTTAAATATATGTATATTGATTAAAGGAGTTTGTTAATTTTTTTAGCACAACGCTTTGAATAAAATAACAAACAAATACTAAAAATGCCTCTTTATACGTTATGTTGTAAAATCTAAATATTGAGCGCCTAATAATATGAATCCAAAGTAATTACATAAGAAAATAAAGCTTAAAAAATGTATAATGTTCTAAAATATGTGTATAAGCAAGTTAGAATAGTTTGAATAATCATAAAAATAATTTCCATGATATGGAGATGAATTGAACAATACAACCAAAAATAAAAGGAAAAAATATATATAATCAAATAGTTGATGCTAGAATCCATTCTAGTTGTATACAAAAAAATAAAAATAAAATAAATATCATTTTAGCCTTTAAATGGAAATGTATATAGTTAATTAATTAATTTTCACCATCTAGATCATCACAAACAACTAAAAAATATTTCTAAATTAGAACTACATAATGAAATTCAAAAAAAAAAGGCATTCATTACACTGTTGGTGTGGATAAGTATTTATAACTCCAATGTTAATTTTCAAATTATAAGTAAAAAATTAGTATGTTAATTTTTATCAACCAACATTAATTTTAGCATAAAGTATCAATGACATGAATTTTTTGTAAATATATTTTATGATTAGAAGTTTCATCATTAAGATTTATGAAAAAGCTAAAAGGAATTACATTATCAAGTATAGAGTGGGTGGGTCATGTTAGCTGAATGTCCTAACAGTATCATATAAGAGAATTTAGTATAACAAATAAAAGGAAGATGGAAAACCAATCACCAACTCCAAAATCTTATTCTCATGAGGTGGGACATATTATATGGAACCACTAAACTGAGGGTTACCCACTCTAGGACCGTAGCTTCTAGTTATAACGAATTAAATTTTTATAAGAATTGTGAGAGTTTTGAGGAGCCTTTCTAAAGTTCTACATCCCAAACTATTCCGGTTCTACATCCCATACTATAGGAATATAAATCTTATTCTATAAGTTCATGAGCATAGATATGATTCAACACTAGGTAACCATCCCATCTCAAGGTTCTATCAATTAATGATGTAGAGATATCTCCATCGGATTGGGCATTACATTAGAGTGCCCTAAAATATTTATTAAAGTTGTGAGGTTCATTAGGGAACCCAAAATTATCTAATGCTACTAATGGCATGCCACTAACCAATTAGGCTCGATTTTATACAAATAAAGGCTGATTGAGAACTATCTAAACTTAACAAAAATATCTTTTATATATCACCTTAGAAGAAAAAGGTTGAACAAATTAGAACCTTATATAACATATTAAAAGACTTCGGGTAAGTTAATAAATTCTTATCTGCCATATTTATATGATAGGAAACTTTTGTAATATAAGACAATGAGTTGATTTATAAATATATGATGATAATTATTTGAAGCTTGGACCCCATACTTTGACCTTTCTAATGCGACTATTTTATTTTAATTTATTTTTCTGGTGATATAAAACTCACATTTATGTCTTCATATACATTAGACGTGCATTATCGTCCAATGTTCAAATCTTGAAATTTATTTTGTAGAACAAATGACACACCACCTACCAAGATTTTACTTTTTTTAGATTAAAACATTTGTCAATTGAGAAATCTCGATTAACATAAGACAAATTCTCTTTATATTCATTGATGGATGAATATATTGGATTTGTCTGTTATAGGAAAATTTGATTTTGTATCAAATATTTTGAGCAATAAAAATAAATGAAATTAAGATTTGTAACACATTGTTTAAATGAAATGTCAAGAATCATTAGTACTAGGGGGAAAAAAAAATAAAAGATAAGGGAGATTTACATATACACCAATCTATTTCTATGTATTTACATATCAAACTGCTAAACTTTATATATTTATAAATACATAGAAGGATAAGTGAGTGAAGCCGACTCGTGAGCCAACATGTGCTCAACTTGATAAGTGGCTCGTGAACTAAGCTTGATGAGCTCAAGCCAAGCTCAAGCCAGACTCGACTCAACTCATTAGCTCGTGAGTCTGCTTGTTTAAAAAATATATATTAATACAAAGTATATCCAAAATATAATAAATTTTAATGTTTATATTTAAAATATTAAAAAAATATAAAATATCATATTTTATATTTTAATTAAGTGATTTTTATTATTCATCTTCTAATTTTTCATTCTATTATAACACTAGCTTAATATAATATTACTTTCTCTCATTTATAAGAAATAAGTCAGCTCGTGAGCCAACTCGATCTTGTAAACTTAAACTCGAACTCAAATTTAAATTCAATTAATTAATCAAATTCAAGCGGACGACTAAAGCTCGACTCAATCTCTTTACGTCCTTAGCCCCATCATTGCCCGATTAGGTGCCTTTGATTGGTGGGCCAATCATGTACTAATTATTAGCACATTTCATTTCGGGTTTAAAGCTTCTTCTTTTAGGCCTCTCTGTAGTCTGTATAACGACTTATGCGTTTATTTAATATATAATATATAGAAATATCCTTTAAAAAAGGCGCATAAAGAGAATTTGAGAATGATTATCATCAACAAATTAATAATATCAAAATTAAAAATATTAAGATAGCCCTATGGGCAAGGACAAGAATCTATCCTTTAATTTCTTTTAATCTTCAGGGCACTCGAATCTAATAACTTGAGATGGTTCACTTTATTTTCAATCAATACGAAAAATACTTTACAATATATTAATTGTCTAACTTAAAATTATATTAAAACGACTTAAAAAGTCTCAATAAATATAAATATAACAATCTTGCATTCAACAAATATTAGTATACTTTGAAATCAATTATCACTCGTGTAAATTAAAGCGAGTGCTTGTTTGGGGTCATTTTTATTTCTTTTTATTTTTATTTTAAAAACATATTTGTCTAAAAATTCTTTTGTATTTTTTTTTAAATAAATTAGCTTTGCTACGCTACCAATAAATTTTCATCATCCAGCATGAATCTTGCGGCATGACACGGATCTCGAGATAATATTTTAAGCAGTAAACGTTCAACTCTTGATAAAAAGTCATCCAGATCTCTGATTTCAAGAGTCAAACTGACATGCTCGTTAGACGGACCTAATGGTATCAAAGTCAGTCTAATCCGAGTCAAATCAAGTCATTAAAATCACTCTCAGAAGATTTCCGAACATATTTGGAATGTCAAACGGATGTCGAATCTGGCAAGTTCATAGTCGAATCGAGTGTCTCGACAAGACGAATCCAACGAGCCCAAGATCACTCAATTTCAACATCATTAAGACATCTAAATGCCCCTTAAATACCATATGATTGGGAGAAGCTCTCTAGGTCGTCTGATCAAATGATTTATATTCATGTATTAATTGCACCCATAACACTATAAATGAACCCCTACCATTCACATGAGAGAGTCTAAGGCCTTGAGGAGGAGCAGCTCAGCACCACCGCCGGCATTCGTCGATCGTTGCCTACCACCGTCGATCGACGTCGACCACCGCCGATCGACGTCGACCACCGCCAACCTCCATTGATAACCGTTGATCGTAGTCGCCCACTGCCGACTTCCGTCGACTACCGTCTACCGTCGTCGACCTCTGCCAACCGTTGTTGACCACTATCGACCGTAATCGACCAACTCCGTCATTTATCGACCACCGCTTACGGTCGTCGACCACCGCCCATCATCGTCGACTATTACTGACCGTCGTCGATCATTGCCGACTTTCGTTGACCTCTGCCAACCATCGACGATCACCGCTTACCACCATCAATCACCACCAACCAGACGTCGTCAGTTTACGCTGTAATCTGAAAAATATAGTTACGATTTCCCGTCTATGGGACAGAGAATTTTTGTAAGCATCAATCAATAGTAGATTTTCGCAACTGGTCCAAGCCCCATCATTTTTGCTTTTACAGGTTTTCCACGTAAAAACTTCTGAAGTCGTCATTGTTTATTTCTCTTTCATCTATGTGTGTGCTGAATTCTCGTACAATGTTAAGACAATAATCCGTTACTCAACCGCTGCAAGTTTTCTAACACGCATTAAGATTGTTTTTAAAAATACTAAAAACATCTAAAAATTATTTCAAGTGTTTTCAAATATGTTATAATAAATAAAGGCTATTTTATTTTAATTTAACTATAAATAAAAAAAAATAATAAAAGATTAATACATTTGTCACTAAGACTTGGCACTAGTATCACATATATTTCAAAATTGTATCCAGCTACTGTCCAATTATATCAATGTTTCCACATAAATTACAACTAAAAGGGTTTTTTAAGAAAATTCGACGCGTAATTTACTTTCCATTATAAAAAAAGACTTTTATAACTAACTATATTTTTTATTTTTAATTATACTATTGCATGACCTTAAGTTAAAATTTAGTAAAATTTAAAAAAAGAAATTCAAATAACAAAACTATTATTTGGTTGTTCTGACTTTACTTGAGTAATAGTCAAAATATGATGTTGTTGGTACTACTTGAAGAACATTATATTTAACATTTCATGGATTTTTAACATATATATATATATATATATATATATATATATATATATATATATATATATATATATATATATATATATATATATATATATATATATATATATATATATATTCAAGTGGTTCAAATTTATATACCATTATCTTAACAAGCTTCTTAACCTCCTGATTAGCTTATGGCAAAAAAAATGAGGGGCACATTTCCAAGTGACAAATGGATCAAAAAAATATATATGGAAGTCTTAGCTTTAATTTATACAAATTAATAACATAGCATGATAAATACAAATGAAATGTGGATAAATATTATTGTTGATAAAACTTTAAAAAATAGGTCATGCATATTTCACACTTTTGTTCAACAACTTTAATCCAAACTCGCATAATTTTATTGACATGATTCAGTTTATCAAATAAAAAGTTAAACTAACATCGATGGAATAACTATGTAGGCCCGAAAAGATAACTGATTTATTCCTCAACAATTCAAGTCATCAAAGTATCTCGAATAATATATTTAATCCAAATGTAAAAATATTAGGCAGTTTTGATTATCTAAATTTGTTTGTATAGCTTGAGAAAATCCCTCATGATTAGGTTTAAAATATGAGCTGAAGTCAAACACATGACATGATCAAAATATTCCCACTATATTCAGAAGAACTACAAAGCGGCAGATAGATTTCATCAATTCAGTAGGACAATTCAAACAAACTTGCTTTGCCAACTTCAACTAGCTCGTTGAAATAATATGAAAAACATCAGTTCAAGTCAACCTGTTCAATTACAACTGTTCGTCTAGCAAACTTGTTCTACCTATTGCAATTGGCTCATTCAAATAATATGATAAACATAAATTCAACTCTGTAGATTCAATTAGAATAGTTCATCCAGTCAATGCAAAAAATTAAGTGGGCAAGCTAACTCGACTAATCATGGCGGCTTCATGCATTACATTTCTTGCTAAATCACTATTATTATTACAACATATTTTATCTTTCTAAGTAATCATTTATGTAATCACTCTTGGAGCTACTTACTAATAGGATATATATATATATATATATATATATATATATATATATATATATATATATATATATATATATATATATATATATATATATATTCCTTATTTTATCTCCATATTTATGAGATTTTTTTCTTTCTTCTTTACTCATTTATAGATCCTTACTTAGATGGTGTGAGACAAGTGATAATTCAGGACTCAACAAGGTTAAGAATACAAAATCATTGAATTATATTATTAAAGAAAATTAAGATGGATGTGAAGCACGTAAAATGGACTCAAAAAAGATGGAAGAGGATCAAGCCAAATGTTATTTATTTTTATAAGAATGAAATTGTGGCAAAACTAACATTTGTTATTAAAACAATGAGTCATTCTCAATACGTTCATTATGACAAATGTTTTAAGGTAGCACATGTCTAGGAAGCATGGATGATTGATTGTTTATAAAAGAAAGGGCTGTGATGTCTATGGGGGATGGAATCAACCTCATCTTTTTGGGTGGACAAATGCCACCCCAACATAGGCCAGAAAGGCCAACTAACTTATTCACCAACAATTCAAATTCATCAAAATGTTACAAAAATGTAATTAACCCAAATGCTAAAATATTAGGAAATTTTAATTATCTAAATTTGTAATGCTTAAAAAAACCCTAATGATAAGTCAAAGTACATGTAAAAGTCAAACACATGATCAGATCAGAATATTCTCAGCATATTCAGAGGAAGCACAAGGTGACAACAGATTTGACATTCAATAGGACAATTAGGCAAACTCGTTCTGCCAACTTCAACAGGCTCATTCAAATAATATGACAAGCATCAGTTCAAGTCAGCTTATTCAACTAGAATAGTTTGTCCCGTCAATACAAAAAATCAAATCGGCGAGCTAACTCGACATATCATGGCCATATCAAGGCAACTTCATGAATTTGCCTTATAGCCAAATAGCACTACATGAATTAGTCATTTTTCTATATTTTCAACATGACAAATATTTCAAGGCAGCATGTGTCTGGGAAGTAATGATGGCTGGTTTTTTTATAAAATAAAATATTATGATGTCCATGAGTATATATATTATGATATTTGAAATTTTCCCATAGTATTTGAAGGTGCGACCACTTGCTTCTTTCAGTAGTGATATAAGTTCAAGTGTGCAACAACCCTTTCTAATTATAGTTGACCTTACGGATCAAATCAAGACCTCCAATGCATAAATTTTAGATAAGGATAATTGCTTACTTGGAGATCAATTTGGGTCCCTCCATGTCAACATGATTAACTTGTTAAATATCATTTAAAAGTATTTTAACCTTTTAAATATGAATTAAGAGCATGTAAAAGTTGTTCGTATTATTTTTTCTATCAATCTTTCACTTGGTGCATTTTTTTTTTTTACTTTCGGTGCAATATTTACTCAGCTTGTTTGCATGGTATTTATTATTTTTATTTTTAATTTATGAGCTTGTGCCAATTTATTTGATATTCAATCAAATTCAAAATTCATTCTCAAATTTTGAATAATGAAATGACTGTGATATTTCTTCTTTTATTCATATATTGATGCTCAAGTTATATTTGAGTGAAATAAGAAAAGTGGATTGTGTAATATGCTTAGATATTTTTTATGTGTGTGTGTGAGTGTGTGTGTGTGTGTGTGTGAGTGAGTGAGTGTGTGAGAGAGAGAGAGAGAGAGAGAGAGAGAGAGAGAGAGAGAGAGAGAGAGAGAGATGTATATCTATGTATGTATGTATGTATTTGTATGTATATATGTCTCTAAGTATACATGTATCTATGTATCTATGTATACATGTATCTATGTATCTATGTATATATGTATACATGTATATATGTATCTATGTATCTATGTATCTATGTATCTATGTATACATATATGTATACATGTATACATGTATACATATATTTGTACATGTGTATATATATATATATATATATATATATATATATATATATATATATATATATATATATATATATATATATATATATATATATATATATATATATACATATATATATGTATACATGTATCTATGTATACATATATGTATACATGTATCTACGTATACATATATATATATGTATGTATACATATATATATGTATGTATACATAGATATATCTATACACGTATACATGTATATGTATACATATACATGTGTATACATGACCCAATCCGCAATTACGCAGTAAATTAACTTCTTAAAGATGACAAAAAATTGACCCGATTTATAAATAGCGGCTAGTGTGCAAAATCTCAAATGATATAAAAATTAGAAAATATTTTACACACTTATAGTACTACGCAAAGTATACGTATCGTTTGAAGTAATATCTAGTTTTCTTTAAAAACCCAAAGTATCGATCCCACGAGGAAGTGAAGTAAGAGTCTTTAGTCGAATTCTAATCTACTACTAATAGTCCTTAGTTTGGAATGTCGATTAAAATTGTGTTTTATCTAGCAACTACTCTTAAATACAAAAGTTAAATGTAAAAATAGTAACTATATCTAAATGCAAATAACAATTCTAAATAAATCCATTTTTGGATGAATTGGTTTGGAGAGTTTTGAGATATTAAAAACTACTATTCTTATGTAATGAAATAGATAATGTATAGGAATGAGATGCATTAAATATTGTATGTGTCAAATAGGAGCAATCATATTCTTTACACTTTGGTCGAGCGCATAAAGAACGTTGGTAATCCCATGCCAGTTCGCGAATCCGCGGCTAGGCGGGAGGATACGGCTGCCACTTCGGAGCTCCCACGTTCCCCTCGCCTGAGGGCTAACATCTACACTTCAGCACCCAAACGATAGGACCGAATTGAGAATTTTAGCATGTCACTCTAAAATCTCCAATTCTACGCCCGATAATTATATTTTCATATTTATTTGCATTCAATCCCCATGAACTTCACTATCCATGGAATTTGAATGTGGTTCCACATTGTTGTGAATTACACATGCCCCTTCGGGACTTAACGCAATTACAACAAATTTTAACACTACAATGGGCCCTTATTGTAATGTAAATTAAGTGCAAGTAAAAACCATCACATTTATAATTAAATTCACTTATATCATGCATCACAAAATCCTAAACATGATTTCTACTCATTACAAAAGAAAAGTAAAAGGAAAACAATGACATAATCTTTTTATGTCACTATTTCCAAAGAAAAATAAAAAGTAAGAGAGATACGTCACAAAACGCGAATAAAACACAACGGAAACTTCATTTAACCAAAGCAAATCCACTAAATAGATGTTTACAAAATTATAGGATAATGAAGAATAATACTTAGCTTTTTCCCCATGAAAGAAAGACGAAGATCTCTCCCATAAAGTCTTCCGGCGATCCATGCAATGCTAGCGAAATACCTTACAAATGCTCTCAAAATCTCCTCTCCAATCTCTCCAAAAGGGTATAAATCTACATTTCTACTCTTAATCTAAGAATCCTAAACATTCCTCCAAGTTTTTCTCTCCTTTCCTCTATTGTTTTCACTCTTTTTTAACATATATTCGTCATTTTAAAGAGTATAGACGAAGTTTGAAGAGTTTCCTTAAGCACCCCTTCGAAAAAGAGTCCAAATACGTCGAATATTGGCCCAAACCGCCAAATGTCGGTTCATGGTCGTCCGGGCCGCTGTCAGCGGGTTCGAGCTCGCTGTCGGCGAGCTTTTCGGTCATTTTTCGGTGGTCTCGGGAAAATCTCGCCGTCGGCGATTTCAATCTCGCCATCGGCGAGCAGGCTGTTGCGCGGCTCCACCGTTTCGCTCTGTTTGGCTCCGTTTTAGATCCGTTTCGCCCCATTTCAGTTGCGTTGCATTCGTAACAGATAGCCCTACAAAATAAGCATAAAAACAACCTTTCTTTAAAGTGTAATCTCATTCAAAAATATGCAAGAAGTGTAAAAGAGATTAAACATCAAAAGACTTATCGAAAGGTGTCAGGGCAGAATTTCATTTCTAGCTCGTTTTTTCTCCAAATTGCACCGTTTTTGCTTCCTTCTGCTCCAATCACCATTTCTTGTACCTAAAGCCAATAAACATACAAAATATCTTCCTTCAAAGTGTAATATCATCAAAAATAAGTAAAATGATATAGCAAAAAGCGTATATATTTTAGGCGTGTCAAAATATCCCAAACTTAACTGTTACTTGTCTTCAAGTAACACTTTTACTACATAAAAATATAACTTAAGGCAATATACTTTTCACCTGTAAGACACTAAAATTTTTTATTTAAAAGAATATATTGGTTAGACTTTTAGAAATAAATTCATAAACTCATGTTAACACTAAAAGTATAAGAATTTTCAACAATCAAGTCTAAGGGTCCTAGCCTTCTATTTATTTCAAGATAAACCATAATTTGTCACATTAAGAATGCCTTGAAAGATTATGTGAAAAAGAAGTTCATGCAAACTTCATTAGAATGTAGGCTAATACTTTAAACATAAATTCGAAATGAAATCAAATTCTCACTTTAGGGTGACTCAAGTGAAGCCAATTTTTGATTAGGCAACTCCTCAAGCTTCTCCTCATAAATATTTTTCTTTCCTTTTTCTTTCCTTTTTTTTTTCTTTTTCTCTTCTTTTTTTTTCTTTTTTTTTAATGAGGATTAATATATCTGGAGAGCCTGTAATGATTTTGAACCTCACTCTCCTCTTTCTAAAGTTCAAACTTGAAACACATCCTTACTTTATAATTAAGTACGAGCCTTATTATTCATCGTAAAGTCAAAATCTCTTCTTAACACACAATACTTTAAGTCTCTTAACATTTCAAAAATACAATTTTCTTTACTTTAAATAGTTAACGATAATCAAATTCTTTCATACCAAATATCTTATCCTTATAAAATTAACTTTTATTACTAAAAAATTTTATCCAATCCTTCCATAATATTCATCTAAAATAAAAAGTTTTAGTTATCTCAAGCGAGGTTCAATTGCTAGAAGTTATGCTTAATAATTTTTGAAAATATAATGATTGAGAACAAATAAGAGTTAATATTTTTCTTCCCCAAAACTTAAATTTTAAAAATATTTTGCAATTAATTCCATAAAATGTAGCGAGGAAGAAAAAGTAAAGGTTGAATCTACTTATTACTACAACATCTCTATCAAATTCATATACATGCATAATCAGGATAGAAAGACTGTAGGAGAAAGTAAAGCTAACCTAAAACATGCTTGTAATAAAATTACACTAAAAGGAAGTATTTTCACATTAAAATTTTATTTTTCTTCCTACCCCCAAACTTAATTTTTAACATATATAGCATTCAGTACAAAAAATATAAGCAGGAAGAAAACAATTTAGAAATTCTATCTACCACAAATGTCTATCAAAATCATTTGCAAGTATTCATTAGGATAGAACAATATGCAGCAGAAAGTAAATCTAAACTAATCAAGACAAAATGAAATTAACTAAACCAAAGTCTAACTAGCATAGTAGGTATCAGTAAGGGAATATAAAAATGTTCTTCAAGACCTAAATAATGTTGTAACACAAACATAAACACACATAAGATAAATGAGGTTAATTCATCCTTTAACTCATCACATCTTACTAACTTATCTCCAATTTCTAACGAAATCACTACACTAGTAAATTAGGTACTTTCAAATGATTTTATAGATTTTAATCCCAAAGATAAGATTATCCCTAATAAATTGGTTTCCGGACACCAATCTCAGACATCATCTAATCCTTATAATTAAGCACCTCTAACGAGTTATAAAGAAAATAGTGTGAGATCATCCTAATGTTATTCATCAAATAGGTTCGCGACTCCTACCAAATGAAAATAAAGTTGCAGAAAGGAAGTAACAAATTAAGATGAAACTATTAATGTTAGAAATTCATAATTTCTCTTGTAAAACTCAAGTCTGGGTGAGACCCAAGTCACAGTGGACTCGTTAATCCAACTACTACAAGAGATCAAGTCTAGCCATAATATGAAGTTAATGAATCAACTCCCTCATGACACATAAAAATCAAATAAAACAACAAACAATCCAGACATCTATCAACAATAATCAAACTTGAACAATCCACACTAAAGCAAATACAATAGATCACTAACAATCATGACTCTCAAGCACACTAAATCAAAGCACACTAAATCAAAGCACACTGATAACTATGGGTTGCCTCCCATAAAGCGCTTGGTTTAACGTCATTAGCCCGACAAATGATTCCACCTGGATCAAAATTCCAATTAAGTAATCCTTGATCAATTGCCCAATCATTTTCAGATCCAGGGATTCCTTTAAAATCCTCAAATTGTAATTTTTCATTTAGCTCTTCATTTTCAGTTGGATTTATATCATAATTCCTCATATTTCTTTCTAGATCCAATATTCTTCTATTGATTTTCTAAATTTGCATATTAATATCATTCTTGAAATTTATAAGAAATGGATTTTTATAAGATACTTCAATATCTCCCAAATTTTGGATCAGATTATCTCTAGATAATTCAGATTCTGGATCAAATTCTTCTATGTCACTCTTATGATTCAAGTTATATTCCAATTCTTCCCTTTTATAATTATTAAATAATGAAGGATCTATCTTAGTTGAGGAAATAGGTTTTTCTAATTCCTTAGGAATTTCTTCCAATGGTCTTCTAATATCCTTATCCTCTTTTCTCAACTCAAAGTTCTTTTGAAATTTATCCTCAAATTCTCTTCCAAGTCTTAATTCGATAATTTTATCATGTTCATCATTTAATTTAGGTTTTTCTTGTGATTGAGTCGTATCTAAAGATATAAAGACTGGTTGTGTAGATGAATTCCCTAAATAGATAGGCTTTAAAATTGTATGGGGTACATCCATCTTAAGTTCATGAGATTTTTCAACAGATGGAATTAAAAGTTTATTATTTTTGGTAGCGTCCATCATTTCACACCTCTCTTGAACATACATACAGTCTTTTTTAAGTAATGTTTTCGAATCATCATGAAAATCTATTTCAATCTCATCTTTTAACTTACTCTCAAATCTTTCTTGGAAATGATCTTTACTTAGATAATCAATTTCATCCATCCAAAAACAATCATCATCTTTTCTCTCAGATGGATATTTCATAGCCTTTAATACATCAAAAGTTACTTACTGGTCATTAATATTCATAGTCAACTCTCCTTTTTGCACATCTATCATAGCTTGTCCAGTAACAAGGAAATGTCTCCCTAATAATATTGGAATTTCTTTATCTTCCTTTATATCTAATACAATAAAGTCCAAAGGAAAGATAAATTTATCCACTTTAACAAGCACGTCTTCTATAACTCCATTTGGATAAATGATAGATCGATCAGCTAACATAAGGGTTACAGTAGTGGGAGAAATATCGATTAAACCTAACATTCTAAATATAGATAGAAGCATCACATTAATGCTCACTCCTAAATCACATAAAGCTTTTCCACATAATTTTTCTCCAATTGCACAAGGAATTGTAAAGCTACAAGGATCTTTAAGTTTCCGAGAAAAAATTTTCTGAAGTATAGCGCTGCACTCCTCACTTATTGCAACTGTCTCGTAATCCCCAAATTTCCTTTTCTTGTTTAATATATCCTTTATAAACTTTGCATAACTTGACATCTGTTCCAAAGCTTTAGTGAAAGGAATATTTATCGTTAACTTCTTAAGTATTTTCATGAACTTTGAAAATTTTTTATCCAACTCATGCTGTCTAAGTCTTTAAGGAAATGCAGGTGGTGGTTTTTCCAAACTGATTTTAGTTGGAGATATTAATTTTTTCAGATCCTTAGAAACATGTTTTTCAGGTCTTTTAGTTTTCTTTGTTTCTCTCACAACATCTTTCTCTTTTCTAACCACATCCTCTATCTCTCTTCCACCTTTTAATTGGATAGCTTCTATTTGTTCATTAGTGTTCTCTTTAGGGTTGATCTCATTGTTGCTAGGAAGTGTTCCTTGGTGTCTATTGCTAAGTGAATTAGCAATTTGTCCCAGTTGATTCTCTATGTTTCTAATCGCGACATTTTGAATTTGCAATCTGGTTTCCCATTTGCAATACCACTTCTTCCATAGACATTTTTTTATCCTCAAATTGTTGATCATTATTAGAGTCCGATGGATATGAAGGTCTATAGTTTGTGTTCCACGATTATTCCAACTTCCATTATGATTTGCATGATTATTTTCCCATTGTTGGTTTCCATCGTCAGTAGTATGATTCCAGTTAAATTTAGGATGGTTCTCCCAATCTGGGTTGTAAAAGTTAGAGTATGGGTTGTTTATGGTATTTAAAGTCTCATATAATAATTTAGAATCAATCAAATGCCCTAATGAACTTTCCTCACTTACAGGAGTAAATTGAGGTTGGTTCATTCTAAATTGGTCCAACTTCCTTGATATTGCAGCAACTTGAGATGCAAGAATTGCAATCACATCAGTATCATGAACACTGGCTACATAATTATGATTTACCCTTGTAGAGAGCCATTGAAATTCATTTGTAGCCATTTCTTCAATTAATGCATACGCTTCATCAAATAATTTTGACATTAATGATCCACCAGCGGCAGCATCAATTATAGACCTAAGGGATCCTACTAACCCATTATAAAAAGTTTGAATAATTAACCAATCGGGCAGAGCATGGTGTGGACACTTTCTTAGGAGTTCCTTAAATCTTTCTCGGGCTTTGTATATTGATTCCCCTTCATATTGACAAAATGAGATAATATTGTTTCTATGTTTAGTAGTCCTTGAAGGTGGAAAATACTTAGCTAGGAATTTTTGAGTTAACTCATCCCAATTTTTAATAGAACCAGGTGCTAATGAGTATAACCACATTTTAGCCTTATCCCTTAGTGAGAAAGGAAAAAGCTTTAGTCTAACAGCATCGTCTGACATGTCGTTATAATGAAATATGGCACAAAGTTCTAGAAAATTTGATAAGTGTAAATAGGGATCCTCCGAAGGAGTTCCCCCAAACTGATTGTTTTGCACCAGTTGGATAATCTCAGGATTTATTTCAAATGAGTCAGCTTCTACGACAGGGTTTTGTATACTAGAGTAAATTTCATATGTAGTAGGATTTACGTAATCCCTTAATGAAGTATGATGATTTTCTAAGTTATTATTTTGAAAGTTTTCCATCTCCATTTCTAGTTTTTCGAGTCCTTTCTGTATTTTTATTTTTTTATTTTTTTCTAACTCGGGATCATAAGACACAAGTCCTGCAGATCCTTTGTTTCGCATACGTAACACAACAAACAATACATTAACAATTAAATAAATTAAATGAAAGTATATTCAACACAACAAAACAATTTCACGAACACCATATTTTTCACACAAACAGTTTTTTCACAACATTTTTTCATACAACAAAACACTTTCCACACAAAAATAGTTTTTACGACACTACAGTTTTCCAAGTCTAAGCCTAATTACTTGACTAAAATTATCCTAAAGTTCTTACGAAGCTTCCCCGACAACGGCGCCAAAACTTCACCTGACCCGCAATTACGCAGTAAATTAACTTCTTAAAGATGGCCAAAAATTGACCCGGTTTATAAATAGCGGCTAGTGTGCAAAATCTCAAATGATATAAAAATTAGAAAATATTTTACACACTAGGGATACTACGCAAGTATACGTATCGTTTCAAGTAATATAGAGTTTTCTTCAAAAACCCCAGTATCGATCCCACGAGGAAGTGAAGTAAGAGCTCTTTAGTCAAATTCTAATCTACTACTAATAGTCCTTAGTTTGAAATGTCGATTAAAATTGTGTTTTATCTAGCAACTACTCTTAAATACAAAAGTTAAATGTAAAGATAGTAACTATATCTAAATGCAAATAACAATTCTAAATAAATTCATTTTTGGATGAATTGGTTTGGAGAGTTTTGAGATATTAAAAACTACTATTCTTATGTAATGAAATAGATAATGTATAGGAATGAGATGCATTAAATATTGTATGTGTCAAATAGGAGCAATCATATTCTTTACACTTTGGTCCGGGCATAAAGAACATTGGTAATCCCGTGCTCAGTTCATCGAATCTGCGGCTAGGGCGGGAGGATACGGCTGCCACTTCGGAGCTCCACGTTCCCCTCTCCGAGGGCTAACATCTACACTTGACACTCGAAACGATAGGACCGAATTGAGAATTTTAGCCTGTCACTCTAAAATCTCCAATTCTACGCCCGATAATTATATTTCCATATTTATTTGCATTTAATCCCCCATGAACTTCACTATCCATGGAATTTGAATGTGGTTCCACTTTGTTGTGAATTACACATGCCCCTTCTGGACTTAACGCAATTACAACGAATTTTAACACTACAATGGGCCCTTATTGTAATGTAATTAAGTGCAAGTAAAAACTATCACATTTATAATTAAATTCACTTATATCATACATCACAAAATCCTAAACATGATTTCTACTCATTACAAAAGAAAAGTAAAAGGAAAACAATGACATAATCTTCTTATGTCACTATTTCCAAAGAAAAATAAAAAGTAAGAGAGATACGTCACAAAGCGCGAATAAAACACAACGGAAACTTCATTTAACCAAAGCAAATCCACTAAATAGATGTTTACAAAATTATAAGATAATGAAGAACAATACTTAGCTTTTTCCCTTTGAAAAAAAGACGAAGATCACTCCCATAAAGTCTCCCAACGATTCATGCAATGTTAGCGAAATCCCTTACAAATTCTCTCAAAATCTCCTCTTCAATCTCTCCAAAAGGGTAGAAATCTACATTTCTACTATTAATCTAAGAATCCTAAACATTCCTCCAAGTTTTTCTCTCATTTTCTCTATTGTTTTCACTCATTTCTAACATATATTCGTCATTTTAAAGAGTATGGACGAAGTTTGAAGAGTTTCCTTAAGCACCCCTTCGAAAAAGCGTTCAAATATGTCAAATATTGGCCCAAAACCGCCAAATGTCGGTTCATGGTCGTCCGGGCCGCTGTCTGCGGGTTCGAGCTCGCTGTCGGCGAGCTTTTCGGCCATTTTTCGTGGTCTCGGGAAAATCTCGCCGTCTGCGAGCAGGCTGCTGCGCGGCTCCACCGTTTTAGCTCTGTTTCGCCCCATTTCAGTTGCGTTGCGTTCGTAACAGATAGCCCTACAAAATAAGCATAAAACAACCTTTCTTTAAAGTGTAATCTCATTCAAAAATATGCAAGAAGTGTAAAAGAGATTAAACATCAAAAGACTTATCGAAAGGTGTCGGAGCGAATTTCATTTCTTGCTCGTTTTGCTCCAAATTGCACCATTTTTGCTTCCTTTTGCTCCAATCACCATTTCTTGTACCTAAAGCCAATAAACATACAAAATACCTTCATTCAAAGTGTAATATCATAAAAAATAAGTAAAATGATATAGCAAAAAACGTATACATTTTAGGCGTGTCAATACATATACATGTATATGTATACATATACACGTATATACATATACATGTGTATGTGTAGATATATAGATATGTATGTGTGTGTGTGTGTGTATATATATATATATACTGTATACATATATATATATATATATATATATATATATATATATATATATATATATATATATATATATATATATATATATACTGTATGTATGTATGTATGTATATATGTATATATGTATGTATGTATATATGTGTGTGTATATGTATATATGTGTATATATATACGCACACACACACACACACAGCTACACACATATATATGTGTGTGTGTGTGTGTGTGTGTGTGTGTGTGTGTATACTATATAGGTATCTATCATATATATATATAGATAGATACATACATACATACATACATGCATATATAGATACATAGATACATACATACATGCATATATATATATATATATATATATATATATATATATATATATATATATATATTGAATAATGAATATTTAGAATATATGTATATAAACCACTTTAATCATATGTATTTATATATCTAACAAATACTTCTTTTATATATATGACCTCTAACTTATGCATGAAAATGTGTGTTTCACATTTTAGAAGACAAAATAAAAGTATTTTTAATGTGTCATGAAATATTTGGCCGATATAAATGTAAAACTTAAAAGTTTATGTATTAGATATGTATACACATAGGAATTAGGTGGCATCTATTTTTATATATAGGTCATTGACCTAAATCAAAATAATAATAATAAAAAAATCCAAATATTAACTTTGTATGAGTTCTCTGAATTCTGCCACTTGGTGAAATAGCATGATTGGTGCAATAATAAATTTAAGAAGAAAAAAAAGTTTAAATATTTTTGGAGCTAGATTGACAGAGATGACAAATTAATTGTTTATGCAATTTCTCTTAATTGCACAAAACAACAATACAAGCGGTTATGAGTGCATCCAGCAAATAGTTTGATTAGGATGTAATGGGGCCAAGTTAAGGATAAACCATATATAGAGTTAGGTGGAATACATTATAATATCAATATATGATTGAAAAGATATCTACTTTATTTTATTAAAAAAGCAACCATTTAATTATGTGGATGAGTTAATTTAGTTTGTAAAATATTAAAATATTTTAACCATGCCTTGAAATTTGCATTAATGAATAATTATTCAAAGTTTAATATAAACATTTTTTGCACAAATTATAATACCATATTTATCCTATTTTAATATATCAATGAATAAAACTTAAATTAAAATAAACAATAAAATTTTTTATAAAGTAAATATTAAATTTTAGGCCAAAGTTTATAAAGAATCCTACATAGACAAATATATCAATTTTGATTTAATTGCTTCCTTTATGTTTAGTAATATAAGGCTTGGAGAGGCATTTATTTTTGACTTCTTATAGTAAGAACTAGAATTTGTTGAACAAAAGGAGTGAGTAACTATTGAGCTCTATAATAAAAAAATTATAAACTTTATCATTAGTCTTATTTCAATGATTTGAGAAAGAAAAATTCATACGTTCTTATTGAATTCATAATTATCTATGAATGCAACACTTAAGGAATAGAACTTAAATAAGGAAAGAGAGAGAAATGAATAGTAAAAATAGTGTACTCTTTATTAAATGCTTCCCTTGTTTATAGAATATTTAGTACAATGGCCATATTATATTTTTAGTCCCATATAAATGGGATTTATACTAGGTATTTTAAGTATTTTATGGGTCGTTTTTTGGCTCAGTCGCTTTTGTTTGATCGGTTGAGCTTGGTCGGCTTAGATCTGTCGCTTGTCTTGGTCGATAAGACTTGATCTGATTAGTTCAGGGTTAAGCTTGGTTGATTTGAGATCCTATTTATGATGAGTCTTCTAGCCTCCGATGGATGGTCAAAGATACTTTATGAGTCTAGCCTTACCGCCTTATCGGCTCTGCTGCATAATAGATTACAACATTGAGCCAGCTTTCTCGCAGTTGACACCTTGGGCTCCCTTCTGACTTGTTTTGGATGAATAGCTTTTACTAGAACTGTTTTGTAATTTGCTTGTCAACTATTGGACTCTGTCGGCTTTGACCTATCGTCCGACTTGGCTCGTCCAACTTGGTGTGATTTCTAAGTCGCTTTCTTTGCAGGAATCTATCTTTTTCTTCTCTTATGAATTATTGTAACTTTTTTTGATGTACAATTAGAAATTAAAATCATTTATGTTTGAACTAATAAACATAAAAGAATTCTAAATATTAATCATGAGAATATAATAGCGGATTTGAGGGGCATGTATAGCCTCCGAAGCCTTGGCATATGGTCCAGCCTAGTTCTATAGAAATAATGATTCATTTCATAGCCAGCGAGTGACCTCTAAGTGGCTGCTGTAAAGTTAGCACTGCTCATATTCGTATCTTAACAATGACTGAGACACAATCCGAAGAATATCTCAAGTGGCGTGCACCTTTAAAAGATAGGATAATTAAATGATGCCCACTCAAAGCATTCATATTTATAAATTAATCTGTAAATTACAAGTTTCTGAGTTATATGTTAGATATGTGAATGCATAACTGATGTAGTGTATGTAAATTTCTTTTAAAAAAGTATATGTCCATCACAAATGTTTATGAGTTATTTGGATAAAATATTATATATTAATATCAATTAGTTTAATAGAGTCATTTCTTAAAATTATTATTGCATTACTTAAAATTCATATATCTTGTTCAAGATGTAAGGCCGATTAAGTCGTTGAGCCGATGAAATAGATCGATTAGGTCACTTTACCTGACAGCATCTATAATTCAACTGTGGCAAGTGAACTAATTAGCTCGCCTAGTTGGCTAACTCGACTAATGCACTTAATGTTGAGAAATTTAGAGCAAAGAAATACAAGAATAGATACAAATCCAGAAGAACAACACAGAGATTTAACGAGGTTCGGCGAAGATGCTTACACTCTCGGGAGCAGAGCGGCAAATTCACTATTTCAGAGAAGTTACACGTTCGGTCACATACCCATAGGGTTACACATCTATTTATAAATAAAAAAACACAGATAAATTACTAAAACGCCCTCGCTCCCCCCAACCTACTAAAATCCATAACACTCCTCTTTATTTCAAGGGACTCCAACTTCCGGTATATGAGTCATACCTAACAAATCTCCACATTGGCAAATATCCAGCCCTAAGGAGAAATACATCATGAAGTTTCTTACACCATAGTGGGTTGGGCTACCACGTTGACTAACAATTGCAAACATTCAACAAGTTCAAGTAAGGCAAGAACTTGTTGAAAATACCTGGCTTGGTCAACATATCTGCTACATTTTCATCATATGATCAAAAAAAGTGAACTTCACCTACAACTGTACTCCCCAACAGTTTATAGATATTACCAGGTTTCGTAGTTCGCAATGTCTTTAAAATTCATTGATGTGCCAACAAATCTTTCACCCTTGTCTGCCACAATCCAAAGATCTCAGTTTCATTGAACTTCACTATCTCGAATTTTGCACAAGACATTGTCATTTAATCTTAAAAATTTCTCTGTCAAATGCAGCAATTTTCTCGCGATTCTCCTGTGAATCGTTAGTCAAAATTTTCACACGAAGCACTTTTCCTGTTCAAAAAAAAAATTGGCTGAATTACTGCAAACACCTTGCCTGATGCCCTATTCCTGTTCGCGTGAAAGCATCAACCGACCTTCGCCTGTCGCAACTCCTCCTGCGACAAACTTACGAACTCCACTGGCCGAACTCCTCAGTTCGCAAAATGAGACTCATGTTCGCGGAACCGAACCCCACCTCGCGATCCTGATTGCAGACGCTTGCGCGAACACCTAGCGAACTACTCTGCGCGAGTCTCTTCCTTGGTTGCAAAGAAGACCCGCAATCCTTCGCCTGTTCGTGCCTGTTTGAACACGAAAAACACCTTCGCGAAACCTTCGTGTTTGGTCACACGCGAAAAAAACATCTTCGCAAAACCTTTGTGCCTGGTCGAGCGAACCCCACCTCGTTGAACACCGCGAAAGCCTCTGTTCACGTCGAACTCCTCTGCTCTATTGCCAAATTGTTGAGTCAGAAATTACTATTTCCTTTGATCTGATCTGCTCAAAACAGAATCCTTAATTAAGTTTCCTTAATTTTGTTATCTTTAATTAAGTATTTTCCTTAATTAAATTTCTCATAATTTCAAAACAAATTCCTTAATTAAGTATTTGCCTTAATTAAGTTTCCCTGAATTTCAAAAGAGAATCCCTCAGTTGTGTTTCCTTAATTAAGTATCGTCTTAATTAAGTTTCCCATAATTTTAAAAAAGAATCCCTCAATTGAGTTCCTTAAGTAAGTATTGTCTTAATTAAATTTCCCGGAATTTCAAGACATAATCCCTCAATTAAATTTCCTTAATTAAGTATTGTCTTAATTAAGTCTCCTGACAGAAGGAAATGAATCTAATTTACTTTCCAGCAAATTCTTTTTCTTTCTAAATTTATCGTCCTGGTGCAAATCAAATATTCTAGATTTCTTTCTATATTTGCTGCTCCGAAACCAACCGTATTGCTGCTTGCTCCGACCTGCTGCAGATCTTCCTGTGTCGCCAATTCTTCTTGCCTTCAGAAGGATGCAGTCCCGAACGCCTCTTGCGCTGAACTTTTCTGCAGACTGCGATCTCCTCTGCTTCTGGTTCTTCCCGCCTCACGCGAACTCCTGTTCGCGAATGTACTGTCGCGCCTGGAAGCCTCTATAGGCTGAATGTCGCGTGAAGCCTGCTTTTTACTCCCGCGATTTTCCTGATCTTCTCGCAAACGATCTTCTTTGTTGAAATTGTCGCAATCTTCAAGTTCTACGAAGCCTCAGCCGCCAATCTCTAGTAGAACACAAATCTTAGTTCTTCCTGTGCCAATTTTTCTTCTATGCCCTTGAACCTCGCTTTGATACCAATTGTTGAGAAGTTTAGAGCAAATAAATGCAAAAATCAACACAAATCTAGAAGAACAACACCGAGATTTAACGAGATTCGGGAGAGATACTTGTGGGATGACTATGAGACTCTATTATATTGTTATTTCTTAATTCATAATGATCAACATTGTGGCGTCTGTGAGATGTGTGATGATACTGTGGAACTGAGCATTTCCTCGGGTTGGGTCTTCAATAAGATAGATTATTACTTTTGATCTGCTTTCTTTTGGTGGTTAGCCTCTATGCTTACATGTCTCGTTTTAGTTTGATTGATTTGAATTCAAATCATTTTAGTCATTCTTTTTATCTTTCTCCTTGCTCTGTGGCCGTTCAACTTTTGCTTGGATGGCTACGTTAGATCAAAAAAACATGCATCTTGATCTTTTCATCGGCGGACCATTCTTTGTTATATTTTCTTCCTTTTCGACTGTTAATTAGACCTCATCGAAATCATTGCTGGCATGTTTTAGATTTGAAGATATATACATACATAAAAATGAGTTACTTGGATAAAGTTCTTTTTTGCAAATGTCCAAAAATAAGCTGTGACACTTATTCAAGAAAATTATGACCCTCCGATGTAATCAATCGTAGCACTTTTAAGTTCTATTTGAGGGGGCTAGAATATTTTTCTTAAACTTTCTTGGTAGGCCTCCAATAAATTTTTATCATATAGTACGAATCTCAAGACATGATACGGATCTCGAGATGATATTTTGAGCAAGAAACATCAGATTTTGATAAACATTCGTCCTTAGCTTTGATTTCAACAAACTTATAGTCAAATTGACCGGCTCGATGAGAGGAACATATTGACATCAAAGTTAGACAAATCTGAGTCAAATCAAATCCTGATCAAGTCATTTATCGCTTTTGGAATATTCAGATACACATTTGGAAGGTCAAACAGATGTCGAATCCGACAAGTTCATATTCGAATCAAATGTTTTGACAAGAAAAATCTAACAAGACTAATATCACTTAATTCTGACATCATTAAGACATCCAAATGCAACTTAAATGTTGTATGATCGAAGGAAGCTCTCTGGACTGTTCGATCAAAATGGTTCTTACTTCTGCATTTATTGCACTCTAAACACTATAAATAGACTCTCACCCTCATATGAGTGGGGCTAAGCCTCTGGAGAGAACTTGAGGCTTTAAGAAGGAGATGAAGTCCAGCATCACCACCTACTGTCGTCAAACACCATCGACCGCTGTCAACTACCGCTGATCGTTGTCGACCATCGCTGTCTGTCGTCAATCACTGTCGACCAAATGCAGTCAATGTCATAACTTGGAAATTCTAGTACCTCTCCCGTCTTTGGGACAAGAGCTCACCACTATAGTTCATGTTCCACCTATGACCTACGTGATCATCAGCTCATATAGTTCCCGACTCCGGCCCCAGCGGCCTAAGAACGTTATCAATACTTACCTACGACCTTCCTGATCGTCAGCTCATACAGTTCATGACTCCGGCCCCAGCGACCTACAAACGTTATCAATACTCGCCCCACCGACCTACATGGAAATCAGCTCAGACAGTTCTTGAATATGATCCCAGCGGCCTACGGACATCATAAATACTCGCCCTAACGACCGAAAGGGTCATCAGCTTATACAACTTCAGATTCCGGCCCCCACAGCCTACGAACATCATAAATACTCGCCAAATACAGCCTACATGGTCGACAGCTCCCGAAACTGCTTACTATGACGTCTCTGACCAATCAACGCTTATGGAGCAACCATCTACAACACTCACAACAGACTACTACCTCCACAACAATCAGCAATGACCCTTGCATCCTGATGTTACCAATAACTACAGTCAGATTATAATTATACAATTTTGCAACTCAATCTTCTTTAATTTAGGGGAAAAATAAACTTGTGTACTCATTGTTCTTAATGAATTATTTTAACTCGGCTATGCACGGTGGTTTTTCTCTCGTTCAAGGGTTTTCCACATAAAAAGTCGAGGTATCTATTCCTGCTTACTTTTCTTTTATTATTTGTGTGCGTTGAATTATCGTGTAACGCTAAGACATAATTTATTGCTCTATCGCCACGAATTCTCTTGCACTCATCATTTTTTTATAAAATAATTGCATAAAAAATAAATTTTAAGAAGTTACCGTGAAAATCATAAATATATATTTTTTCTTAAGAAAATCAATTCAAAGTTTTTCCATCTGCATCACATTTCAACAGAAATTAAGATGAAATAATATAATTTTTCATCCAAAAAAAAAAAAAACAGAAAACAGCAAAAAAACATAAGAAAAATAAAATTTTCTAATTAAAATTATGAATGAGAAGTAGGTAGAAAACTGATTCTAAGCACAAAAAAACATTTTATCGAACGACGATCCGACTGCCATCACACTGAACTGATTCACAGCTAAACCTTTGTCCCCACTCCCGACTTGCGGCCATGCGGAGCAATCCGGCAGCGCTCGCAGCGCATGCGGCGGCGAAAATGTAGGCCCTAACGACACATCGATTTTGCAGCCGCATCCTGCGTTTTCGTCCGACCGTCGGCAAGAGATGTTCGAAGCATCTCAACCGTTGATACATTAATGAACCGCAATATTTCCGTTACTATTCCCGCTTAACTTTATCGTACGGCTCCAAAAGAGAAGCCTACGCCGCCAATCGTACCATTGAGGCGGCGCGAGCAGACCTACTTTTATGTCCCGTCGCTTCACTGAAAAAACTATATGCGTGCTCTGTTTATAGAAATCTTATGAGTAAATGCAGTGCTAGGGCGGCGATAAAGGTGTCAGAGAGAATTGATGGTGGGGACGAGTACCTATAAAAAGTAGTTGGTGTTAAATTCGTTCGTTAGGGTAAATAAATAGAATACGAATTTTTTATTTTTTATTACAAATAAACTGAACATAAATAAAAATTTATTCGTTTCAATTCTGTTAAGAAGGATTTTAATATTTTTTGACACTTTTATAAAAATACAAATAAGCTTTCAGCTGTGACATTTTCTAATTTAATTATTGGAAAATTTATATTCCTAGCACTCAATTTTTTTTATTTATTTATAGATCTACCACCAAAATTTTAAATTTTACATACATACCCCTTACCTCTGCTTACAAAGCTTAAAATAATAATATTATAAAAATTAAACTATGATATGAAAGTCTATGTGGTATAAATGTAAAAAAGCTTGAGATAATAATATTATTATTAGAATTCATGGCTGATGTGTAGGAATGCTTGGAGCCTATTGTGTGATAGAAGAGTACCGCTTAGACGGAAAGGAAAATTTTATAAGATAGTGGTGAGACCTGCAATGCTCTATGAAACTCAATTTTGGTTTTTAAAAGAGAAACATAAAACTAATTTAAGTGTCGTCGAGATGAGAATGATTAGGTAGATGAGTGACTTTACATTAGATACTAAATGAGAAATGAATATATTCATGATAGAGTTATTGTGGCTATAGTGACGGATAAAATTAGAGAGAGTCGTCTTGGATAGTTTGGTCACATTAAAGATAGAGCATCTAATGATTTGATTAGAAGAATAGATGCTTTAGATTCAACTTATGTTAAGAAAGGCTGAGATACCCTAGGAAGACTTTGGCATATTGTATAAAATATGTTCTTAATTTATTATAATTAAATAAAAAAATATGACACTAAATAAGACGCAATGGAGGAAAAGGATTCATGGAGCCGACCCGACTTAGTGAGATAAAAGTTTTGTTGTTATTATTGAGCAAATCAAAATAGAAAATTTAAAAAAAAAATGAGATGAAGTTATAATTAATTGGGGGTGTAAATTTATTTATTAATTATTTTGTATAAATTTATTTATTAGTTTTTTTAATAAATATGTTATATTTAGTTTGAATTTCATATGAAATTTGTTATTTCATCAAATGATATTTAATATTTAATTACTTTTTTTTATAATAAATTTGTACTCCTTAGAAAAAATATCAGTTACACCGCTATAAATAAATAAATAAATATATATATATATATATATATTAAAGATTGATCTGAACTATTAGACGAGCCTCTCGAAAGGCTCGATCAATATTATATACCTTAAAATTTCATTCGACACATAAGAAAGATCCAACTAATAACCCAAGAGCTTTACTAACTCTACCCCAAAGAACTCGCACGATAAATTGTGTATGGTAGAGGAATCGAATATGAGGAGAGCAAAGTGATGGAATGACCGCGATTTGCCCATACGATATACAGACATCTGCCAGCCGTCTGATTGCGTCAACTTTGCCATTTCCTTGATACCGAAGAATTGAAAGGAAAAATTTTCGCGGATTTGTGGCGCATGCGCTGCGACATTGAAATCTTTTTAATCTAAATATTAAATTTTATAATTTAAATATGTAAATATATAATATATATATATATATATATATATATATATATATATATATATATATATATATATATATATATATATATTACGGATATAAATTAAAAACCCAAATTTATACACATACCACATAATTATTATGTATTTATAAATCTACTACCTAGCTTTTAATTTTTACATATGCTATCTATTTTATATTTTTTTATGAAAAAATATACTTTCATTTTTAAAAATTAAAATAGTGATATTTTTTATTTGATGTAAAAATTTGAGTGGAGGATATATAAAATGTAAATTTAAAAGTTAGATATATAAATACAGAAGCAGTGGGTGGTATGTACGTTAATGGCTCTTATAAGAAAAAAACACGGCAGTAGTGAAAACTTAAATGTATCTTAAATTTTTTTCTTAAAAAAAAAAAAAAATATATATAATATTTTTTCTTATCCATAATATTTTCGGAGATTTAATTTTCAAAAAAAAAAAAAAATGCTTCCATAAGAAAAATTGTTAAGCATTAATTTTTATAAGATCTCATAACACAGATAAGGCAAGACACGTGAAAAGATCGTTAACAACAAATGACTCAGAAGCCCGATTGTTTGATTAGAAGCATCAAGTCTAAGATCAATCAAAGCAATTGAGCAGTTTGAACTTGAGTGGTTCTACTGGAAACAACATGCAGGGGAATCATAGGTATTCCCAATGATGAAGCCAAACCCTTAGGTCCTATATTTTTGTCGGTGTCATCCAATAGTCTCCTGGGCATTATGAAGAATACATAGGACAAGTGTCAATCATTCCTCAAGACCTCTTCATTTAAGGGCTGTAATATATCTAATTATGGTGATTTACTCTCAGCATAATAGTCTAGCTTGGCAATGCTGACAAATCATGAATCGATGGTCGGTGACTAGACTTGACCAACTGTTCGGCAAGGCTTAGCTGACCAAATCATTTTGTCGACCAATTGACAGTAAAAACTCAGCCAACCGGCAACGTTTAGCCTAGCCAACCGATAGTCTTTACAGGATCAGGCTGACCGACAGGCCTCTTTAGCTTAGCCAACTGGTGACACCTATCACGGACTCACCTGTCCAGTTAGTTGAGTCTTAAATCAGTCAAGTTTTGGACCCACACAAGTAAAATATCTATAATATCATGAATAATCCCTACTAAAATAATGGTATAAATGTAACTTCTCCTATTATACCTCATTTACTTTATAAATAGGAAATCAATCTCTTAATAGAGAGTTACACACTTCTCTCAAATTATTGTTCCTTACTAAGCATCTCTCCCGGTCTCTCTTTATCTCTCATGTCTTACACTTTATTTATTGGGTGTAATTCACGGAAAATTCAGATCCAAAATCCTAAAAGATGTGATGGGCGTGGATCATGCCAAAAATAAGAAGAGGAGCAACATAAGGAGAATAAAAAAACAACTAAGACATTGCCAATATGAAGTGCACCAGGGAGTTTGTGCAACAAAATGATGATGGACGTCATTAAAGAGGAATTAACTTGGGGAAGGGAGCAAAATCCTAGACAAGAAGAGCTGACACCCAACAACCGAAGGGTACCTCTGCTTGAAGAAATGATAGCACTTCAACGGTGATTGGTCAGCAACAATTGACAACCCAAAAAATTCAGGCGAAATGAGGAACCCTACCAATCAATAAATGTATTGTCTTTTCAAAATTTTGAAGCTTGGCACCTAAAAAGATTTAAGGTTCCTTCATTGGAATCCTATAAGAGTCAAGACAAATATGGCCGATCACATTGCCTCTTTTGAATCTATCGTCTATTTGTTAAGGATTACATACACATTAAAATGCCGCTTGTTTTTCAATATGCTAAGGGTGTTGACCTCATATGGTTTAACGAATTGTTAGTGGGAGTCATCACATCTTTAACAAACTTCAAATGGATGTTCATAGTGCATTTTGAGAGCAGCCAAATGCCCCAAAAGAGTTCTCAGGCCTTGATATAAATCAGGCGAGGGCAAAGAGAGAGCATATGCTCGTTCATAATCCATTTCTAGAAGAGACGTTGAATATGCATGATCTGAAACTAGCAGTAGCACACGTTTCCTGTCTCAAGGATCGAAATAAATTTTTGTTTGCTACTCCTTGGGCCTTCAACGAGAAGATTAATTCCACCCTTGTCGTTGGGTCATTGCTCTTGGATCCCCAAACTACTTAAGTTTATTGGCCTTGGTCAACTCTTCATTTAGGCCTCCAAGGTATTGACATTCATTTATTTCGTGCTTATGCTACCTGTGGTAGGCACAATACTTATTAAGATCTCAAAGGTAAGCTCTGGTCTTCATTGGGATGGCTTTTTTGAATTAATCTTTATTTTGCATTACCTTTTCAAACTCTCATTGTATCAAGCTATCCACTGTATCAAGCTATCCACTGATCAGGGTATCGGCCTAACTCCCTCAGTAGTACCGGGGCGATCAAGCTATTTCGTAGTTAGGCGAGTGAAAGGAAGTTATATCTTGGTATCTGCCCTTTGAATTGAGCGACACTTCTCTATGAGCGACTGGTGGATGATTATATTTTAAGGTAAATGAGGTTAAAGTTATACTCTACCCATATATGATTGTTGGCCAGCTTCAACAACTAAGCTAATATCTTTGGTCACTACAGACCCAATGCTTACTAGAAGTGTACTTCCTTTAACCCTTGAGCTAGGGTGACATGATCTACTGCTGGTTATAGGTCTCACACTTTCAACATTTTCTTTTGAAAGTGTGTGATGAACAAACAAAATCTCTCGCTTTGTTCCTGTTGGATATGTAGGAGGGAAAATGAGGTTTTTTTATGCTTTTTAGCAATGACAAACCATGCCACAAATATTCACATAGCAAACAATGCAATTACTCATGACAAAAGTTCATTGAACCACCCAAGGGCCGACTCCCATGATGTGGTAAAGCCAAAAAGAAGATACGACATTTCAATGCTTTGATGACCCTTAGCAAACATATTGTCGACTCAAAGGAAACTTTGTGGTTGATATTGTCGATCATCCATTTGTAGAACTAGAGTGCTGGGATTTTGAATCTTTTTTGGTGGCTTGGTTTCAGAAATTTGTCAAGAGAACGCATTCTTGAAATGTTAAGGAGCGCCAATACGCCTCAATCGATGTCGACCCAAAATTGTCAAAGTATTGAGAGTTGCCTTCTCTTTCCAGGTCCCTATTCAGTCGGGCTGAGGTGTTGCTCTCTTGCTTAAGCTGGAGCATCTTTAATGGCATCCAACAATTGTTCATTTAACTCATGGATTTGCTGGGTAGAAAAAATTATGTGCACTCCATATTAACATTTTCTATGTTGTGGGGTTTTTCTTCTTAGACTGCTCATCTTCTTGTTTGTGGCATGATTTATACTTACTGCACTTTTTAGGATGTTGAATCATGATTTGTCCATAAATTACAACTAAGGAATAAAGCATACGAAGAGAGAGAGAGAGAGAGAGAGAGAGAGAGAGAGAGAGAGAGAGAGAGGGAGAGAGATGAGTGACAATAAAATGTCATATTAATTGTGTCTTATTTATAAAATGATCTCCTTATTTATAGGGGGTGGTATTATGTGATGATCCCACATTTTTGCCACTGTTTTTAAGGGGAATATATAAGGTATTGTTGGTATTTTATAAGTTTGAGCTTGTCATCTCGCTGCTCTCTGTCTCAGTCAGCTAAGCTTAATATTCTTTGGATTGACATAATCAACTTGGTTAGCTGAGCTTGGCCAGTAAGGTCAACTCGGCCGCTAAGCCTGATTGGCATGAGACGACCAGCTGATCAAATATTGTTGTTGATCTTAAATAATTGGTAAAAGACCTTTGGAAGTGCACGAGATGATTGAGAATGTTGAGGAGCTGGATCTACCCTTTGATCAACTTTCCCATAGTGATTAGTTCATATGACTCATTGTCTCGTTTTTGACCGAATGACAGGGGCTCCAATCATTTTATCATATTTTTGTACTCTTCATGGCTCGGTTGGCTTTGGACTTGCTCGTTTTGGCGAGGTCAACTTCACTTGCTAGACAAACGAGTCTCATGATCTTCTGTCGATATCCTTCGAAATTTTGGATCTTCTTGGAATCAACGTCAACAAATTTTTTATATACAAAGCCTGTGGCATAATTATAATTTTTTTCACACTTAAAAAATTTTATAGTAATTTTTTCAATTACAATATTTAAAAAATTACTTGTAAGAAAATATTTATTATCACAAGTTTTTAACAGAATAAGAAAAAATAATGACAAATATTTAATTGATAAAAATATTTTAAAAATATTTTAATTATTTTGAATTTAAAATGTATTCTTCGGTGGATATGGAACAGTTCAGTTATATAAAATAATAAGAAAATCTTCACCGTGTACACGTGAGCTGTCGTCATCTTCCTCGGGAAAGAGACGGCTATGATCTTTAGAGCCCGAAATCGCTAAAAAAATCCGCCTCGCTCTGCTGGTTGAAGGTGACCGGCGGAGTAGGATTTGATTAGGATTAGCAGAAGAGTTAATTATAATAATTATGATGGCGGAGTATAGGTCTCCATTTTAATCAAGTTGTTCAGCGAAAATTTTGTTTCGGCTGCATTCGTTTTGTCCTCTAATTAAAGCTGTTAAGCATTGTTTAGTCGTCTACTGTGTTTTAATTCCTTCTGGAGAAATATTCATACGTAGCACAATTCCTGTCATACAACAAAAATGTGTTAGCGCTGATCTTAGGGCTATCTCATGATTGAAGGAAGAGGTGGCGTGGTCTCATGGACCCAACGAAGACGACCCGAGACCGCACGTCTAGCCGGTCAATTCCGATGAGTCGAGAGAACAGTGCTCTCCGGCCTGGAAAGAGAGGATCATATCCCAAAAGAACCTATCTGATCAGATTCATACGAATAAATCCGACACCCTCCAACTGTGATGGGTGAGACAGACTCCAGCTCATAAATAGTTGATACCAGTCAAGCCAAGCTGCAGGGTTGGGCCCTGCAGGCCATACTCATGTATAGTCTGAAATACTTCTATCGTAATTACGTACTCTAAGGTACATCATGTAATTGTACAGTGACCAATTCCTATAAATAAGAGGTTCATTTCATGAATAAAAGTTATATTGTTCAATATTATTTTAGGTATGTAAATTTCCCACGAGTGCAAAAATACACTCCACTTATAGATTGAAGTTTATTTTCTCAGAAAGATTACTTACGTGCTACTCAATTCCTATGTATTTATATTTGAAAAACCTAAATTTCAATGTGTGTCTATATATATATATATATATATATATATATATATATATATATATATATATATATATATATATATATATATATATCTATCTATCTGTGTGTGTGTGTGTTTTATTTAAAGTGTATCAACTTTTTTATATATATAACAAAGAAAAATTATATGGGCATTTATATACCAACTCCATAATTCTTATGTATTTACACTTGGGCCAAATACATAGGCTTGATATATGTTTACTATAAAAAAATTCATTATGGGGACATTTAAAGTCACATTATTGTTGTGGATGGGCAGAACTAAGATTATTTTGAAGGTGGGCAAAATTATCAAATGATTAATTATTTTTAAATATTGGGGGAAAAAAATTAGGGGTAGGGGGGAGCTAGGGGGTTGGCAAAAATAGCTAAATTGTCTAAATTGCAAATAAAAACATTAAATTTCATTATTTATATAAAGAAAATTTTAATTTCAGGAGAGACAATTGAACAATTTTAGAGACAATTGTCCAATTTTATTATTATATCAATATAAGAAAATGATCATTACTTTTTTTATGAATATAAATATAATTTATCTTGAGACTTTAATAAGTTTTTTGTTGGTTTGTGTACAAAGTTGATATGAGTCATACTCAAATGTATGAGACGCTCAAAAGAGTGCATGTAACTCAATGGAAGCTTGCTTTATTAGATCCCTAAATTGTTAGGTAATGTGGAGACCCGGTCTACATTAATTAGATTCCTAATTAATAATCTCACATACCGCTCACCTACCTTCCCAATTACTGCTCACCTACCACATCCCACCTACCGCTCACCTACCTCCCACCTTCGACTCTCTTAGTTTCTATAAATAACCTCTTTTGGCTTAGAGAAAGCCTAGTGAAGAGGCAAGCCAAAGCCAACCAAAGGCCAAACCAAGTCCTCTAAGAGAGAAAGAGAGGAAGGGAGAAAGAGAGGAAGGGAGAGAAGAAAATAGAGATTTTCTTGTAAACATTGAGGCCTCGATGGAGTAATTACTCGAAGAAATAAAATCTTCTGCAGCTCCGTGGACGCAAGCAAATTTACCAAACCACATAAATCTGTGTAAGCAGATAAACCCTAAAATTTTCTTGTAAGCAGATTTTCTCGTTCCATTATTCACTTTATTGTCGTCGTTTTTCACAACAACTGGTATCATAGCCGTGGCTCGAGACTGAAAGAAGAACGATGTGCGGAGACAAAGTGATGGTATAGAGGATTGAGAAGTTCAATGACATAGATTTTGGTTACTAGATGATACAGATAGATGATCACCTATATGGGAAGAGACTTCATCTTCCGTTACTGGGAAAGCGGCCAGAAAAGATGGACGAGGCGGAATGAAATCTGTTGGATCGAGAGGTTCTGGGGGTTATACGATTAACCCTGTTGAGATTTGTTGCCCACAACGTCATCAATGAAAAGGTTACTATAGATCTTATGGCGGCTTTATTAGGTATGTATGAAAAGCCATCGACAAATAACAAAGTGCATTTAATGAAAAAATTATTGAACTTGAAGATGGCGGGAGGTGTGTTTATTACTCAACACCTGAATGATTTCAACGCTATGACAAATCAATTGTCGTCTATTTAAATTGATTTTAATGATGAGATACGTGTGATGATATTATTGGTTTCATTGCCAAATAGCTGTGAAGCCATAAGAATGACTGTTAGCAGTTCTGCAGGTAAATCTAAACTAAAATATGGAGATATACGTGATTTAATTTTGACTGAAGAGGTGCGCATGAAAGATTCTAGAGAGACCTCGGGTTTGAGTTCGACATTGGTTGTTGATTCCAAAGGGAGATCACAAGACAGGAGCTCAAACAGAGGAAAATCAAAATCAAAGTATTGTCAGTAGACAACTTGCTGGAATTGTGGCAAGGTTGACCACATAAAAAAGAACTGCAGGAATCATAAGAAAAAGGAGAATGATGACGCTAATGTTGTAACTGAAGAAATACATGATGCACTATTGCTGGCAGTTCACAGCTCTGTTGATGACTGAATACTGGATTCAGGGGCTTCCTTCCATGCATCTTCCCACCAGAAGTTGATGCGAAATTATGTTGCAGGCGACTTTGGGAAGATACATATGGTTGATGGAAAAGCTCTGGATGTGGTGTGGTTAGGAGACGTTGATATTGTACTCCCTAACAAGTGCAAATGGACTTTGTAAAAGGTTAGACATGTTTCTGAGTTGAAGAAAAACCTCATCTCTGTTAGGTATCTCAATGAGGGTGGTCATTCGATAGTGTTCTCAGATAGCATTTGGAAGGTTACCAAAGAAGCATTAGTACCGGCTCGAAGTAAGAAAACTGACACACTATATATGACTACTGATTTACTTAACACTGTTGCTACTACAGTTGCAGAGAGCTCAAGAGATCTGCGGCATTGTAGGCTTGGACACATGAGTCAGAGGTGCATTATAGGGAAGCATAAGAAGGTCAATTTTGTGGACCTTGTATAGACAAATGGTGGAGAATCACAAGACTATGAAGAAATCTTGCAAGATGAGAATTCGAGCAAGTGGAAGCTGGCCAAGAAGGAGGAGATGATTCCCTGCCAGGGAATCAGACTTGGGAGCTGTCAGAACTTCCATCAAGGAAGAATGCATTGCACAACAAGTGGATGTACCAGGTGAAGACTGCGCTTGGTGGCAGTAAGAGGTACAAGGCTGGACTTGTTTAAAAGAGCTTTTAGCAGGGGCAGGATAGTGCTCATGCAATGAGAGTCGTAAGCAGATACAAGAGTAACCCAGGAAAGAGCTTGGTGGTACAAAATTATGTTGACGGTGATATGTCAACTGATGTTGTTATTCATGAGAAGCTGAATTTGTGCTCGATTTCAGCTGGTCTTCTGGCATGAAGATAGGGGCTTTAAGTTGCAGAGGTGGAGGATATCGTGTTTGAGGAAAAGGTCAGTACAGTTAGTAGATGATGCAGTTAGTAGGTGATGCAATCAGTGTCTCAGTCTCCAAGTGGGAGAATTGTTAGGTAATGTAGAGACATAGTTCACATTTATTAGATTCCTAATTAAGAATCTCACCTACCGCTCACCTACTTTCTCACCTACCGCTCACCTACCACATCCCACCTACACTCACCAACCTTTCACCTACCACTCTCTTGGTTTCTATAAATAGCCTCTTTTGGCTTAGAGAAAGCCTAGTGAAGAGCCAAGCCAAAGCCAACTAAGGGTCAAGCAAGGGCCAAGCCAAGTCCTCTAAGAAAGAAAGAGAGGAAGAGAGAGAAGAAATAGTTATTTTCTTGTAAACGTCGAGGCGCTCGACGGTGTAATTCCTCGAAGAAATAAAATCTTTTGCAGCTCCGTGGAGGTAGACAAATTTGTCGAACCACGTAAATCTATGTATCGCTCTGGTGTTTGTTTTTTGCGTGCAATTTTTCTCATTCTATTCTTCACTTTATTGTCGTCATTTTTCATAACATAAATATCCAAAATATGTATTTCCTTAAGGTGCATTTGCATAAATACCCACCCATTCCTGTGTATTTAATACCACCCAAATATTTCATGTAATATAAGAAACATATGAAGATCACTATTGCATGTTAATTAATAAAATTTGATATTAAGATCATATTGCATACTACACATTGTAATGTAACTATTTGCATAAAATATGATAATTCAAATTTTAAACTTATTGCACCATATGATGAAAATCATAGTCATACAAATTTAATTACAATTAGCACAAATAAATTAATTAAAAATTAAATAGTTTATACTAAATTATATTGCAATTTTTCTTCTGTGTTTTTACTACTTTTCCTATGATGATGTCGTGTTGTGATGAAAAAGATTCCAATATGAATTTAATTTATATTTGATTCCAGAAACTTGAGAAACTTTGTAATTTGACTTTTGATTCTTAAAACTTATGTTGAAAATTTATTTTAAAAGTCAAAAGAAAGCATTTGTCATAGTGTTCTTGTTCGATTAATAAAATTTTTTGCTAACTTGTTTATTCATTTTTTAATTTCAAAAATAAATTTTTTTCTTTTTTTATGATTGTTCCAAATTATTTTTTAAAAATCACATACCAATTACCCCCTTTTTTAGGTGTGTCATTCAAGGCCTCCATTCATTATTAAGTTTATTAGATTTCTTGAAGTTCATACATAATTTTCACCTCAATAAATACGAGAGTGCTGCCTAGTCTTTGTTCTTCTAATATCATTAATATAATTTTTGTACTCTAAAAATTTCTCAGATGTGTATTTCTTTTCTGTTAAACTTCATCTCTACTCTTCTTTTCTTTGTTATTCTGTCAATACTCTTAAAAAGTTCTATAAATACTCTACATCAAAATTCTAATAATCTCTTAATCCCATAAGGGAACATTAGCCATGCTTAATTTGAGAGAGGACATAGGTTAGCAAACTAAATTATTATAAATAATGCCAACCCTTTTATTTTTTTCTCCTATCCCTTTATTGGTTAACTATAATGTAATACTTGTTTATCTTTCTATTAGAAATATTAACCAACATCTTACTTCTTGTTTGACTTAAGAAATTTCTATTATTTGTGTTTCATGGCAGCATGTAGGGGAAGATTAGAGGAGGAAAGCAAGGAGAATATGGCAGAGTGGAAGAAATGGTAAGATTAAATCATGTATTAATGAATAGCAAATGACAAATTTATTATTCACATGTATTTTTTGATAGTAACAATTAATTTTAATGAATTAAATGCCAGTTTGATAGAATTCTTTGTCAATGATATTTTTTTTTCTATTATGATAAACTATTAAAATATGATATGGTATTTTATGTGCACACAAAAAAAAGAGAAATCCAATAAATAAATAATTTAAAATTCAATATAATGCTAAGAAAATGAAAAGTATGACTAAGATATTATATTGAATGGGTAAAACTATCCATATATTTAGAGGTATGCATTAATTCATTTAAATAAAAAAAAATCTAGCTTAATCTAGCATATTTGATTGTTTTGGTTTGTTTTATGAAATCATAGTTTGTTTTTTGGGTTTTAAATTAAAGGTTGTTTATACTATGGTTATTAGATTAATTTCAAAAAATAATTATATTGTGATTAAATCAAATGCATCAATCAATTTGTTTAACAAACTCATGAACCAATTCATCCTAGTTGATCAATTGCTCACCCCTTTATTAGAATTTCAAAATTCAAATAAATCAAAATTGAATCAAATAAACTAAATCATATTTTGGTTTTGTCTTGATTTTACGTATTATTTGGTTGAATTGATTTTGTCTAATATTTATTTTAAATTAATTGGTTTAACAAATCTATCAATCAATCAGATAGAATTGGTCAAATGCACATCCCCACGTACATCACCAAGAGTTACTTTAATCAAGCATGAATTTTAATGCTATTTTTAACTAAAAAAATTCTTAAAATTGAGTTTAGGGTGCTTTGAACTTAATTTTATCCATTATTTAGTTAAACTAAATATTTTGATGAGATGATCCCGGCCTTACTAATAGTGCTCTTTAATCATGGCCTAAATAAGCCAAAGTCAAGTATTTTAAGCATACCTATTTATGAAATTATTCAAGTGCAAATGATATCCATATTCTATGAGCTTCTAATTAAAATAAGTATATTAATGAGTGAAATCTAATAAGCTCAATATCACTCAGTTTCATTATTATTGATAAATTTAAAGGTGAATTTTGAATGATTAATGCTTAAGAAAGACTATATGATTCAACTAAGAAGTAGTTAAGAATTTTGACTTAATCTAACAAACTAACTCTTAAAAACAAATAATTAGACCTCCATCAATTTTCAAATAAAGTGAAACTAGATTTAGAGATAGCTAAAAGATCTTAATAGAGTATTTAGTGATTGACACCAATAATCACCATTAGAAATTATTATTTTCTTGTCGTCATAACTCAATCATTGTTATCCGATTGCAGTTGTATAATCACCATAACTCAAAAGCATCATTGCTTGATTATCATTATCAAATAAGCATCATTTGATTGATATATGATTTGACCGTCATCGTTTATCGTTGTTATTCAACTATCATCGTTTGATCATCATTATTTAACCATCATTATCTGATCACCATTAATTGATTCCTGCTTTGTGATCATCATCACCATCTATCAACGACACTAATATTTATCAATGCTCTCAATTGCCTAATCTTCCCCATCGCCCTTTACTACATCTCTAATATTATTCATTACATTCACATAGAGACAATATAGTAATTCATAATTTATAATCTCATCATCTCTATTTGAGGGAAAGTGCAAACTTTTATAATGTTACGTATATATTAATTATCTATTTTCTTCTTTAGAAATTCTCATGTCAAAATTCAACTGTCACTGACAAACTTATCGTATTTGCAAAATGTTAAGAACAGAAAGTTCTCTTCATCATTATAAATGTTTTCATTTGAAAATGCCACTGTTTGTTATATTGGTGACAATTTCAGTAAGCAAGCAAAGTAGGTTTTAATCCACTGATATAAAAATCATTACATGCATACCACAAACTTCTTATGTATTTACATATCTAACACCTAAACAATCATATTTACAGGCATACCACTCAAATATTTAATTTGGCATAAAAAATACCATAATTACTACCTTTTTCAAAGTGAAGCGAACAGTTTCATGTATAAATTTATGATACCAGGATGTTATAAGTGTAAATATTAAACTTTGGGTGTTAGATATGTTAATACGTAAGATTGTGTGGCATGTATGTAAATTATCTTTGTATTTAAAATGCTATAGTCTTAAATTTTTAAATATTTGGTTTAGTGTAAAATAAATCTAAGCTATTTTTCTAAAAGATTTGGGAGGCCTCAACTATTTTCTTAAATAATGTTTCCACACTCGACCTTGCAAATCAATCACGTTAGAATAATCAAGAAAATATTACGTCTGAACACTCATATACGTGCAGATGAACGAATGGATTCGACCTCACCACTGCAGATAGTAGTATAGTCGAATTCACACCATCATCTGCGCATTTGAACAATGGACTCAATATTCTTTTCAGAAGAATGAGCACTTCGTCCACTCTAATTCCATTTAATAACTGTTAAAATAATATGCAAAATATACTTTAATATAAAAAAATTAAATTTCTTTTAATTTCAACTAAATAAAAATTATTGAATTTATTTTATGATCATCCAAATAACTCCTACTATTTTAAATACATTATATATATTTTAAATCATATTTAAATTACACAAGCAATCTTGACTTATATAAACTTGTAATAGAAAAAGAAGAGAAAATCACTTCATATTAAAAAATCATAAATATGAGAAGATAATATATCTTTTAAAGGGGGCTTTTGTTATTTTCGATTTGATATATCAATTCTTTTATTATTTCTAAACTTTATGGGAAATGAAATTACTCTTTTCTACATCAAATTTTGTTTATATATTTTACATACTTTTTGACAAATGTAATTATTCATATAGATTTCTCTAATTTCAAAAATCCATTTTAAAGTTTCTGAACTATATTTTTATATCATGAATATTTTTAGAAATAATTTTTTTAATTGCAGCCATCCACAGCTGATCTTATTTTTCTTTTTTTCAAAGTAAACACTCGAATCCACTGGCATTGTAGATGTTGTCCATCCGTAGTAAGAGATGCTCTTGATAAAAGTTAGACCTACCATATCTGAGGAGACTAGGAATAACTTGAAAGTATTGAATGTAGATCCATTTTGCCATGAGTTCAATACATTGCAATTGACCTTGCTCCTATAAATTTGACTCAGGGCCTATTTGGCTGGATGTAAATTGTTATGTATTCCATTTAAAGTAAGAAGTTGGTATTGAAGAATTTGGATGCAAAATAAAATATCAGTGTAATCCAAACTAAACTTATTATTCAATTGGACGGATTTCAAATTCATTAATTTTGTAGATTTATAAATACATTGTAATAACCGCCACCGCTGTCATTGAGCTGCACTTCCAACTATACTGACTGTCTCTATCCCCTCATTGCCTATCAGCACCAATCTGATGATGGTGGGTACAAATAAAAATATGTGATTTTGAGATCCTCAATAACTGGAGACAAGAAATTCATAAGAGAGAACAGAAGTAAATGAGCTTCTGCTTGAATTTCCAAACAAAAAGGCAAATGAGTAGCCATTTCATCCCCATCAAAGTTTGCATTGAAGCTCTTACAAACTACTGCGTGTAAGCAAATAGTACGCCCAGAGTTGGAATGCCTGTATGCTTAATCTATACAGGCTAGGTGCTCTATTCAACGAGAAAGAACGCCCCTACATAACCTCTTTCACTCATTCCCTGTTCATTTTTCCAAATTCTAATTTCGCTTTTTCCAAAATATTTCCATCACATTATATTTCTATATAGATATTGAACAAACGGCTCTAAAGTTGCAAAGCCATGTATTATACAAATAAATAATGCTGCAAAATTAGCCCAAAATATAATAAATATGAGAAAGTGGCATCCTTCTCAGCAAAGCAATCTCTTATCTCAAATTATTTCCTTCAAACCTTTTTGAACTAAAGAAATGGCATATTAAGGCATAGTTACTAAAATGTCATATTCTACTTTTTATACGCTTAAAATGTTTTTTTTCTTCATGTAACTTAGTCCTCACCACCACAAATTTTTTGAAATATTTTGTCTCACAGATTTTAAAATTACATATTTATTTATCTAACATTTTATAAGAAAATGTAGAGAATATATTAATTTGTATTATTACAAAAAATATCATTAAAAAATATTTTTTTTTTCTTTTATGTGAGTGCCAACAGCTCTCTTTGAGCTGATATTAAACTGTTAATAATTAAAATTAATTTAAATATTAATTTTAGAAAAAATTAATTTAAATAATCTTGAAGCATACAGCCTCCGAAAATTTTATTATAATAGATGTAAAATACAAAATTTTATAAATAAAATTACTTTTTTTTTCAAAAAAAAAAAAACTCCATATTTATCCCTGCAGCAATCATATTATAGCTGTAATGCATTTTGGTCTTTGGCTGTTATTTGTCAATGCATCAGACCTTCTTTTATAAATATTGTTTGGTTCCAACGACTATATAAAATTTCAAAACAGAGAAATTAATAAGCCAAATTAATTTAAAAATTAATTAACAACTACTTCTTAGTTCTTACCCCCACTAAAACTAGAAATGGAAATATAAATCCTCTAAAAATAATAAAAAAAAATTCCGTTAACAACTTAATAAGAATAATATTATATTTACGTATCTAACATCTAAACTTTACTTTTTACATATATACCACCCAAATGTAAATATAACAAATAATACAGTAATAAAATGGAAATATAAAAGTATTGCTAAGCTGTTGAAGAAGAAAAGTATTAAAATAATAATAAAAAAAAAAACAGACATGGAATTTGGATAGAAATATCTGTAAGAAAAAATATTTAATAGGCACATAATTCTGAAGAGAAACAAATGGAGTGTATGGTTTCATAAAATGGTGAGCTTAAGCCTAACAATGGTATTTAATAGGACAAATAAACCACCCATAAACTGTACTTATTCTGCATTCTTACCCCAACCGATTTCCTTATCTTTTTGTAAAAAAAAATAAATTAAAATATAATAATAAGAAATTGATTGACTTAATCTAAAAATTAAGCCGAATTACGTTAACGGTCTAATATTGTGTCCGTTATCCGAAATACCAGTTCTAATCTGCACGGAATTAAGGAGTCTAGCTCTAGCCGGCCTTAGATAAAAGGCTGAGGTGTACATAACTCGAGTCAGAGTAACCGCGCTAATAGAATTAACCGCGGTTAAAATTTTTCTACTAAACTAACTAACATGGTTAATATTCAAACCCTATATAACCGCCTTTATAGTTCCAATGCTCTTCACTCTCTTCTTCCTCCTCTGGGTTCTGTTGGCTTGTTCCAACTTCCTGTACCTGAGGAAAACCAACTAAAAATCCAATCTTTGTTTTCCGGAGATGTCTAGTGCGGTCGACTCCTTTCCTTCACTTCTCATCCTCTTATTGCCCCCGGTCACTTCTGCCGCGGCGCTTGTTCCCTTCTTGTTGTTTATTCTCGCAACAGCTGCTCTCATCTCACCCGGCGGCATCGCCTGGACTTTTACTCGTAAGAGGAACCCTATTCCTGGGCCCGGAGGACTCGCCGCTGGGATAGCCCTCGCCGGAGCTGCGGCTCATCGCGCGCTTGCTGATTTATCCCGACGGTTTTCGTCGAAACACCTGATGGCTTTTTCCGTTGGTGTCACCCGTTTTATAGTTTCGAGCCATCCGGATACGGCTCGAGAAATCCTCAACTCATCAGCTTTTGCTGACAGGCCGATAAAGGAATCCGCGCGCGAGCTTTTATTTCATCGTGCTATGGGCTTTGCCCCTTTTGGCGAGTATTGGAGAAATTTAAGGAGGATTTCTTCTACTTATATGTTTTGTCCTAAGCGCATCGCAGCTTTCAGTGAGCGACGAAGGGAGATTGGGGGGAAAATGGTGGAGGATGTGAGGAGTTTGATGGGGAAGCATGGGGAGGTTGAAGTGAAGAGAGTATTGCATTTTGGAGCTTTGAACAATGTCATGGTTAGCGTTTTTGGAAAAAGTTTTGATTTTGGGAGAGGGGAAGGGTTGGAGCTGGAGGAGATGGTGAAGGAGGGTTATGAGCTGCTTGGGGGTGTGAATTGGAGTGATCATTTGCCTTTTTTGGGATGGATGGATTTGCAGGGAGTTAGGAGAAGGAGCAGGGTTTTGGTGCAAAAAGTTAATGTTTTTGTGGGGAAGATTATTGAAGAACATAGATTGAGAAAGGCTGGGGGAGTTGAGGAAGATAATAGTGGGCTTGGAGACTTTGTAGACGTGCTGCTTGATTTGGAGAAGGAGGATAAGCTCTCTGATTCTGACATGGTTGCTGTTCTCTGGGTATGATTTCTCTGTTTTTCCCAAAGTTAATTTTATGTTTTGTTCCTTCATTTGAACAAAATCATTATATGCTCATACGTCATAGGTTAATTTGATTTAAGCGTCTATATTATAATATATTGATGTTGATGAAGAATGAAAAATTTTTATAAATTTTTGTCAACTGATTAGTTTAAATAATAGAGTATGTAAGCAGTTGTGCAACCGAATGATTATTCAACGGCTCATTCGATGTATATTTTTGTTGCGTTGACCTGATCATAATTTCTATTTAATCTTTATTCTTCTGCAGCTGTCTGTTGACTTAACGCCCCCAAATTAAAATCTAAGTTATAAGAATACGTCGAATCTATTTTGTATTTGTCGTACCTTGGATTTTTCAATGCACAAACAGTTATTTTTAAGCTTTTTCTTTGTATTTATCCTCAGGAAGTCATTATGTTTTCCTTTCTTTTTTCTTTTTTTAAAGAGAATTTCATAGGTCTCTTCAATTCCAACCTCCTAGATATTCAGAATGTAAAAAATTATATACCACCTCTTGATTTTTCCCCCCTCAAAGGAAAAAAAATTCAGATTTTTCTGCTAGGGCCAACCATGCTTACCTGGCATACTGGATTTTGATTGCTACACTTTTGTTTTTATCTTTTTAGCTGGTTCTTCAAATTTGCCAACTTATTTTATGTATATATATATACTTGACTTCAGGAAATGATCTTTAGAGGAACTGATACAGTAGCAATCCTTCTGGAGTGGATTCTGGCGAGAATGATTCTTCATCCTGAAATCCAAGCCAGAGCTCAAGCAGAAATAGATGCTGTTGTTGGGAACTCAAGGCCTGTTACAGATTTAGACATCCCAAACCTCATCTATCTTCAATCAATTGTGAAAGAATCCCTCAGAATGCACCCACCTGGTCCTCTCCTCTCATGGGCTCGTCTTGCAATCCATGACACCAATGTTGGAAACCACTTTATTCCTGCCGGAACAACAGCAATGGTGAACATGTGGGCAATAACACATGATGAATCAATCTGGGCTGATCCCTGTGAGTTCAAGCCTGAGAGGTTCATGGAAGAAGATGTGAGCATTATGGGTTCGGATCTTAGATTGGCTCCTTTCGGTTCAGGGAGGAGAGTTTGTCCTGGCAAGGCTATGGGCTTGGCTACAGTTCATCTCTGGCTCGCTCAGCTGCTTCAGAGTTTCAATTGGTCGCCATCAATTGAGGGGGTGGACTTGTCTGAGTGTTTGAAGATGTCGCTAGAGATGGAGCATCCTTTGGTTTGCTGTGCTGTTCCAAGAGGTTGAAGTGGGGGTAGCTGGTTTGTAACAGAGTTAAAAGAGTGTTTATTTATAAATATATATAAGGTGAATTATTTTGACTGATGATATGTAGGTGTTGTGTTTTAAACTCTTTATATCTTGATCTTGTTTGTTTTTAAGTTTTTTGTTTGTAACTTTTAGGTCTTATCATTGGTATAATGTTAGTAATGAACAATGGTTGTTTCATGGGACATCAAGAAGTTGGTGATTACAGCTCTCTTCGCCTTGAATCTTTCTGAACATTGCTCAAATGTTGTTTTTGAGTTTTGAAAGCATCTGTGTCTTCATGCTTCACTAAATTATGTTGTATGTTTTTGTAAATATTTGCAGTAATTCTAATGCAAATAATTTCAATTATATGAAAAAAAAGGGTTGAATTGACTTTATTATATTAGCTTATGCTCATTATTGCTATTTTGATTACTAAGTATCTTCTAAATATTGTTGTGACAACAACAATCAACAATAATAGGCTTTTGTCCTACAATGGTGGGTCTTTTTTTCCTTCATTTTATTTCAATTGTGATATTTTAATTTAATTTTCATAGATTAAGATTATTTTTTATACAATTTTGTAGGTCATCTTCTACCTTTAGTATTAGTAAAATCTAAAATATTTACTCCTAATTGGATCAATGGTGTAAGTTTAATGTGGCAAAACTTTAACACTACGCATAAGTATTCTAGTAATCGCGGTACTTTTCTATCGCACAATAGGTCACAATAGGCCTTCTTTTACTTCAACCCTAAAACTAATAACATCTTCATTTATATATCGCCATCATTTTGAGCAATAGAATCGAGATATTTAAAATGCACTCTTCTTTTAATGATTTGATCACTCAGTAAAAAATTTACAATTAGAGCTACAGCTGAAATTATATACTAAATATTATGAGGTGATTGATTTTCTCTGCATGTAGCCAATAAAGTTACAAAGTTCAAGTTCTTATTTTCTCATTACTAAGATTCTCACCATAAAATTATTAAAAAAAGAATCAAAATGGTCTCAATTTTGATTTTAGAAGCTTTTATTTAAAATAATATTGATACTTGATTCTACACATAATGATAATCCTCAAAGCCTTCTCTATCTTTTTCTTTGATCCTCCAATCATTTAGTTTATCATTTTCCTAACTATGTATAATATATTTCTCTGCTGGTGACAATTAGCTCATATTTATAAGTCACTATTAATTAATGAAACTTCTACTAAGATCAAAACTTTTTGGCAGCACTTTTATTCAAATATCAAGATAATCCTACTCTTCCTTACAATTAAACTACCCATGCTATGCTAATTGTTCAACGAAATGAGGTGTGTTCGTGGAAGTTGTTTCCTCATCTGTGGCCCCATGATCGATCCACTGACCCCTAACTTAGTTGCAATTAGCTCTCACCATCACTTGAAATTATTTTGTCAAAATACCAACGTCTCGTATGACAAACTATCAGCCGTTAATCGTCATACGCGTCATTGGACGTCCGGAATATTTTTCCCAACAAGACACCCAACTTTAAAAGCACAATATCAATCAAATCAAATAATCTACATCACCTCAACTTTCTCATCTTAGATGTTAGATATCATGAAGATTCTCTAATGGAGTGCCCTAATTTATATTTTCCTAACCTTTACAAATAACAAGAATAAACACATCAATTTTTATGTTGTCGTTCATATTTGTAGAAATTCTTTATTATTGTTATAATAATATAAATCAGTATCACTTCGTACTAAGTTAGCAACCCATTATTATATAATATATAGTTTCTTCCCAATCATTACAACTGTAGAAAATGCCCTTTGGAATGCATTAGCTGTTCATTCTTAATTATTAAAATTGCACTACTAGCCATATATTTGTCTTGCTCAATTCTGCTGCATTGTAATGGCGATGGCTATTTTAATTTATCCTTTTAGTTTTCAACTATTATAAACAATATTATTAATCATCTCGTTGAAAAAAAATAAAATAAAATATTAGTTCGATGATACCAATACCAACAAAAGAATGAAAAAAAAGATAAAATGAAAAAATAGGTCAGAATATTCTGATAAGGTTCTGCTTAATCTTTAGCATTTTGTCGAAGTCTTCGAGTTATCTATCTGATATAACAATTGATCTAATTTATATGCAACTTGTCATGCATTATTATTTCGACCTTATGGCAATAGATTAAGATGACAACCCGATCCAAATTTGTGTCAAAATACTTATTTATCTATTCTTAAAAACGAGATATAATTTGTTCCAAAGTCTCGAAACTTACGAGCAAAATTAATTGAAACATATATTGTGAATCTGATTTAAAGCAACTAACCAGAAGACATGACTTTCAACGGAACTGAACTACTAGGATGACCAGCTAAACTCATTTGCCCAAATGCTAGCTCTCTTGTACTAGATGCCAAGTTGACTTGACAAACTACTTCGTGGAACTAGTCTGACCATTCCACATCACGAATTAACCAATTAGACTCATTAACGTTGTTTGTTTTCTCGGTGATCCTCATAACTATAAGAAAATAAATAAATAAAATCACGTCTTACATTAATGATTGACATATGTTACATCCTCATTTATAAGCATATTAACACACATGTTGTAGTTCTATCAAGTCACTGTGGACATATTTTATTATATTTTTATATATGCGCAAAAAAAAAAAAGAAAGATTCTAATCATTCTTAGGGACCTTGCGATCAATGAGCATAGCGTATAATTCAGGCCTTCCAAATTGTGTAATCTAGTGAATATTAATATTATTTTGTTAAATAAATAAATAAATAGTTAATTGTTATTGTGGGTCATGAGGGTAATATTCAGTAGCTGAGTCAAACACTTTGAGGCACATAAATGATTGACAGATTGCTATCAATCATATCTCTTTGTTGATGCAACGTACACTCACAATTTGAGATCTTACACTTTATTCTTAAAGTGCCTGTTTCTCCCTTAATGTTCATTAATGCAAACTTTAAAGATTCCACCATATCAGCTAAGATTGTGTTCTGTCAAATTTTTTTTTTTAAAAAAATAATAATGTTGAAGGACGTGGCACAAAATAAAAAGTTTTCAAGGGAAAGCTATATACATACCACACAATTCTTAGGTTTTTATATATATAACATCCAAAATTGATAATTACATTTAAAATATCTTATTGTCATTTTAAAAATATCGCGATGTTAATGATTTAAGTGATATTGTACATCGAATAATGTGACCGTACTGATCCTGATGAGATCTAATAGTATATAAGAGAGAGTACAATAAATGATGGCTCACTCACAGAAGATAGATGCCAACTTATCTGACCCGATGCAATCACCGGTGGTGAAATTGGAGTTTGATCGGATGTAGTTGTCAGAGCCAAATCTGAAGGCTGGCCAAGCCAAACGAAAGATAAAAGGACAACTGATTGATCTGAATATGAATTAATCAAACTAAAACAAGAAGACAATAACACGGACCGAAGGAAGCAACCTACCTTCTGACAAATATAACCCGATTAAAGACCCAATTTCTCAATATCACCAACCATCCAACAGACTCCCCGAGGCCCCCTCAACAAGGATCAAGGGTTGATATCCAGACAAAATCAACTGATTGTCAAATTCTAATGGATTGAATCAATCACGCCGATCTGAAACTAATCAAGCTAAAAAAAACGACCATGCGAACCCAACCTAGCTGACTAAACCGGTCTTACCAAGCTAAAGCAAGCTTAGTCAACTGGGCCAAAGAGCAACCGAGTGATAGACTCTTATATGTAAAATACCTCTCCAACTGAAGCAGAGACACAAAATGTAATATCGCTATATTGTGTCATCTCCTCTATAAACAGGAAGATCAGTTTATGATAACAGAGGGGATAAACACGACGTTTTACTATTCAATACTATCCATGCTCTTTCTCTCTCTCTCTCTCATCTTACGCTATTTTTCTTTGGGTGTGATTCACATATAAATCGAGATTCAACAATGATACATGTACATATAAATATTTTGATTTTAGACATATAAGTATATAAGAATTGTGTGATATGTTAGTAAATGCCTCTTTAAAATTTTGAGGATGTGTTCTACAATCATTTAATTAATTTATAAATTAATAAAATAAAAAAAATGATTGTAAAAAGTGTTTTAATCAAATTTGAGTGAGAATTAAACTTTCTTCAACAAAATTACTAATCTATATAGATAATTAACTTATGTTTTATATCAAAACTTCATATAAAATAACACCAAAGAAATAAGATAAAAATGTTTAAATTACAGTCCATATTATAAAATTAGCATCAATTAAAAAAATCAAACCTAATTCTTTTGTTGCTTGAAAAGCTTTATATCCAAATTTTACCTAAACAAATCACTTGATCATATATATGCATGCATCTTTCAAAGTAGCTTCAAATCTTTGATGAATCAAATTCATAATTGGCATCAAATCATGGCAGTATTTATCAGGAGGCTCACTGAACATTTAAATATGTGATATTCCATGCCCTAGAAGAGCATATGTGGCCCTCTCCACCTTTAAGTCTCTCTAAAATAATTCATTTAATCCCTCAAAACTTTCCTTTTTTATATTTTAACATTGATCTTATGCCTATTGCAATCATGTAGATTATTTCACTTTGATTTTGTCCCCTTTTGTTATAGCAAAGGGGCCCATTTAAATTTGGCTTCATTACTTTGGAATGCACTAGTTGCTTTTGAAGTGCTGAGCTATGAAAGGGATTTTAGCCTTTTTTTTTCTTCTTCTTTTTTAGAAATATAAATAAATTGTGAAGAAATGACAGTGATAGAAATAGGGAGAAAGGGATATGAATTGTATATTTATTTGTTTGGATTTTGTTGAGATCATTTTTAATTTTGAAGAATTTACATATATATCAAATAATTCTTTTTTTTTTTTGTTTTGGATATCTAACATCTATTGTTTGGATTTTAATTCTATAATACTTTAACATCTCAATCATATAAAAATATAAATATGTATATATAGATGTATGTTAATTTGAAAGTTAATGTGAGGTATGATTCATTTATTAGATAAGAGACAGATGTTGGAGCGAAGCGGATCCAACATCTGTTCAATTGGGGGAGTTTTATTAAGTGTGTTGAGGTGTGAGGGCAACGCCCCTGCGGTACAGTACATGAATAATCTTGTAATTATATATTGTACATTACATACACACATGCGCGCGCGCCCACACACACACAAACACACACACAAACACACACCTTAAGAGGATGCACGGTTTTCAAGAAAGAAAAAGAAAACGCGCTCATTGCTCTCAAAGATGTAAGCATTTTGCTAAACCTCGTTAATTTTTTTTTTGTTATTCTTGCATTTCTTTGCCCTAATTTCTCAACAAATAATATTAGTATTTTTCATGTCATTTAAAAAAATGTAGGCATCATGCAAATAATTAATAAATTTTGGATGTTAAATATATAAATACATAAAAATTAGGTGATTTGTATCTAAATCCAAAATTGAAAGTTTCTTTTATTTATAATTTTGGAAAAAGCATTTTTGTTCATCATATTTATGTTTTTTTTATTATTATTATTCTAAAAACAAATCAAATCGCTCTAAAAATGCTCAAAATAAATTTTTTTTATTTATTTTCAAAGTTTTCTAAAAATAAATTTAACCATTAACGTCCATCGCTGCTGGTTGCGGTAACCCTCATCGTCGTCACCGGTAACTCCAACCACTACCACACACGAAAATAATAATAATAATAATTATTTTTATTATTATAAAAGTTTTTATTTTAATAACAAATATTCTTATCTTAAGTAAAAAATAAATAAAGTAAAATAAAAGTTAAAAAATGAAAATGATCCCTAACAACCTTTAATTTTTGTGTGTCAACTTTCAAGAAAGTTGGCACGTCCATATTTATATGCAGTACTTTAATTACAGTTTGATAAGTTCAAATGTTAAAAAAATTTGAGATTCGGATTGGTTTTTTAAAGAAAGCATGTCAAATAAGGAATATTAGAGCAAGACCAAGATGCCCACTTATCTGTCCCGATCCAATCACCCGAGATAAAGTTGGAGTTTGACTTGATGCAGTTGTCAGAGCCAAATCCTAAGGCAGACCGAGCCAAGAGAAGGATAGAAGGACAACTCAATCGAACTAAAATAAGAAGATAAGCATCCAAACCAACCACTACAAGAGCACTGACTGAAGAAAGTAACCTATCTTATGACAGATCCGACTTGCAGAAGTCCAGTTTCTAAATCTCACCAACCATCCAACGGACGCCTAGAGGCGCCTAACCAGGGATCAATGGTAAATCAACAGATTGTCAGAGTCTAACTAATTGATCAGTCATGCCAATATGAAACTAATCAAGCTTAGACAACCGACAATGCCGACTCGGCCTAGTCCACTGAACCGGTCTTTCCAAGTCAAAATAAGTTTAGTCGACTGAGCCAGAGAGCAATCATGTGGTAAGTTTAATCAAAACATCGTAAATTAAAAAAATCAACATACAACAAAGCAAGAATAGATGAATATATCAATTTCCCAAACAATTTCAAAATCAAAGAGCACAGTTCTGCTAACCATACCAGAAAGAAGAGAGAAAAGTAATTATGGATGCTAACATGTTAATTAAATATTTTAAGGAGAAGGATGGCCGAAAGTTGTGAAGAATGAGGTGGCGTTAATGAAAATTACAAAACTGCCCGCCACCTGTCCTGCCGATGAAATGTATCTTTTTTTATGGGATTAGCACGTCTTATTATTTTTTTGTACCAGCTTTCTTCGTCTTGATTCCCTTGAACGATTGAAATTGCTGAAAACAAAAAACAGAAAAAATATATATATGCTCTCTTGAATCAAGTATAATAGAGAAGATATACATACATAGCATCTAAATTTAAAACACACCGTGCACACACACACACACACCTTGTGCATACATTAAAATGTGTACTTCATAGAAGACGAGGCAGGATCTTGTGTTGGAGCAGGTGCCACAAAAGGGGTAGCATCAACAAATGCGAGAGAAGGTGCCGCAGGTGTAGCAGTAGTCATTGGGGGAGAAGGCGCCACAAGAGGTGTAGCAGCAGCAGGTGGGGAGGTGGTGCCTGAGGAGGTGCATCAGTAGTGGAAGCATTGATAGAAGTAAATGGCCTCCTCTTCCTGCTACAGTAGGTGGTCTCAAGGGTCCCTAAAACACAGGGTCTATGAGGTGGTTGACCACTTGCACCACCTGTGACCTTCTACAAATAAATGAATGACATTGAAAAGATTAGCACAAGCAGAAAAAAAAAGTGCAGTAAAGGTAAAACTCAAGAAACAACTATGTCTGAAAACTAGTAAAGGTAAAACTCAAAAAATAAACCTGTGTAGTTTGGCTTTTAATTTGCCTTTTAATCTTCAACTCAACAGATTTAACGAGTCTTAACTTTTGAACGAATTTTTATATTTTTGAGTTCACTTTAAAAAGCGTTGAAGATATATTAATTAAGAGATATTAGACATTCAAAATCCTTAAAAAATATATGTGCTCAACCAACTTTAGTAATTCTTAATGTAATTAAAAATAAAAAAAGAAAAGAAAAGAATAATGAAATAAAAAAATTATTAAGGGCATGAGCCAAAATAAAAATCAAAATAAGTGGTCAATTTTCTTGAGAAAAAGCTTATTACGAGCTTAAAAATAAAATATTGGTGTCTAAGTCTTAATTAATAAATCCTAAAACTATCTTAAGGAAATTCTCACCAAATTAAGAGTTGGTTGGTTGACTATTAATTAAGCTAAGTATAACTTTGGGAGATGCAAGTATTTCAATCTCACAAAATTAAGAATTTTGAGATTTGCTTAGGCTAAGGGAAAGGGGAAATAAAAAAAAGGGCTTAACTATTAGAAATTAATGAAAATCCAACCCTGGGATGATATTTGCATGCCTTTCATTACATTTATATAATTTTATTAGAGAATTCACATGAACTCTACGAATTTCATCTGAGTCTTAGTTAAATATGAGATTACTTGAAGGTAAGCAATATGCAAATTTTGGGAATTAATACGAAGTAAATTTATCTAAATTCCCACTTTTAAATTGCCTCATTTATTTCCTATTTATTATGATTTTAGGCATGTGAAAGATATATTTGTCATGTTTCACACGATATAGATTTTGAGTGCATATTCGAAAGCTAAAGAAGGTAAAATGACCAAAAGGTGATGACACCCTTGCATTTCCCTCTATGTCATGGAAGAATCAAATGACCGAAAAGGGAGCATGTCCACACTTGGATTAAGTATGCTCGTGTTGCACAACCAAAGGATCAGCACATCTGTGCCACCCCTATTGTGCGCTCGCCCTGTTGTCCTAAAGGATCAGTGCCCCCGTACCACAACTGAACTTATTTGGAAGGAGATTTTGCAGGATTTTGCTAGATTTTATGAGTGCACTATATGAAGGGAAGGATTTGATAACTTAGGGTTAAATATTTGCCTTTGAGATCTTTGTTTCGAAGGTTTGTGAGAGTTTTTTGGGGCTATGGGGTTTTATCTTTATGATTCACTCGAGAGAATTTTCCTATTTTTCTCTTTTTCATGTTTTTGTGCTAAGAGTTTGGAGATGTTGAAAGGAGACTTTGAGGCTCTAGAATTTTCTACCCAGGGTTCACTTGAGAGTCATCAAATCCTATGATTCTCTTTTATATACGACTTTTTCATGTTTGGAATTCAAATGTTGATGTATTAACTTTATGATATTAATGAAGTTTGAATCCGACCGGATAAAAGGTTAAAATTCATTGTGATTTAGGACTCTAACCGTCGCTTAGAAGATCAAGTATGTTAACACATTATAACATTGCGATTGTCATTAGAAAATTGAAACCTAGATAGGGGATCCGAGCAACCTGAGAAATAATTACATGGTTAAGCTTTTCTTATAACCCAGATAGACTAAGGAGGACTGTGTCCCTTGTTGTCAATAATAGTATCAGATTTCATAGGAAGGACATCAATAAATCACCAGACTAGTGTCACACGAGTAGAAATATTTCATCTCCAAGAAACTTCAACAAAACCTAGTTTAATTTTTTTTCTGCTTTAAGGTTTTATAATCTTTAGTTTGCAAAATGAACCTTTAAACTAGGTTTAGCCGTTTAGTAAATTAGAACTTTCCTTATTAAAAATATTTTGATAATTTTTCTCGTGAGATCGATATACGGGCTCATAATTCCTATATTACGTGATCGACACATATACATGATGGATTGACCAACATACCCATAGCAAATTTCGAGCGTCAATTTTGCAACCCAATTCGCCATAAATTTAGCTATATCATTATAGCCATTTACATTTGTTCTCTATGTATGTTCGAAAAATGCCTGCGCGGATCAAGATAACAGCCGATGGTAGCAAGGACAATCTACTGCCTCGCTTGATGGACTCTGCAACTAAATATTGCCACATATACACAAAATTGTCAGACATATGAAAAAGAGTCATACACCAGAAAATGTGCTAATAAATATAGTAATAACCTATAACTACTAGGGGCAGGGATGTATTTTTATTTTTTATTTTATCCTTCTATCATCTATAAATAGAGGATGTTTTTCATGTAAGGAAGCTCATGCCATTTGGACTTCGAGTCTTTTAGGCATTGCTTTCAACTTTTCTTGTAACAACTTCTTTCAATATATAAAATGAGTTCGGGCGTCTGCGGAACATGCCCAATTTGCTCCTGCTAGGCGCAGTCGTTGCATTACTCCTTTCTTCTACTTTCTCTCTTTCTTTCATTCTCTCGATTTTTATGTTATATTCTTTGGTCATGATCAATATGACAGATTTGAATTCAACCTTATGTTTCTTTTTTTCCTTTCTTTTTTTTGTTATTTTATTTTTTAGCCATCTATGTTTCATCTCCGAGGGAATCTCAACTCTTAGATAACAATATGTTAACGTGAAGCCATAACTCTTAAATAACAAAATGTTAATGTGAAGCCATACTGTCTGAGGCTAAGCTGAATCAAGTTTAGCATGAAGATAAGTCAACTTGAAATAAAAATTGAGCAAATTCGAAGTCGTTTTCTTCCTACCAAACCCTTACTCTCAACACCCTGTTTTTCTCCTAGTTGAAAAGAAGGTTCTCTGTCAACTCTTCCACAAGCCTTTCACTGTATTTATATATCTAACATCTAAACTTTACTTATTATTATTATTATTATTATTACGTTTGTACAATCCAAATATTTCATCTCACATGAGAAATAGTACTATTTTAGTTTTTAAAAACTAAAATACACTTTTTTTTACAAATAGATAAGTTAGAATGTATGTAAAAATTAAAGATTAGATATGTAAATACATAAAAATTGGGTGGTATGTATGTAAATCTTCCTTAATTTAATTATTGAGAATATTGTTTGAGAAATGATTCCATTTTAAGTTAAAATTTTGAGCACATATATGGTTGAAAGAAAAGGAAGAGCCAGAAAAGTTTGCGATCACTGCTCACTGCTTATCGAAAAACATATATGTCGTGGAGCTGTCAATCATCCTTGGTCATCTTTTTCATGACCGATTGTTATTTTGGATATTCTGAGGAGATTTCTTTATGCCTTCTTTATGTAGTTGATTGAGGCACATTGGGACCAGTTAATTTACTTTTTAAAAATTAAAGTAGCAATATTTTTTTTCAGAGAAATTTACAAACCTAATGCATAATTCTTATCAATTTACTTGTCACATCAAAATTGTTATTTATATTGTTGAAATCATATTTAAAACAAGAGTTATAGAGCCAATCAATAGTCTTTTAGTGTAGGAATGACTCATATTTATGGATTTTGGGGGTACCCGGTATACAATTGCGTGTTTGCCCTTATTTTAATAGGGACATTGCAAGTTATTATGACACAGTTCCTTATTCATATCTGACTTTGACACATATTTGTATTTATAACCGATTTTGGTACCTTTTCATATTCATAACTGCTTGAATTATCGCTCGGTCTGATAAAAGACGTTCGATCCTCCATTTCAAAGGAAAATTCTGAGAAGAGGCACTCATGTCGTCAGGATAAACTGCAAAGTCAAGCACAAGGTGTACCATCGTATTCTGACGAGTAGCTCTGATTGGGCAAAGGGCCTTCTTAGAGGGTCAGAGAGGCGTTCCATGAGGGGTCCTTTCATCAATTTGTGAGGAGCTCCAGAATAGACTAAGGGATTGAGGCATGAACTACTTCCCCTCGGATTGAGCTCCTTATAACTTTTTGTTTTGTCGTGCTTCCATTCGGTCGACTCAGAATTCTGACCAGAGGAGCAATGTTTGAAATTTTCATCTTTTGACTATTCTGATACATTGCTCTTAGGTGTTTTATTGTGGGAACCATTTGATTTCCTTGAAATTCATGTTAGATGAATTTTTTAAGTACATTTACATACATATTAATTTAGTGTTTTAAACCTATGTATGAAAATGTGTATTTCACTTTTAAGATGTGATAATAGTACTATCTTTGATGTTATATTAAAGATTTGAATACTGTGAATGTAAAAATAAAAGTTTAAGTGTGAGATCAATACGAAAGTATACAAAAATTGTGCGCTATTGATATGAAATATTTTCATGATATAAATATAAATAAAAAAAAAGTGTTAATTATTCCATATCACATAAAAATGTCATAATTTTAGTTTTTAAGAAGCAAAATACATAATTTCATGCGCAAGTCAATTGTCATGCCTGTGAATAATGAAATGTTGGTGTTAGATATGTAATTACATATGAATTGATTAGTAGGTATGTAAATCTTCCTTTTAATTTTCCAAGTTATATTCTTAGCCAGCAGTTAACACAAAGGAAAATAGTGCGATATAATTAGTTAACCTTGACGGCTTCTTTCTCTTCATCTCCATCCTCCATTACACAATGTAGCAGTATTCTTCCCCTACCTGCCATAACTATGGCCCTCCTTTGTTTTGTCCTGTGAATGGCCCTAAGGTTTGCACGTACAGTTTTGTCTCTTACATGTAAAAACCTTAATCATCTTCATAATGCTTAATGAAAGCGATTCATTATTCTTTATTATAGGATCAATATAACTTAACCACATTATCGTTTGTTAGCGTGTTAATGACAGAAGAGGGAGCTTTTATTCTAATGCTGAATTATTGGCGAGATCCAGAGGGTGAGATTCGTCCTCCCAACCGACGCTTTGATGGATGATAATTTTTAATTCTGCAGAAGATGCAAGACGTGAGGTAGCAGACGAATTCTGACAAGACAACTTAGATGGTAGAGCATATTTTGAGTATTTTATAGAGGAGGGGATACAATATGAAATCACATGTTTGGCCTAGCTTTAATGAGGGCATTACAACATATTTTAGGTATTTTACATGTATATGTGGCTCTGTTGACCTATGATTCGATGGGTTAAAAATAGTTGTTATTAGCTCGGTAAAACTAGTTTGTCAACTATGCTGAATCAATATTGTCGATTGTTCGTTGATGCTCTTCGGGCCGCTAAGACCTGACTCAATCAGCTTGACTTTGGTGGTTGGCTATTCTTGTTTAGTTGTTGACTATTTGATCCCTGGTTGAGAAACTCTTGTAGGTAGAGTAAGACTAGGCTTTCCGACAGATAATGAATCACCGTAATCTAATGGGTAACTCAGTCATTAATGAGGAGAACTTTCAGGATGTTTCGTTGAGTGCATTATGGTTAGTTATTGGCCCCTATTTTTAATGACATCTATGAGATGACAAGTGATAATGCTCTTCCTTTGAGTTGGTTTGTCGCGAGAGACAGTTAGATGCCTCTACTCGACTTGGTTAGCTTGTGCCCTTGGTTCAGGTGAGCTGCACTCGGATGGCTTCTTGCCATGGTTTAACAGGAGTTGCACTTGGTCAAGTAGGTTCTTTGATCTTGCGTTGGTGGACCCTTTAATATTTCGCCTATGGAGCCCTTGGACTTCAACCCGAGGGCCCTTCTTACTCGTACTTCTTTGTCTTGTGGTCCATTACATTTTCTTAAGATTCAGGCAGATATCTTTCTGATGTAAATTATATATGTAAATGTTTATTTTTCTGGCGTGATGTAGATGAGCTTGATGTGTTGTTAATGGCTGTTAAGAATAAACTATGCTTCTGGTGGACTTATTAATCACATCTTATGGCCCGTTTAGTTGCTTATAAATAAAAAAAAGTATAGGGTAGCACAATTTAATCAGATTCTATAGCCTGATTGAATATAAGGCCCATCAAGTTGTTCGCCCACATAAATAAGTTTTAATATTATGAAATTTTAGTTTCAAGGTCTGAAAAATTTCATTTTCACCCACATAAATAAGTGAAAATGAAAGCACAACCAAATATGTTTAAATTATCTTAATAAAATATGAGCTCAAGATTCCCAATTAAGCTGCATATAGTTAAAGTGACACATAAATATGTAAAAATATCACCAAAATTTTTTATATCATATGAAAATATCACCTTCTCATGCATATAGTTAAAGTGACACATAAAAATTGAAGTTATATAGGAGTTAGATATGTAAATAGGTTGGAATTGACTCAATTGTGGGGTATTTAAGTAAAATTTTCAAAATGGTTTGGAATGTATCGCAGCACATAGCTGGAAATTTAAAATCACATGGAGGAGAACCAATCCATCTATTTATAGCATCCAACAAGTGTGCAGAAGCAGCTTCATTATGAGCTTTGTTGTTCAATTCTCTGTGGCTACTGCTGCAGGTTACATTCAAATGTCACTCTCCCAAAAAAGTATGCTATCATTACATCTAACCCCTCTTTGTCGTTTTTCCATTCCTTGAAAATAACAGTATGTAATTATAGGTTTTGTGTTAGGAGAAAATATTGCGTACTTTATAAATATGTAATTACAAGGGTGGAAGGAGTGATCACATACATACAAGTGAATTAATGGTGACGTCGACATTCGATCTACCATTATAAGTACATACTTACAAAGTATACAATATTTTTTACTTGTGTTGTATGGTTGAAATATGATATTGATTTTCTCTTCTTATTTGGTGAATGCTTTTGTCAGATTAACTTTGTTTGATTGTGTTGTGCTATCAACTTGTCATTGTGTGGTATGAAATTAAATTACTATTTTTACAGAAATAGACAGGCTGAAAAGGATCCCAAGAAGGTGCAATTACAGTATTTTGTTTTCTATTTCTCTCTTTTTTTTTTTTTTACATATTAAAAGTTACAATTATATCAAATTTTTGACTACCCTGAAGTACTATTATCAGCGGTATTTTGTTTTCTACTTCACTTTTTTTTTTTTCAATTTTTTTTTTTTAAACTCGAATTATTTCATATATATATATATATATATATATCAGTCGGTACTTATCCATTATCTCAATTAAGGGCACTTATACACATGCGGACAAAGCTTACCAACCATTTTTCTAGCTGTATCTTCTCCGCCCCAAGAAAAAGGTGTGGAATGCCTGTAAATGACCCAAAAATTGAAAATTTACATACATACCTCACTGTTCTTATGAGTTTACATATCTAACATAAAATTTTGATATTTACATTTGTTACCCCTCGTTACCATAAGCCCATTCATAAAAAGGTGTATTGGGATTTCAAAAGTTAGTAATATTTGAGTGCTTTGAATATATATATTAAAGTTTAGGTGTACGATATGTAAATAAATAAAAATTGAGTGGTATGTATGCAAATGCCCCGAAAAGAAAATGCTGAATATATGTTATTTGACAGTGACATAAGGGGAATATTTTAGTGTCCTGGTTAGGATGTTTGAATTCAGCTCACAGACATTGAAATCCAATCTTCAGCCAGAGTTATGTATTGCTAAAATTTAGTTTTATACGGTCTCAGTTACCTAAAGCTATTCTTTATTTGAATCTCTATTATTCAAGAGAAAATATTACGCCCAAACATCATTTATCTAGACGACGGCATGGATTATATCACAACGTTATGCACACGGCTTTGTGCGATTCGTATCGTCACCGGTTATTCATACGTAATATTTTTTCTAAATTTAGGCCCAATTTGAAATTAGCTCAGAGATCGAAAGAGTCAAAGTTTGCTCGTGCATGTTTAGGTCAATTCTATCGTAATCTAACTATCTAAGCTTAAAATTTATCTCAAGTTTTTTTCATTCTTAAATTAAAATCTCAGTTTCATTCTTTTATCATACAAAAGCATTCACTTGCATATAGTACAATTCTTATTTCTTTTATATATCCAACCCCTATAAATTCATATTTACATATATATTAATCAAATCTGTACAACATCACATCAAAACTATAACCATCATTATATTTTTAAAAATGAAACACATCTTCTCATGCATAAATATAAGTCACCAAATGACAAAGGTGCTATAAATATGAATGTCAAATTTTAGGTGTTAGATATATAAATACATAAGAACTCCATGGTGTGTATTGAAATTTCTCTCATCTGTGACACCTAATGATAAAGAAGAACTCATCCTGACAACACCAGTAAACATCCTCTCAAAGTAGGCATTAATAAATATATAATAAAGTTTCATAGTTGGTGGTTGCATTTGATTTGATTATAAAGCAGTATGGATAAAAAGAGAAATAGTGATGAAAATAGAAATGGTTGTCACTTTCATTATGATTCTTATAGTAAAATAGGGCTTCTGCTTTTCTTTAATGAACAATTATTAAGACAGATGGCTGAGTGCTTGATTTTATCTTATGATGTGTCTATGAAAGCCACTTTTAATGGCATAGTTATTTTTTATTGAAAAAATTTACTCAAAAATTATAGTTTATGTGATTAATTTAAGAAAAATAGTTATATGGGTGATGATAAACAGTCAACTCTGATAAAAATGTGTGTACAAATTCTCAGAAATAGTATGAAAGTTTATAATTTTAGGTTTATTTTTATTTTAATTAAAATAATTTATGTATTATCTCAAATGAGATGTATTTCATTCAAAGATAGTTAATGATAAAATTTAAATTGTAATTTATATTTAAGTTGTTAAATGAGATAAATGTTGTGTTATTTAGGTTTGATTGTGTACCCTAATCAAGCTTGAACCTCTTAGATAATATTAGGGCAAGGGTAAAGATGGGAGATCAACCTTTTTTGGACCAATTGAGGTCTTCCTTGACTTATACCTTGCCAATGTGCTTTTAAGTCTTAGTTTATAATCGAGCTCTTATGCTTTAATCCATCGTGCCCATGAGACCCCATTAATGATAAAAATTACTCATATTAGAGTTATTTGAGCTAGTATCATATGGGTTGAAGCATCTTATTAATTATTATAGCTTTAGGCCCCCCACTGAACCCAAGATCGACCCAAAATAACTACAACTCATAAATCAATATTTTAGGCTCGAACTGATTAGGATTCAATTCATGCACAATGACCCTTCTCAATTGGCATAAAAAGCAAAATTGATCTATTAAAAGGGAAGCTACCATTGGTTTTATTTTCATTTAGGTTTGACTTTATTCAACCCTTATTAAAGCAACTCACAAACTTATTTTAAAGTAGTATTTGATTGAATTAAGGCCTAGAGTTACAACATATCACATTGTCCTTAGAATTTTTATTCAGATATGACCATAAGAGCCCATTTGACTTATTTGGTCAAAATATGACACTTCAACCAAAAGATGAAATTTCACATGAAGCTAAATTAGACTGCCCTAAACATAGTCTTTCTTAGTTGACCCAAATATAACCAAACCTTATGATTATGTAATTCAGAATCTAGCTAAGTCGAAGAATAAACCAACTAGTGAACCTAACTTACTTTAAATAGACCCCAATCCAATTTGTTAAAGCTTAAGTGTTAAGTCCTAAATGAGTTTTTGTTGCTTAGATTAACTTTGATATAAGTTTTCACTCACCTTCTATATAAGCCTAATTAATCATTTAAAGTTAACCCAACCTCTCATAGACATTAACTTAGCCTAATTAAAGGTTAAACCTAAATTGACCCAGTTTTAAGTTTACTTACCATGGTCTTTAACCCTAAGAAAAGTTTGATATTATATGCACCATAGGGTTCTAGAAGATACCTAATTGAAGGGAAAAGTCAATGGACACATATAGAGAATAAGTTAAAGTATTCAAAAATATACTAATAAGCTCAAATCAATCCATAAAATTAAAATAAATATATTAATCATATTGATTAGAAAAATTCCTTACTTATACATTTACTTAGTATGCCTTTCAAAGAACTTAGTTTCTTGTTGTGTTAAGGGAAAGCTATGTGTGAACTTTTTAAAACTCATAAGTTTCATATGATTTCATTGAAATATTTTTCTCTCATTATTTGATGGTTTGCATTTATATTGTCATACCTAGGATTTATTGAACTTGAAAACTCTTATTATTGATGATAGTTTTTTTTTTTGCTTTTATTAATTTCTTTCATGATTTGATTATAATTTTTCGCTATAACTTATAATATTTTCATTATCGATCAAATGATATTCTTATAAGTTTTTTTTTTCGACATGCCAAATGACCTACAAATATATTATAGCATAACTTATATAAGGTTTAAAGATGAGTTATCCCTTGTCATTCTTAAAAGACAAACTAATCAACAACTTCATTCAATTTGAAGATCACGATTCTTATTTTAGAATCACTTCAGAAAATCCCATGCTAATAGAAATAGGGGTATTTTTTCTACTACAAAGGATATTTGTATTTTAATTATCTCATAAATATTTTAGACATATATTTACGATTCTTTTTTTTCTCCTTTAGATGAAGAGGACATCAAAGGCTACTTGTTCTATTCTTAAACCCTTCATTTTTTCTTATATTTTCTTTCGAAAGATTTTTTTGAAAATGAGAAGATTTTTTCAACGCCAATTTTCCTCTCATTTATGGGAGACCAAATAAAATATAGCCACCTACTAAGGGGTCTAATGAAAGACCACAAAAAATATAACTAGAATCTTACAAAACATGCAAAATATGAGGTAGCACCATTACTTGATAATAGATCAATTTTAATTGTTAGATTAAAGTAGTGGAGAGGGTGACATTATTAAAATAACGAAGATTCCCCACATTTCCCCTTGAGCTCAGGTAGATGAACAACTATTTTGGGGCATTAATCAGGTTTACGGGGTGAGCTCTCATCTACTCTAAAATTTACTTGACTCAAAACTGCTTGACCAAAAATAAGAATGAATATTAAAAGGATTAGAACATTTGTACCAAACTTAACTTACTTTTGACCTGAATAACCCAAATCTAACTCTTATAACCTATTTAACATAAGACATAATAGCTATTTAGATCAATTGTGGTTCAACGCTACGTTAGTGGATAACTTTTTTGTTGGTAATTTACTTTGATAATTTTGGCTTGACAACCTATTAGAAAAAATATTGGTTGAGATTCTTGACCTAATTCTGACAAGAAAATTAATCGGGTCAACCTAAACTAAATTTTTTGTGTTGCATATAGATTAGATTAGTGATGCTTGATATGCTATGAACCACCAACAAACACACAAGCATACGTATTGATTAAGTAGTATATGAATTTGAGTCAGGATATTGATCCCATAAGGAACTTGTTTAATTTCTAAATTTAGAAAATTTTGTCTACTAGTCTCAAGTCTAACTAGAAGATTGTAGTTTTGGTGAATTTTTAAAGTTACTAAATCCTAATTTTGGTAATTAATTGAAACATATGAACTAAGTTTTAGGGCATTAATTAAGTGAACAAGCATCCCTTAAATTGGACCTACCAATTTAGCCATATATAAGTGACTCCAATATTGTTGACAACCAGGAATAAAAATATTCATTAGCCCCTTTTGGAGGTCTTAAAAAGTATTGGTATTTCATATTATAATTAATTCCCTAATCATGCAAAAATTCTCGTGTTTCCATATTATCCTATATGGTTACACTACTCTAATAGAATATTCATATTCTCCTCAGTTAGTGTATGTTAGTCTAATCATTCCACTAGCCAACTCTCATAATATTATATCATAATTTATTTTAACAGTCTAAATAACTATTTTATATATAAATTAACTGGAAAAGGTTAAAATTTAAACATGTTATGCTAAAAATTCAATCACGCTTAGAGTATAACACTTGCATAGATTACCAATTCAAGAGAGTCATCCCTACTCATTTAAAAGAAATACGATGAAGAATTCATTTCAAAACCAAAGGAAATAGAAGTTAGAATGATTTCACTAAGAAGCTCCACTAAATTACAAAATTTTATAATGAATTCACTATGATTTCCCTCTCTAAATGCACAAAATGTTCAATCTCACTCAATGACACTTGATCTCACTTTAGAGAACACTCATTCACACTCACAACACTTCAATGAATTTCTCCTTTGTAGTGCTTTGACTGTTCCTGAGTATTCTCCATCACACCCTCCACTGTGGCTTGCCCTCTCCTTCTCCCTCTTGATCTCTCTCCCCTTTCTCTTTAATATTATGAGAATTTAAGCCTTATCATGTGAAACATTGTGAGAAAACCATCAAAAGCCAACAAAATACGGATTTGGGTGACCGAGCGCGCCCAAAACTGGTGCCTAGTGACCTCCGGCTGCAAATATAAGAATTCAGCCTCGAGGGAGAGCATGGTAGAAATTTGAAGGATGTATATAATTGTTAAACTTAATAAAGTTATAGATGTTTTTCAAAGTAAAATAGCAATTGTACTCTCTTCCCTTTTAATCAACGCAAGTATATGTATCGTTCAAGTAATAAAGGGCTCTATTGGAGTCCTAAATATCGATCCCATAGGGAAGTTAGAGATTTAAAGACTAATTTTTAGTAAAAGTCAATCACTAATCTAATTTAGTATAGTATACGAAAAATGAAAAACGCTTAAACTTAAAACTATTACTTAAGGGCAGAATATATAAGTCAATTTAGAAAAGTATCTTTCTCCTTGTTAAGAGAATTGAGTGAATGAATAATTAAATGAGTTTAGAATTATATTGTTCCAAATAAGAACATTCTTATTCTTTACCCTTTGGTCCAGGTGCAAAGAATATTGACTAATCCTATGTTTGGTTACTAAATCTGTGGCTAGGCTGGGAGGATACTGGCTGCCACTTCAGAGCTCCCACGTTCCCCTCGCCTGAGGGCTAACATCTACACTTCAGCTCCCAAACAATAGGACCGAATTGAAGATTTTAGTCTGTCACACTAAAATGTTCAATTCTTCGCCCGATAATTAATTATTTCCCTATTTATTTGTACCCTCCTTCCAAGGCTTTTGAATTCCCTGAATCTTGGATGTAATCTTTACTGTAGTTGAATAATTCAACATATGTTAACAATTCAATTGGCCAAATTGAAAGTAAATTAAGATTTAAGTAAATGATTATCATAATCTCTATTTAATATTATTATGCACAACTCATTTAATTCTTCATTTCACAAAACCTCAACAACAAGGAGAAAGACAAAGAAAACTACTCAGAATGCATGGGAAAAATAACACAGATCTTGGATTTCATTTAAAGTTATAAAACAATAAACAAATATACTTTTCTCAAATCTTCTCCCCAAGCGGATTCCTCAAAGTTCCTTTGACTCTTCCTTCTTATACAACACACTTAGAAACTCACCAAGAAACTAAACACTAACTCTTACTACAAAAGGAAACACACATTTGACACTCACTGACACACAAAATCGTCTATATTTATAGAAGGAGTCATATTTTCAAAGGTTGTTTAAGTACCTCTTCAAAATGCGTCCAGATTCATCATATTTGGCTTGAATCAACTGTCTCGCCATCGGCGGGCTTCTAGAAGAAAGGCTTACCGTTCAGGCTCGCTGTCGGCGGGCTTCTATTATAATATATTCAAAACTTTAGGGAAAATCTCGTCGTCGGCGGCCTAGATCTCGCTGTCGGCGGGATAGTTTAATTTTCATCTATTTTCATCATTTTTGCTCCAGATTCGTGCCTTTTTGCTCTTTTTGCTCTCAGGACCTATAAATCTTCATTTCTGCAATAAAACACAGAAAATACCTTTCTTTAAAGTGTAATTTCATATGAAATTGGTATGAATTTCTCAATATATTTTCTTGTGGTCACCTAGGCACCTGATCCTCTAGTATTTGGTACCCAGGAACCTAGAATTGACACCTGGGCACCTAGTCCTTGGGATGCTAGCCCTTGTCGTCTAGTTCATGGCGCCTGGGGGACACTTGGGCATCAGTCCAGCTCTGATTTGACTCAGTTTCATCTCTTTTGCTTCCTGAGTTGCATAGACACATGTATATTGCATATACAATCACAAATACCATGAATAGAATAATATGCGCAAACTAAAAAATAATGGAAATACTATATATTATTTTCAACATATTAGTTGGTATATTGGGTTGAGTTTTGACCCTCCTATCACTATTAATACCTCTTTAATCCTATATTGAAGGATTTGAGAGATAATGGTATCTATCAAAGGAAAAGGGCCATGTCATTGAATGATGGCTTATGAGTAAGATGATACTTGTGATTCTGCTTGCCAACAAAAATCTACAACATTTTTAATTATTTTTATCTTAAATATGAATACATACTCACAATTATGGTGAACAATTGGGACAACTTTCTTGTAGTTCCACTTGAGTATTATCTCTATGATAAATTTATTTATTAATTGTCATATGGATGATTTTCATGTAATATCCAGGCACCTTGCTTATTGATCTATAAAGAGAAACTTAGTTTCAAGTTCTCTCATTACACATGGTAGAGAGAATCATAAACATGAAATCAAAGTACTAATCAATATGCTTAACATAATCTGATTATGGGAATTGATGCATATAGATCTCCTTAATCCAAACTAAACCTGATTCTTAGCTTAATAGATAACAAATTTCTTCAAAGGATATCAAACCAAGGTGATATGTTAGATTTGTTGACCTTTTGATTTGATTTGATTTTTGTTAGCTTGGTTGGCCCTTTATAATTCTCAATAGGTGGAGCTTTGAACTTATAGGGCAATAGTTCTACTAAGATAATTTGAATGAATGGAGATGTATTGATAACATATTAAAATGAGCATTATTGGTCATAGATGAGGTTATGATATCAAGCCTAAGTTGTTGCCTAAATTATTGGTCATAATAGTGGTTCATGATATTGTAAAGGACTCCATCTTGATAATATCTACTAAAGTCACTAAAGAAATGACTATAATATGTAGTTTGATAAAATTATGAAAAAGGTTAATAAAGAAACTTTAACAATGTGCACAGTTTGAGAAGTAAAATTGTATGATCTTGAAAGTAAACATAATTATTTTCAAAAAGCATTAGGAATTAGGACATGATAATGTGTGTGTGTGTGTGTGTGTGTGTGTGTAGTTAAAAGTAGTGGAGATGGCTTACTGAGCTGGTCTACCCAGGGAGAAATGAATGCCTAAGATTAATCCTAATAAGACATCATTTTATTTATGTAAAATAATAATGAGTTATATTTGATAATGAAAGAATAATATGTGAAAAGTCAGTGTTTGAGTCATTACTTCCCACTTAGTGGGGGATCTCCTTTTAAGGATGAACAATATAAAACAAAAGATAAAAAGGTAGAGAGAGGGAGAATATTTGGTTTTAATTGATTGAACGTGTTGTCCTACTTCCTTTATAAAGAAAAAGGGTGATTAGTTTCCCACAAAAAAGAAAGAAAAACAACGATAACAACTAATCTTAATTATTCCTCTCCATTATGAGATTCTTCACTAAATAATTCCAAAAAAGTTTTTGGATTATTAATAAAAATTTCCTTCTCAAAAGTTTGGAGATGTGACATTTATGGTTTAGAGGATGAGTTGTATATCTATTATTCCAAGCGATTTAGGATGTATCTCCATGTGAGATGCCTTAGCACTCTTGAATAGAGATGAATCTTGATATGATGTTTTTGGCAGCTTGGCTATTCTTTAAGGTAAGTGGCTTTCTTGTTCATCCACTCATACCATCTTGTTGTTTATATACAATCACTCGCGATGAGGTACACAATACGTATGATGAGACATGACTCATGCCCGCATAGATCCATCAATAATTTAGGGTCTGTTTGGTGCAACTGCATCTTATTGAATAATCTGCTGATAAAGTGATTTAAAATAATCTGCTAATAAGTTAGGTGTAGTGGCTATTACAAATTTTTATTTTTTTGGAAAAATTAGAAAGCTGCCACCGCACCTATATAAGTGGGGTGCGAAAATGTTTTTTTCAGCGTTTTGAAAACGCATAAGCTACCAAAACGCAGTTTACCCAAATAGACCTTGTGCGTTTTCAAAATGCCACCGCATCAAACAAGCTGCCCTTTAATTTCTTGGAAATTTTTTGCATCCCTCCATAGCACAACTAATGATTAACTATAATGTTTGTGCATGAAATAATCTGATTGTGAATATAAATATTCTCAACAAAGTCTTTACATATCTATCCCTTTTGCCACCAATAAATTACTATCAAATAACTCAAAACCCCTTTCCTATATTAAACAATGCATGTATTTAATGAAATGAAGAAAGTGTGCCCACCTCAACAAACTAATGAAGGAACCATGTGTTTAAGGGGATCAGGCCGCATAAGAAATTGATAAATAATGAAATTCTATAGTCGGTGATCCGAGTTTTGTAAGAGGATCTTTGGTATTTGAGCACTCAAATGATTCCGGAGTGCAGCTTAAAATTGGTTTGTGGCCCGTTATGTTCGATTTCGAGCCAATCCAACTAGAATTTGAATCGAGCTCGATCCAATTTGGAATCAAAATGAACGGGCTGAAATTGAGTTATTTGGATCGGCTGCAGCAAGAGATCGGCTCAAAATTGAAACTAACTAGCTCAAATTGAGTCTACAGATCCATTCCAACTCGTAATCGGCTCGTTACTCGTTATATTCAATTTTATTTAGCATTATATATACATTTTTTATAAATAAAAAATACTATGAGCCAATCTTGAATCAATTCGAGCGGATCCATGTATGGCTCGAAATCGACTCGAAAAAAAATTTGATCCAAATTTCGGCTCATAGCTCGACTTCTTTATTTCTATCCACCTCGATCCGAGCCAAAATTTGAATCAATTTTCGAGCATTTAACGATCTTTGAGCTAAATTCGCAGCACTATCCCAAATTCTTTATTTAAAATCAACTTTATATTTATAAAATTTTCAAAACTCCACAAATCTCTCTTCGACTAAATATTAAAATTATAATATGTATTCTGAATATTATGTAAATATTAATTTATTGATAAAATTTGTGTAGATTTTAATTTACTTGAATTATATTTAATTGAATGAAATGAGAGAATTTGAGAAGTAAAATATTCAGCAACACTGATATATATATATATATATATATATATATATATATATATATTGTTTTGTTGAGTCACAATTATTGGATTAAGGCATTTGTATAACTACAATTCTATCACCTGTTTGCAAAAGAATGAAAGAATGCTTCTGATTGATGAACCGATCTACTTGAATAACACATGACTTATAAATAATGAGGGAGCATGTTGAGAGAGTTCAAGGGGAAGGAGAACAATTTGTTATAGTGAGGTAAGTAATGGTTCTATAAAATTGGGGAGATGATCTTGGGAATCCTATATCGAGTTGATGAGAGACTGAGTATGGCAAGAGAGCTCATTTCTCAGTGATAAAAGTTGTGTAACCTTGTTGATTAACTTAGTGAATTGGTGTTTATTCCCTTCCAGTGGATTTAGGTCAAAATGACCGAACCACGTAATCCTTGTTGTTCTTGGTTACATTCTTATTTTCTTGTTCTGTGTTCTTCAAGCTAGCAATTGGTTCTTTGTGTTGCTCTTGGTTATTTTCTATTGCAGGGTGATTGGTAGATACATCAACAAGTGGGGTCGTTTGTGGGAAACCAAACCACGACGATGGGATCTGCCAAGTTCGACATCAAAAAATTCACAGAAAAGAATGATTTTGGCTTGTGGAGAGTTAAGATGAGAGCCCTGCTTGTACAACAGAGTGTTGTGGAAGCATTGCAAGGACCATCTTTGTTGCCTGTTGGGATGCCTGAGAAAGCTAAGAATGATATCTTGGATAAAGCTCATAGTATGATAATTACGAGTCTGGGTGTTAAAGTTTTGAGGGAAGTGTCAAGTGAGACAACGGCTCAGGCACTATGGGCTTGAACTGCTCTACATGAAAAAAATCTTTGGCCAATAGACTCTTCTTGAAGCAACGTCTGCACTCCTTCAAGATGCATGAAGGAAAATGAATCTCACAGCAGATTGATGAGTTTAATAAGATCATATATGATCTTGAAAGAATCGAAGTCAAGATGGATGACAAGGATAAGTCTTTTTTGTTGCTAAACTATATTCCCAAGAGTTAAGATCATTTCAAAGATGTAATGCTTTATGGAAGAGTGCAGACAATTTCGCTAGAAGAAGTTCAATTGCTCAATTGCTGATTAGAGCTAAAGAACTTCTAAAGAAACATAATAGGAATGAGAAGAACAGTGAAGATGGTCTTACTGTCAAAGGAAGATCTGACAAAAGAGACTCAAGTAAAAATTGGAATAGATAAAGATCAAGAAAAGGTAAGAAAAGTGAAAATCAGTTATCAAAGGGACTTTTCAAATGTTACAATCGCCACAAGGAAGGTTACTTCAAGAAGAGCTGTCCTGATAGGAAGATAAAATATCAAGAAAAGCCAAAAGAATTAGGTGAAGCAAGTGTAGCCTCTGATGACTATGATTCATATGATGCTTTGGTAATTACCGAGTCCGAATCAAGCAAGGAGTTGATTCTTGATTCAGGCTACTCCTTTCATATTTGCCCTCATAAAGATTGGTTTGAGACACTCCAACTGGTCAATGGTGGATCAGTACTGCTTGGAGACAACAAAGCTTGCAGGTTTGTTGGCAGTGGGACAATCAGGATAAAGATATTTGATGGAGCTGAACGAATGCTGCAAAATGTCAGGTACGTATCAGAGCTAAAAAGAAATCTGATTTCCTTAGGTATGTTGGAGTCGAGTGGCTATTCTTTTAAGGCTGAAAATGGTTATAATTGAGTAACTAAAGGCTCTTTAATTACCATGAAAGGAGTTAGAAATAATGGTCTATATTCACTAATCGGAAGAACTGTTATTGGTAACTTCTCTAATGTTGTTCAATATGAAATTGACAGAAGTAGACTTTGGCACATGAGTGAAAGGGGCCTACAAAAATTGTTTAAACTGAATCTATTGGGTGGTGACCAAGTTAGTAAACAGGAGCTTTGTGAACAGTGTGTGTTAGGGAAGGCAACCAGAGTGAAGTTCTCTACTGGAACTCACACAACAAAGAAATCATTAGATTATGTACAAGTGATCTATGGGGTCCTGCTAGAACTCAAACACATGGAGGTGAGAGGTATTTTTGTATGTCATAGATGATTACACTAGAAGAGTGTGGGTTTTCATTCTAAAAACTAAAGAATAAGCTTTTGAACGGTTCAAGGACTGGTTAATTCTCACTTAAAACAATATGAAAACAAAATTCAAGTATTTGAGAACTGACAATAGTTTGGAATATTGTGTAGAGCAGTTTAATGAGTTTTGCAGATAAAATGGTATTACAAGGCACAAGACAATTCAAAATACTTCTCATCAGAATGGATTAGGTGAAAGGATGAACAAAACACTTTTAGAAAGAGTGAGGTGTATGTTGCTAAATGTTGGTCTACCCAAAACCTTTTACGGTGAAGTTGTGTCAACTGCCTGTTATCTTATTAACAGGTTCCCATCAACAACTATTGGAATGAAGAATCCTTTAGAGTTGTGGTACATGAAACCAGGTAACTACATCAATCTCAATGTTTTTAAATTTTTAGCATATGCTCACATCAGACAAGATAAAGTGGATTCAAGAGCTTTGAGGTGTATTTTGGCTATCTAACCAGTACGAAGGGTTATAAACTATGGTGTATGGCCAACAGAAATGTATCATTAGTAGAGACATGGTATTTGATGTGTCTAAAATGGCAAACCTGCAAAATTATGATACTAAGAACGGAGTTACAAAGGAGGGTGTTCAAATTGAGGTGGAGCTGCAACAATAGCAAACCGTGGCTGACCAAAGGATTGAAGTGCAAAATTAAGGTGAAGAGGTAGAAGACCAGCAATAAACTGAACCATAAATCAGATTGGATGACTACAAACTTGCAAGAGACAGGCAAATAAGAACCATCAGACCATTCAAAAAGATATGGCCATGTAAACTTAATCTCCTACACTTTGAGTATTGTAGAAAAGATAGAAAAGGCTGAACCAAATAACTACAAGGAAGCTCTGAAGAGTAAGGAGATACACAAGTGAGCTGATGCAATGGATGAAGAAATAGCTTCTATAATGAAAAACAAAACTTGGGAGGTTGTGGACAAACCAAAGAACCAACGGGTAGTTGGTTGTAAATGGTTATTCAAGAAGAAGGACATATCAAGTATTAAAAAGTCCAGGTATAAAACCAGGTTATTTGCAAAGGATTCTCACAGGTTGAGAAATTGATTTCAATTAAATTTTTTCACATGTGGTAAATCATGCTCAATCAGGTTGGTTTTAGCACTTGTGGCCCTATTTGATTTGGAATTAGAGAAGTTAGATGTTAAAATTGTGTTCTTACATGTAGAGTTGGAAGAAACCATCTCTATGGCCCATCCAGAAGGGTATTGTACGTCTGAAATGAGGAACAAAGTATGCTTGCTAAAGAAATCATTGTATGGACTTAAACAAAGACCACGACAATGATATAAAAGATTTGATGAGTTTATGTTGAGGATTGATTTTGTTAGAAGGAGCTACGATAGTTATGCGTACATGAAGAAGCAAGATGGTGATATAAGTACCTATTTGCTTCTATATGTATATGATGTGCTGGTACCTAGCAAAAGCAAGGAGGAAGTCCATAATTAATGGTATGCTCAACTCAGAGTTTGACATGAAGGATCTGGGACTTGCCACAAAGATTTTAGGGATGGAGATCACAAGATATAGAAAGAAGAGCAGCTTATTCTTGTCTGAGTATTAGTAAGGTTCAATATGCATGAGGCCAAGCAGGTTACAACATCAATTGGCCAACATTTTAGATTGTCAAACACTCAAGCACCTGAGAGTGAATATGAGAAAAGTTACATGGAAAGTGTCCCTTATGTCAGTGGGGTTGGTAGTCTTATGTATGGGATGGTTTGCAGCATGCTAGACCTGGCTTATGTTATTAGCATCATAAGTAGGTTCATGGCAAATCCTGAACAAGCTTAGTAGGAAGCTTTGAAATGGACTATGAGATACTTAAGGGGTACTATTGAGTTGGGGTTATTGTTTAAGAAGCAAGAGGATGAAAGGGAAATGTTGTTGGCTATGCCGACTCTGATTATGCAGGGAGCATTGACACTGGAAAGTCATTGACTGGATTCATTTTCATAGTTTTTTGTACTGTAGTCAGCTAGAAGTCCAATCTCCAATCTGTTGTGGCTCTTTCAACAATAGAGGCTGAATACATTGTGTGACAGAAGCAACTAAAGAGGCAATGTGGCTAAAGGGCATGATTGAAGAGCTAGACATACGACAGAAGGTTGTGACCATTTTTTGTGATAACCAAAAAACAATTCACTTGACAAGAAACCATGTTTTTCATGAGAGGTCTAAGCATATATATGTGAAGCTTCATTTTGTGAGATATCTTGTTGCTAAGGATTCGATAATAGTAGAGAAAATACTCACTGAAGAGAATCCTGTTGACATGCTCACTAAGGTATTACCTGCAGCTAAGTTCAGACATTGTATGGACTTAGTGAACTCTACTAAGGTTTAATAACCCTTTTTGGCTAGAGTAGGCAATCATCGTTATGTAGCTTTTTTTATTTGTAATTGGGAGTCAAGGTGGAGAATTGTTGAATTGACTCACAATTATTGGACTAAGGCAATTGTTTAACTGTAATTTTATCAATTGTTTGCGAAAGAAGGAAAGAAGGCTTTTGATTGGTGAACCGGTCTACTTGGGGAAGGCTCATTAGTTATAAATAATGAGGGATGCATGTTGAGAGGGTTCAAGGGGAATGAGAACAGCTTGTTAGAGTGACGTAATGAGAGGTTTTATGAAACCGGGGAGAGGATTTTGGGAATCCTATATTGACTTAATGAGAGAGTATGTCAAATGAGCTCATCTCTCAGTGATAAAGTTGTGTAACATTGTTGATTGTCTTAGTGAATCAGTGTTTATTCCCTTCCTGTGGATATAGGTCAAATTGACCGAACCTTGTAATCCTTGGTGTTCTTGGTTACATTCGTGTTTTCTTGTTCTGTGTTCTTTAAGCTAGCACTTTGTTATTTTCTATTGCATGGTGGTTAGTAGATACATCAACACACACACACACACACACACACACATATATTATATATATATATATATATATATATATATATATATATATATATATATATATATATATATATATATATATATATATATCCAAAAGGCTTGCCTAGAAGGCAAGCAATATATTATGAAAGATCAAAATACAGTTACAATGCTTGGATATAAGGGAGCAACATCCTGTCCCCATGTAACAGTAAAGCTAGTTAAGAAGGGGGTGAAGTACTCACTACAACAGACTCACTACATTTTCCTAAACCAGCTAACCAATGAGCAACCCGATTACTATCTCTAGAGGAGTACATGTATGTGATTCTGGAGTTCTGGGTAAATGGAGTCATTCTCTTCAACCACCTTTTGATATGCCAAGGTGGATCTACTTGGTGTTGCAAAATCCTTATGCATGTGCTAGAATCAGATTCAACTATGAGCTGTTGGAAGGTTAGACTATGTGCCAGCATAATAGCCCAAAAAATAGCAATAAACTCTGATTCCAGTGCATCCAAAGCTATATATACATTAAAAAGAATGGTCGGAGCCTATTTTACGAGCCATCAGCCACTTTAATGTGCATAACTATTTGAGGACCGCATTCACTACCAACAAATTGGCCAGAAGGGAATTTAAACCCGTGACCTGAGGGGACTTACGATATTCAAAGAGGCTGCTCTACCAACAGCTCATGACTAGTGACACACACGCACATGATAACACATCTATATTCGAGCAAAATAAATTGAAAGACAAAATTGAGATAATGACAGTGAAATTCATCTATTTTTGTTTCGATTTTCTTTTTGGGCCATTCACATACAACCACTAAGTCCCTTTACTTTTAAACTAATACCAATCAAATCTTTCATATTACAATAAAAATATCATTTTTTACAATTTAAAATGTGAAACACATTTTGCATGTAGGTAAAATTTGCAGTTAAGTGTCAGCTACGTAATTGCATAGGAACTGAGTCATGTGTCTGCTGTTAATGTAAAATCTCACTCTCCCTTTTGTTTTTTATGGATCAGTTCTACGTAATGTATGTTTGAATTTGGGTGGATAAGATTGAGAGAAGAATCATTAGTTTAAAAAACGTGAGCCGTAAGATTTGCAGAAGTTAACAAGATTTGTCCACTTGGGAAAATTTTATTGGTACAACTGTTAATGCAGTTTTTACTCTGCCAAGAAAGCTGAGTCGTGTGTGTTCTTGAAGTCGAGAAAAAAAAATAATTTCTTTGAACTTGTCCTATATAGTTGGCGAGGTTCATCGAGGAAGGCCTGAGAGAGTCTGAGGAAGGAAGATATGGGAATTACGGAAAAATCTCTTTTTTAAGGATTTAGAGAATGGTTAGAGGGATAAAGGAGGAAGCTTGGAAAGATTTTTAATCGTGGATGCGTTGAATGCATGTGTAAGTGGAGCTGTGCAGTGAGTACTTATCATCTTCTTCAATCAAATTTAATGTTTTTTTTTTGGGTGATTGGTTAAATATTTTGTTTTGTTTTTTGTTTTTTTTGTTTTTTTTTTTTTTGTAGGGAGGACTTGCTTCGATTTTGTTTCTTGTGAGCTAATCTCCTCTTTTTGTTGATTTGAAAGGTTTTGGCATAGTTAGGGATTCTGAAACTGGATTTCTGTGTATGTTTTTGTTTTATGGATTTATTTGATCGCTTAAGATCGCTGTAAAGGTCTGCTTTTTTCTTGGAGATCTCTGATTTGAAGGCATTTGTTTTTTTTCTGCTTCATCTTCTTCAGCTTTTTCTTGCTAGTTTGTCTTTGGATGATAAAAGTGGCAAGAGCTTACTTAGGAACTGTGCTTCTCTTGTTTTCAGGAGAAATTTGAATAAATTTTAAACGGGTTTTTGAGCTGATGCGCCTTGTGTACTTTCAATAACAGAAAAATAATGGTCCCCTTCTTTTCTTAAGGCTCATTTGGTTGTTTATCGATGAGAAATATGTTTCAGAAAAAAATGCATTTTTTTTATTTTTGGATTTGAAAATTGAAATCCTCACTCTTAATAGCTTTTGAAGATTTGTGCAGATTTGAAAATCGATATTAATTACAAGCTGCATCCAACCAAATGAAAGAATCTAATAACTTCATCTTTCTTAGAACATTTTATCTTACTTTGAGCAATGAAATGAGCCATCAATCTTTTGGAGTTATCTTGTACGTAGGCCTCATTGATTCTTTTTTTCATAAAAGGGCTCTTTTGATTGCTTGTATATAGAGAACATGTTTTAGAGCAAGTTGATCTTTTTTACCTCTCAGTTTGATTGCTAAATTAAATTTATTACATTTGTGAAGCTATGAATCAGTGTTAATTTTCAAGTATGCCCAATTGTTTAATTTATTGTATTTCGTTACTTTCAAAGACATGTTTTCAAACTCCAATCAAGCAAATGAGTCACAAGAGTAAATTCTAGTTGTCTTCCCCTCGTGGAATTTCTTAAGAGGTTATACATGTTAAGAGTGGACTCGGAAGAGCACACTTTACTTGAGTTCCTAACAAAATACCAAGCATTACGCCAAAAGATATCTCCCATGTTTAAGCAGTTTGAGTCAATATGCTTGATGGATCTTATATAAATTTTGTGGTTTTATTTCTAAATTTAAGAATTGTTTGATCTTAATTTAAACTATTTCAATACACAAGCTTATTTGACACTAATCTTGCAAAGATATGTGGGTGCACCGTCTCTGTATCAATGTTGCTTTCTACCTTGTCACTAGTGATGATGTGAGACAGCGATGCCTTTGGACTAATCATGGTGTTAGAATCTCATATAGAGTTTTGTAACTTTGTGGAGTTTTCCTGTTATTGCTGACAGAATTTCTGGTTTTTACATTATTTTAATTCATTCTTATCTGAGCTTATTTTAAAGAATAAGTGGTGAGCATAAGACCTTACTTTCTGCTTTTTGTTACTTTCCGGCCTTTGTTTTTTGTGAACTTCGAGTAGTATTATCTATTCATCTATGAATTTTTTTCATCCTTTGTGAATTATTTATTTATTTTCTAGGCAGACCGAATCTTTTTATTATTTTTAATATTGAACGCACGTTGAGGAGAACAAAACTTTTTCTTAATTCATAGCTATATTTTAAAGTTTTTAAATTTACTCTCAGCGTGCAGGTGCTAAGTCACTGTGTCACAAATGTCATTTTCTTTTGCAGTAAAATGATATAGTTCCTCTATTTATCAGTTATTTCGTTGCAACGTTCAATTAGTTTCACCCAAGTCCCATCCAACTTATTGATAATCACCTAAGTTTTAGTCAATAAAGCGATGATAATTGCCTTATGAAACTTTCCAACGAAGAAATTTTCTCTGAGCCACCCGGTCATTCTTTAATAGATATGTGACTAGAGATTGAATTCTCCTACCACTGCTGCTTGAAGCATTTATATTTCTTTCAAGTTAAAATGCTTGGAATGTAGAACGAAGTCTAGGAGACCTCACTAGTGTGGGTGAAGATTTATTATTGCAGGGAGCAAAATTTCTCAGAACTCCATGACATAGCTAAGCAACTGCACTGTCCACATCGTGATTTCTTTACAAGCTCGCTGACACTGCCAGATTTCATGCTCGACCCTACCATTTTCATGTAACAAACATAATGAATGACTGCTGTTAAGCTAAAATGTGGAGTGTATAATCTTGTGAACAGTATAGTTGCTCAGTTAAGTCACTGAGTTTGCGACATTTTGCACATTGCTGTTGATACACTTAAAGCGAACGCGCAGTCTCGATTATTTTGTTACTGGCAATAACAATTGGGCTCATCGGATTGGCCTCGAGATGCGTCGGTGGCCCAAGTTTGTTTTCCTCCACTTAAATATGTAGCTTGGGTTAGTTACATTTTACAAGCTCATACTTGCCAATGCCCAAAAAGAAGGGGCTAAGCTGTAATTTTTGCTATACATATATGAGATGCAAGTTTTTTACAATAATGAGCTTAGCATAAAACCTTTTTGTAGTGACCTGTGATTGTATATTTGAACTTGTGCTAAATTAGCATTTTCATAACATACTTCATATTTTAGATTTTATTTTATTTTTTTATTTCATAGACAGATTATACTTCATTGCATGTGGGAGTCTTCTTAAGTGGACTATTGAGGTTTTGTAAAATGGCTGCTTCCGGTTATGGGGAGAACAACATGGAGCTTAAAATTTTTGAAAGTTTGGATGATCTGGCTACTGATTTGGCTGAGTATATTGCTCAGCTATCAGAGATGTCCGTCAAGGAGAGGGGATTTTTCACGATTGCTTTAACTGGTAGATCACTAATCTATCTGATGAGGTAACTATATTGACAATTATCTCTCTTTTTTTAATCTATATTAGTTCTTGCACGAACCAAATGCTATAAATCAATCAAATATTTTATCTGTTGATGCAGAAAGCTTTCAGAAGCACCTTATAACAAGACCGTCGACTGGGCGAAATGGTACATTTTTTGGGCTGACGAGCGGGCGGTGGCAAAGAATCATGCTGATAGCAACTACAAGCTTACAAAGGATGGGTTCCTTTCTAAGGTAATTGCAATATGGCTTCTCTAAATGGGAATGTATCTTGTTACTAGTATGAAATAATAATCTAACGACTATTAATTCTTCAATACTTGTATGGTTATCGATGATGATCATATTTAAATCTTAGTAATCATATGTTAAATTGTTTTGAACCAGCAAAGCTTTACTATTTGGATACACTGTTCAAATTGTAGGAATGTTTGCAGAAGAAAAAAAAAAAAGTACAAACCAAAATTTGAAAAACACTTTTACTTGATATCTGAACATAATCTTTTTGCAGGTTTCTATCCCTAATAGCCATATTTACTCCATCAATGACAATTTGACTGTAGAAGAAGCCGCCGGCGAGTATGAATTCGCAATCCGGCAGCTAGTCAAGCTGCGCATAATCGATGTCTCCGAGCACAATGACTGCCCCAAATTCGACCTCATCCTCCTTGAATTGGGCTCTGATGGCCACATAGCATCTCTATTCCCACACCACAAAACTCTTGAGCACAAGATGGACTGGGTCACCTACATCACCAACTCACCCGAGTCACCGCCGGAAAGGATAACTTTTTCAATTCCGGTGATCAACTCGGCATCAAACGTCGCCATTTTGGCAACGGGTGATGACAGGGCCATGGCATTGCAGCTCATTGTCGATCACAGCTCTAGTTTTGATGCCTTCTCGCTGCCCGCGAGGTTGGTGAACCCAACCGAAGGGAAGCTGTCGTGGTTTGTGGACAAAGGAGCAGCCTCGTTCATCGACTCTGCGGATGAAAGCGAGCATTTTGAAATTTAGCAGCTATGTGTGTGTTCTGTATGTAGATGAGTACAGTGGGTTTGATTAGTTACTTCTTTTGTTTAGGCCCTCTTTGAGATATTCTGAAGAAAGCTGTGCTTAGGAGGTGAGGGTAGATCAGTAGATGAGGAGGAGGATTAATAAGCATGGAGCAACGTTTTGGATGGAGGGCAGTAATCTGTAAGAGACATTGCTTTAATTTTAATTAGTGGAAGAAAAATTTAAGTTTCAGAGCTCAGAATTTTGGTTTTGTCTGATAATGTAGTTGCATGTATGAATTTTGATTTATGCATATTTATAAAAATAACCTCAAAATATTTGGATTTATAATTGTTGCTACTGAAATTTTAAATGAGTTGGTTATTCGTCTTGCAAATAATTTATTAATTCTTACCCATGGTGTATGATTTCAAGAATATATAACATAATATGTGTATAGACTATTGCATTGAAATATTTGCTAAAATGAAAACATAAAGCTTATAAAAATATATGATACTTCTAATCACTTGTCCGATGGATTCTCAAAAATATGAACTGCATGCTTTGCCTGCAAGGAGCATCTTGAACATTTTTCAACCCAATTTGTTCAATAAAGCAGCTACGAGTGCAAGTAGAAACAGAAATTAATCTAAATGGGCTGTTGACCCAGTCTAGGCCAGATAAAGATCTAGCCCAAAAGACAAGTGGCCCGGTATCGATGGCCCTGATAATTATCAGCCCAGTAGGAATGGTCGAATGTGATCGACCTATGAAAGGCCAAGAGGAATGTAAATATAGAAGGCAGAGGCTTACAATCATCCCCCTAGTTGCCTTTGAAAGGAAAATCATAAAAAAGATCTGGATCTTATTGATATTATAAAATAGAGAACACATAAACACACAAAATAGAGAAAAACTTGGAACAAAAAATTCACATAATAGAGAGCACAGAAACACACAGATTTATGTGGTTCGATAAATTATTTACTTTCACAGAGCTGTAAAGAATTTTATTAGCTCGAGGATTTACACCGTCACCGTATTAACTTACAAAAAAAAACTATCTTTCTCTTTCCTCTCTACTCTCTCTCTCTCTCTCTCTCTCAAACCGAGAGCCACAGAAGAAGAAATTCTGGAGTAGCTGGGCTTTGCAAATCCTTCTTGCTCTCGTATGCAGAAACGTAAGAAAGAAACCCAAGGGAGTAGCACCTTGAAATTCCTTTTGCTTTACCCGAAAGCCACAGCACCGAAGAACTCCAGCAAGAAAGCAGCCTTGCTTTTCCTTTTTAATTCTTCCTCATGGACCCAATAAAGGAAACGTCCTTTATTTCACAAATCAAGAGGAAGGTGAAGTGCTGGAAGAAAAAGCGAGAAATTAAATTTGAAGGAGAACTAATTAAGAAATAATTAATTAGTTGCTAATGGAAATAGTGGAACAGACTCCACTAAACGCAACAACTGTGCTTACATAAAAAATTGACTAAAATGTCATTATTGTTTTTTTTTAACATAATAGGCTAGCTAATCATTACTTAATCTTGTATTTATGAGCTTTGGAGAAGATGTGTGACGAAAATAATGATTATTTCAACGGACTCAACATATAATCAAATCGAACTTTACTTTCTATTGAAAATTTGTAGCACATAATTAAGGATACCATATAATCTAATTATAATTCGGTTCATCCTTAACAATTTTAATAATATCAATGTTGAATCATATCAAAGAGAACGAAATTGAATTGGCTTCCACAGAATTACTTTTAAAAGATGGTCAAGTAATGACTTAATTTCATTCAATTGAGGACAAAAATGCAGCATTGACTTTTTTAACATAATAGATTTATGATTACTTAATCCAATCTTCATTATCTTTGGATAAGAAGTGACAAAAATAATGATGATTTCAATTAATTGAACACTTTATCTCATTTGGCCTTCTATTGAAATATATTCCGTTTCATCCTAATTAATTATAATAATATCTTAATATAAGATTAGATAAATCCATATGAATTCCTTTTAAAATTTTTCTATTAATTTGGGCTTCTTCCTACATGCCTATTATGGAACCCCTAGGCCCTATCATCTTCTTGATTTCTTTAATGAATCTTGTGTTTTTTCTTACAAATAAATCAAATATATTACTGGCCAAAATTTAATATTTTAAAAATTTACTAAATAATAATTTATTAAATTTTCCAAAATCCTCACTAGCACCCAAATAGCACTTTAAGGTCACTCAATAGTATTTTGCTTCATGTTGAATTAAAACACAATGCCCAAGAAATAGAGCCGAATTCCAGAGGTGGAGAAGGAGAATGATAGAATGAGAGATAGAGGGTTGCCCCATCGGGGGGTAAATAAGCGTGGTCCCCAGGCTCTGCTACCCCTTTTATTCTGCACAATTTTAGATTACAAATGAGGGAGAAATGGAGCAAGCTACCTACATAAGAGGGTGAGAGAGCCCATAAAGGGACTCCTTCTACATCAAAGGGGTTCTCTATTTATAGAGAGAAAAGAGAGGGGAGAAATTACATGCATGCCCCTCTTATAAGAACATGAAGGGTACTTGGTCCAGATCGGTCTTTGTTAGCGTTGGGTGGTCGAGTGAGTTGATCGATCATTCGGGGGTGGCCGACCACCATTCTTCATTGTGACCGGTAGGGTGTGGCCAGTCCAAGTGGCCAGCCTGTTCTTCTTTAAATGGTCGGCTGGTCGGCAGGCAAGCCGGGGTGTGGTGGGTCCAAGCGGCCGGGTGGTTATTCAGGTGGTCGGCCAGTTCAAAATCAGGCGGTCGACCAGCGAGGTTAGTCGACCAACCATACGTGTTGGTGATAGCTCAGGTGGAAACGTCTTTGGCGGTGGCTACTCTATTGGTTTGACAAGAAGGCCTATTTTTTGACTATACATGAAGTCCCTAAGTTTTTCACTTCATAAAGGCGGATATGTAATAAGAATGAAAAACTCATTAATGCATAAAATATCATTTCATAAGCCTCTGGTTGGGCTTGAATTTTTAACAGTCTTTTTGTAATATTTCAGTGAGTTGACCTTTGGAGTATAATCAGTTAAGTTTTCTCTTTTTAGATTTTTACGTAGAAAAATTCCCACAACTTAAGTCCGCTTCTTACTCATCTCTTTTTCCTTTGTTGGAACATCGTCTCCTGTAGGCCTCACCTTACACCATGTCTTAGGCAATATTATCAATGTCTCCACAGGAGTAATTGTCGAGACTCGCTGGTGGGGAAATTTGTGTTGCACCCCTTGCAAATCTTATCACTTCGAGGTAGGAACCACCTCCATAACTTCTTCCCACTTGAACTTTGAGAATGGGTTTTTTTAGATTTCTCAAGGGGGAGAAGAAGCTTTGTTTGCTCATCTCGGAGAAGAAACTCAAGTCTAAAGATAGATACTTGGAATGCTCATCCCGGAGGAGAGATTTAAATTAATAGACATAATACATTCGTCACTCATCCCGGAGTAGAGGCTTAGAGAAAGTATACATGCTCACCCGGAGGGGAGGCTCGGAGAAAAAGGATTTTTTTTATTTTTTTGGACTGCTCTCCCAAGGGCAAGGCTTAAGTGAGAAGACAAAGATGATTTTTTTTGTCTTTTTTCTTTCTTTTTTTGGTCATTTCTTTTCCCAGGAATTTGAGAGGGAATCTTCTTTCTTTTTTTTTTTTTTTTTTTTTGTATTTTGTCTGTTAACCTTATGTCTTGTCAATTTTTGTTTTATATAATTTCACTATTTTACTTGTCATGTCGTGTTATTTTATGTCTTCATCTTCTTCTTTTCTTCCTTTTTTTTATCTTTAATTTTGGTTTATTATTTCTCTATCTTTGTTCTTCCCCAAACCATAAGGTCGTTTGTCTAGTTAGCGGCACACTCAACGCTCGTCGTACCTTTTAGGTTATTGAATCTAAAATTGTACAAGAGATACACCAAAATAATAGAGTCCTAAAGGATGGGAGGGAGAGAGAGAGAGAAGGAGAGCAATTTAGAGTAATAGCAAAGTATGAACAATAAATTTGTGTAACGTTTATTCATGAAATGAACTCCTTATTTATAGAAGTGGGTCATCGTACAATTACATGTTATGCCTCTAGAGTACGTAGGTACGCCATGTTATGAAAAATCGGAATGGAGTAAAACAAGAATCGACACAAATCAGAAGAACACAGAGATTTAACGAGGTTCGGCAAAGAATTGCCTACGTCCTCGTGAGCGAGCCGGCGAATTTCACTATTTTAGAGGAGTTACAATGTTCGGTTCAAACATACCCATTCTGATTTTTCATAACAATTGGTATCAGAGCCAGGTTAGATAGTTTGGTTCCGGTGAATATGAACCATGTTTTGCGAACAGGTAGAGTTCGGCCAGTGGAGTTCGCAGGTTTGTTGCACGAGGAGTTGCGACATGTGCAGCTGCAGCGGAATTTGCAGTTTTGTCGCTCGAGGAGATGCGGCATGTGCAGCTGCAGCGGAATTTACAGTTTTGTCGCTCGAGGAGATGCGGCAGGTGCAGTTGCAGAGGTGTTCGCAGTAGTTTAGCTGAATTTTTGTGCGAACAGGAAGGTGCTTTGGGTGCTAAATGGCACGGTTAATCAAGCCATGTATTCTCAACAAATTCTTGGGTGACTTGAACTTGTTGAATGTTAGCAGGTGCGTTGCTAGTTGGCTTGGTTGCTCAACTCACTTTGGTGTAAGAAACTTCATGATCTATTTCTCCTAAAGGGTTGGATATTCGCAAGGTGAAGATTTTCTCCTAAGGGGTTGGATATTCACAAAGGTGGAGATTGTTAGATGTATTTCTCCTAAGGGGCTGGATATTCGCCAAGGTGGAGAATTGTTAGGTATGGCTCATATACCTGGGAGTTGGAGTTTCTTGAAATGAAGAGGTATGTCTCTTCATTAAAGGAGTTGAGGGGGAGCGAGGGCGAGTTGGTAATTTATCCATGTGATTTATCTATAAATAAATAAGTAATCCTATGGATATGTGAACCGAACTATTATAACTCCTCTGAAATAGTGAAATTCGCTGGCTCGCTCCCGAGGACGTAGGCAATTCTTTGCCGAACCTCGTTAAATCTCCGTGTTCTTCTGGTTTTGTGTCGATTATTGTTTCTCGCCCTGAATTTTCATAACACGCCAGAGATATTTTATTCTGCACATATATATGGCCCGTGGGACCCACGGATATGGCCGGGTGGCCATCAAGATGGGTGGCTAGTGGGACGAGCGATCATCGAGCTCAGTGGGGATCAAGTCAGGCGGTCGTTTGGTCGTATGGCTACTTGTCGAGGGTCCACGTCAACCACTCTTGAATGGGATGATTTGTTTCACTTTTTTTGATATGTACGGGTTGGAAGACACTAAGTTCTTATGAGAGGATCTAGTCAGATGGCTTCTTTAGGCGGTGATATATCCCTTATTCCTCTAAGACACCGTCTTATCAGTATGCAGGAGCTGGTCAGCTAAGCATTTTGTCCTAGGTTGTCCTTGGTAGGTCCCACTAGGCCATGTCAACTCTTCCGCCATCCGTGAGATGTCTTTGTGATTCGTATTGAAACATTTTCGATGTACACTTAATATTGTATATAGCTCAACACATGTCCACATGACATCTTTACTCTTGTGTCACATATTATCTTAAATGTTTTTTTTATTGATGTGCCTTTGGAAGTTCCAACAGGACCTTTTATTAATATAATTCAATTATGCTAAAGAAAATTTTAAAAGCACTATAATGATAGCAATTTAATTGCTCTAAAGAAAAAAAAAAAGTGCTCCAATAAATGAAAGAAATATTGTTAAGGGACTTTTTGTTAAAAAAAAAAGGAATTAACATGCATGCCACCCTAATTTTATGTATTCATGTGTCTAATGCCTGAAACTTTGATAATTGCATGCATACCACTTTAATCTTATAATTTACATGTTTACATATCTACCACCTAAGCTTTAATATTTACATGCATGCCACTCAATTCTTTTGTATTTACATATCTAACACTTAATTTTTTTTATTTTTACAATTATACCACGTAAATTTTTCACATCACATATCAATACCACCATTTTAACATTTAAAAAGTGAAATGAATCTTTTATAGCTTGAGAACGTGGCATGTATGTAAAAATTAAAGTTTAGATGTTACATATATAAATAAATAAGAATTGGGCTGTATGATGCGATCAAGAAGGAAATAAAAAATTAAAAAAAAATTATAAATATAATTTGTTTCCTATTTAAACTATTTATTTATTTTTATGGGGTTCTGTTCGAAAGTCTCAAGGGGTGGCAGCGGCTATCCGCCTGTCCAATTATTTGGAATTTTAAAAATATAAAAATAAAAATGAAACCCGAATAAAATAAAAAATGCGCCGTTGCCGGGGATCGAACCCGGGTCACCCGCGTGACAGGCGGGAATACTCACCACTATACTACAACGACCTTGTTGTAAAGAGTGACTTTTTTAATTTATTAGTATAAATTAAAACTTAGACCTCATTTATAATTTCATATTTGTATATATAACATTTTGAAATGAAACTGTGAATAAGAATACTTGTTTTATTCTTAAAAAATTAATTATTGTGATATTCCTAAATTACTTTTAGTATGTTGAGTGCTATTCTTGTAAGTATAAAGTTATAAGTATTGAATATGTACATAAATAAAAATTGTGTGATATATTAAAAAAATTATTAAGATTTTTATCAACTTAGGAAATTGACATTTATGATTTAGAAAAAAAAAATGGTTGTTAGTGAAAACGGACGAAATTATGGAGCTTTTCAGTAAGTGAATTTCGGATCCAGATATTGATTTTAATCAATTTAAAATTAAGGATACTAATAAGAAATCATAATTTTCAAACCTTTACTTGTGATATATAATTGACATATTTTTTATTCATGTTTGGCTGGCTTGTCTTAGATTCGATCTCATATTGATACAACAATAGTCGAAAAACATGTAATCTCAACTATAGTGAATTATCACTTAAACTTGCTCGATGTCATTTGATTTGATCTAAAGCTTGGCCTGCTTAGGCACTGCCTTGCTCGATATGATCTCACTGCATGTGATGCTTCAAAGATTATGAAGGTAAACCCTCTCCATCCACAAATATTAGGGATGGCTCATATAGCAGAATAAGGGACAGATGCTGAAGAGGAAAGAAATGAGCTAGCGAAGTGAAGCAGAAATATCTGTCCAATCGGGGGAGTTATGTTATGTGGGTTGAGGGTGCGAGAGCAACGCCCTCGCGGTACAGTACATAAGTAATTTTGTAATTACATATTGTACGTCAGGATTATATATATGCATATTGTAATCCTAAAATGAATTTTTGTACTCTTTTCTGAAATTGAAAGGAAAGCCGCCGCTCTGCTCACAAAGACGTAGGCATATTTGCCGAATCTCATTGAATCTTTGTGTTCTTCCTCTGGATTTTTTTCTTTGCCCTAAAATTTCTCAACAACAAATTATCATAAAAATGTGCTCGGTATCTCTGAATGTTTAGGACAATTTCGGCCCCCATTTTAGATTTTGACATCACAGCCCAATATATATATATATATATATATATATATATATATATATATATATATATATATATATAAAATGCTCAAACAAATATTTAGATGAGAATATTATAAGCTAAACTTATGTCAGGATGTAAGACAAGCCATTTGAATCAAACTTTAAGACATGCATTATAAAAAACAGTTAAACGTATGGAAACTAACGTACATAATTATTAAAATATTTATTAATGACTATTTTTATCTATTATTAATTTATGTTTATTCAGAGTTATTAGCTTGGATTCTTTATTAATACATTTCCTTTTCTACTATATGCTATTTTTATTTTTTTCCTTACTAGTAGATCATATAATGGGTATTTATACCCCTCTCTTTGCATCAATAATATCCTTCTGGCTCTATTATAATATAGTATCAGAGCCATGACCTTAACCTAGTCGTCGGGCTCTCCTCGCCACCGGCTGGGCAGTCCAGATCATGTCTGCAAGTAGTGCCACAAATCTCGTATGCTTCCAACACGTCCAGATCCCGTCTGCTTCCAGCGCATCTAGATCTCGTCTGCTTCTAGCATCATAAATCTCATCTACGTCCAATGCGTCCAGTTCCTATTTGTTTCATGGGTCGTAGATCCCGACTACTTCTAACGCAGGAACCCATGCCTTCCAACTTGCTTCTTGATTCCAATTCGTGGTATCATAGAAAAGAACTTATGAAAATCCTCCAGCAGCTGGGACATTCCTATGTCTCAATAACCTAATATCTTGTTTGGTTGAATCAGAATAACATGGACTCCTCTAGCACCGAGCCATCATCAGAAGGTGTTCTTAATTCCACCCGAGGATCAATTCCAACTTTAGTTGCTCTGTAGATCAGATGACCGAAAAATAACATGAACTTCTTGACCTCAACCCATAAACTAAACGATAATTTTGCACATTGTTGTTGATGCACTTAAAGTGACCGTATAATCTAGATTATTTTGTTACTGGCAATTATAATTGGGCTCATCGCATTGGCCTCGAAATTTATCACCCTATGTGGACTGGGTAACGTACATTTGACAAGCTCATACTTGCCAATGCCCAATAAGAAGGGGCTAGGCTGTAATTTCTGCTTTACATATATGAGGTCCAAATTTTTTTACAATAATGAGTCTAAATCCTTAGATTCATTGTTCGTTAATAAGCAATAGTATAAAACCTTTTTGTAGTGACCTGTGATTGTATATTTGAACTTGTGCTAAATTAGCATTTTTTTTTTGTTTTATTTCATAGTCAGATTATACTTCTTTGCATGTGGGAGTCTTGTTAAGCGGACTATTGAGGTTTTGTAAAATGGCCGCTTCCGATTATGCGAAGAACAACAGCGAGCTTAGAATTTTTGGAAGTTTGGATGATCTGGCTACTGATTTGGCTGAGTATATTGCTCAGCTATCTGAGATGTCTGTCAAAGAGAGGGGATTTTTCACTATTGCTCTAACTGTTGGATCCCTAATCTATCTGATGAGGTCACTATATTGACAATTATTTGTCGATTTTATATCTATATCAGTTCTTGCACGAATCAAAAGCTATAAATAAATCAAATATTCTGTCTGCCGAGTCAGAAAGTTTTCTGAAGCACCGTATAACAAGACTGTCGACTGGGCGAAATAGTACGTTTTTTGGGCTGATGAGCGGGCGGCGGCAAAGAATCATGTTGATAGCAACTACAAGCTCGCAAAGGATGGGTTCCTTTCTCAGGTTTGTGCAATATGGCTTCTCTAAATGGGAATGTATCTTGTTACTCGTCTGAAATAGTAATCTGATGACTAATAATTCCTCAATATTTGTATAAGTATAAATATTGTTTGAATTAGCAAAGCTTTACAATTGGATACACTCTTCAAATTGTATGAATGTTTGCTGAAGAAAAAAAGTGCAAACCACAATTTTAAAAACACTTTTATGCGATACTGAACATAATCTTTTTGCAGGTTTCCATCCTTAATAGCCATATTTACTACATCAATGACAATCTGACTGTAGAAGAAGCGGTCAGCGAGTATGAAAGAATAACTTTTTCGATTCCAGTGATCAACTCGGCATCAAACGTCGCCATTTTAGTAAGGGGTGATGACAAGGCCATGGCTCTGCAGCTCGTTGTCGATCGCAGCTCTAGTTTTGATGCCTTCTCGCTGCCCGCGAGGTTGGTGAACCCAACCTAAGGGAAGCTGTTGTGGTTCGTGGACAAAGCGATGAAAGCTGGCATTTTGAAATTTAGCAGCTATGTGTGTGTTCTGTATGTAGATGAGTACAGTGAGTTTGATTAGTTTCTTCTTCTGTTTATGCACTCTTTGAGATATTCTGAGGAAAGCTGTGCTTAGGAGGTGAGGGTAAATCAGTATATGAGGAGGAGGATTAATAATTGTAATGGGAACAATAGAATGTACATCAATTTCATTTATATTGAATGTTATGATACCCAGGTTGAACAAAAATGACATATCAATGAATATGGAAGCGATGTGAGACGAAAATAATGATTATTTCAACTGATTGAACATATAATCAAATCGGATTTTTCTTTCTATTGAAAATCTCTACCACATAATTAAGGATACTATATAATCTCATTATAATTCATTTCATCCTTACCAATTTAAATAGCAACAATGTAGAATCATATCAAAGTGAACGAAATTGAATTGGCTTCGAAATGATTGCTTTTAAAAGATGGTTGGTAATGACTTGAATTTCATTCAATTGAGGACAAAAATGCAGCATTGATTTTTTTTAACACAATAGATTAATCATTACTTAATCCAATCTTCGTTATCTTTGGATAAGAAGTGACAAAAATAATGATGATTTCAATTAATTGAACACATTATCACATCTGGCTTTCTATTGAAATATATTCCATTTCATCCTAATTAACTATAATAATATCTTAATCAAAGATTAGATAAATCCATATGAATTCCATTTAAAGTTTTCCTATTAATGTGGGCTTTATCCTACATCCCTACTATGGATGTTCTTGATTTCTTTATTGAATCTTGTGCTTTTTCTTACAAATAAATCAAATATATTATCAGTCAAATTTAATATTTTAAAGTTACAATAAATAATAATTTATTAAATTTTCTAAATCCTTACCACTGCCCAAATAACTCTTTTAAGTATACTCAATTGTATTTTACTTAATGTTGAATTCAAATCTATCTTCTGGACCGTCCCCAAGAAATAGAGCCGGATTCCAGGGGTTGGAGAAAAAGAGGGATGAAAGAGAGAGAGGGTTGCCCTATCGGGGGTAAATAAGGGTGGCCTTGGGCTCAGCTGCAATTTTTATTCCATACAAGTTTTAGTTACAAGTGAGAGAGAAATTGAGCAAACTACCTATATGAGAGGGACAAAGAAAACCTAAAGAGCTGTCTTTACCTTGAATGGGACCTCTATTTAAAGTTAAAAAAAGAGAGGGGAGAAAATACATGCCATGCCTTATAAGAGCAAGGGCAATTTGGTCCAGATCCGTCTTTGTTTGCATCAGGTGGTCGACTGAGGTGACAGATCATTTGGGGTTGGCTGACCGCCATTCTTCATTGTGGCAGGCAGGGGTGTGGCTAGCCTAAGTGGCGGTATGTTCTTCTTCAGGTGGTTGGCTTGGCGGATGGGTGGCCGACCAATTCAAAATCAGGCGGTCGACCGACAGGGGTGGCCTACCGGCGAGGTTGGTCAATCAACCTTTGGCGTTGGTGATAGCTCCAATGACGACATCTTTGGCGGTGGCAACTCTGTTGGTTTGACAAGAAGGCCTATTTTTTTACTATAAATAAAGCCCACAAGTTTTTCACATCTTAGAGCCCAAGCTGAGATAAGAATGAAAAACTCATTAGTGCAGAAAATATCACTTCATAAGCCTCTGGTTAGGCTTGAATTTTTAGCAGTCTTTTTGTAATCTTTCAGTGATTCGATCTTTGGATATAATCAGTTAAGTTTTATCTTTTAAAATTTTTAGGTAGAAAAATTTCCACAACTCAAGCTCGCTTCTCACTCATCTTTTTTTCCTTTTTTGGAGCACCGTCTTCTGCGGGCCTCACCTTACACCATGTCTTAGGCGATATTTTCAATGTCTTCACGGGGGTAATTGTCGAGACTCACTAGTGCAGTAATCTGTGTTGCACCCTTTGCGGATCTTATTACTTCGAGGCAGGGAACCACCTCCATAGCATCTTCCGACTTGAGCTTTGAGAATGGGCTTTTTGAGATTCCTCGAGGGGGGAGAAGAAGCTTTGTTTGTTCATCCCAAAAGAGAGACCCAAGTAAAGAGATAGATACTTAGAATGCTCGTCCCAGAGGAGAGGTTTAGATCAATAGAGATAATACGCTCGTAACTCATCTCGAAGGAGAGACTTAGAGAGAGTCTGCTTGCTGACCCGGAGGGGATGCTTGGAGGAAAAAAAAATTTAATTTTCTTTTGAACTGCTCACCTGGGGGTGAGGCTTAAGTGAGAAGAGAGCGATGAATTTTTAAATCCTTTTTCTTTCTTTTATTGGTCATTACTTTGTCTCCATTTTTCTTTTCTTTCATTCATTTTTCTCCTTTTTTTTCTTAATGAATGATAAGTAAATAAAGTAAGAAGAGGACCTGCTTATCTTTTTTTTGTTTTGGTCATTGGCCTTTCCTTTCCTTAGATTGTGAGAGGGGATCTTATTTTTTTCTTTCTTTAGTAATTTTTTTTCTCTTAACTTTTAAGCTTGTCAATTTTTTTTATGTATTTTTATATTAACTTGTCATATCTACTTCATGTCTTGTCACTTTATGTTTTTTCTTTTTTTTTCTTAATTTCTAGATATTTTAGGTTGTTGAATTCAAATTTGTCTGAGAGACAAACCAATATAATAGAGTGCTAAAACATGAGAGAGAGAGAAGGAGAGTAATAACAAATTATAAACAATAATTTTGTGTCACATTTATTCATGAAATGGACTCCTTATTTGGAGGAGTGGGTATCGTACAATTATATGTTATGCATCTAGAGTACGTAGGTACGATGAGGATATTTTAGTCTGTACATATATATGGCCTGTGAGACCCACAGATATGGCCAGGTGGCTATTGGGAAGGGTGATCATCAAGCCAGACGGCTGTTGAGTTGGGCGGTTGTTTGGTCGTGTGGCCACTTGCGGAGGGTCCATGTCAACTGCTTTGAAACAGGGTGATTCATTTCACTTCCTTGATCCATACAAGTTGGAAGACGCCAAGTTCATCTGAGTATATCTGGTCAGATGGCTTCTTCAGGGGTGATCTATCCTTTATCTGTTTGAGACATGTCATCTTCTCGGTACGTGGGGGCTGGCCTGCCAAACATTTTGTTCTGGGTTGTCTTTGGTAGGTCACATCAGGCCACGTCAACTCTTACACCATCCGTGAGATGTCTTCGCGATTCGTGTTGACACATTTTCTATGTACACTTAATATTGTTATAATTCAACACTGGTTCACATAGTATCTTTACTCGTGCGATGCTTATCTCATATCACCTTAAATGTTATTTTTTACATTGATTTGCCTTCGGAAGTTTTAACAAGGCCTTTTAATAATATAATACAATTATGCTAAAATAAATCTTAAAAAAGCACTATAGTGATAGCAATTTAATTGCTCTAAAGAAAAATAAAAAAAAGTGCTCCAATAAATGAAAGTAATATTGTTAAGGGACATTTACGGATACTACTCAATTCTTTTGAATTTACATATCTGACACCTAAGTTTTAATTTTTACATTTATACCATTCAAATCTTTCATATCACATAGAAATACTATCATTTTAACTTTTAAAAAGTAAAATATACATTTTATACATAGATAAAGCGGCTTGTATGTAAAATTGAAGTTTATATATATATATATATATAAATACCATTTGTTTCTTATTTCAACTATTTATTTATTTTTATTAAGTAGGGAGACTGTTCGAAAGTCTCAAGGGGTGGCAGCGGCTATCCGCGTGTCCTATTATTTGGAATTTATAATTAAAAAAAAAAAATTAAAGCCCGGATAAAATAAAAACCAAACGCCGTTGCCGGGGATCGAACCCGGGTCACCCGCGTGACAGGCGGGAATACTCACCACTATACTACAACGACTTTGTTGAAATTTAAGAGTTTTAAATATTAATAAACTATTAAATAAGAGTTTGCTCATTTAAAAATTCATATATATATAAATAACACTATGTGAAATGAAACTGTGAATGAAAAATGCTTGTTTTATTTTTAAAAATTTAATTATAGTAATATTCCTAAATTACTTTTAATATTTTGAGTGCTATGCTTGTAAATATCACAGTTTTAAGTATTGAATATGTACATATATAAAAATCGTGTGGTATGTTGAAATATTTATTAAGATTTTTATCAAATTAGTAAATTGACATTTATAATTGAGAAAAACGAAAAGGTTGTTAGTTAAAAGGGATGAAATTATTGAGCTTTTCAATCAAGTGAAGTTAGGATTCAGATAATGATTTTAATCATTTAAAAATTAAAGATAATAAAGAAGAAAAACATACTTTTGAAACCTTTACTAGTTATATATTAATCGACATATTTCTTATTCATATTTGGCAGACTTGTCTTAGATTCAATCACATGTTGATACAGCCATAGATGAAACAAACAAGTAATCTCAACCTTAGCTTGATGTCTGCCTCACTTAATATGCCCGTAATGCATGTGTTCTTTTGAAGATTACGAAGCTAAACCCTCTCCATCAACAAATTATGATAAAAATCTGCTCGGTATCTTTGAATGTTTGGGACAACTTTCTGCCTCCTACTTCGCATTTCAAACTGACATCATAGCCCTGTATATACATACATACGTACATATATATATATATATATATATATATTATTTTCTTCATCGAAACTTTACAACAACATTTACAAAACTGAAGACACCCAAACAAGTCCTTATAATTTATGTTGAAACACAACATTGAGCTAACGGAACAAGTCACATTAGATGCTATTTGGAGATCTTGGAAATCAATGACTCGCATTAATTTATTGGTTTTAAGGTTTTTGAACATCCAATGATCCATGCGTATATTTTATCCAAATTTATTTCGTGGATCATATAGGAATGTTCTGACAAATACAAGTCAAATTTTTTTAAAAAAAAGAACTATAAATACTTTCCAAGGAGTTAGATTTTAATAAAATAAATAAATGAAAAAAAAATCAACTTGTTCATTACTGATCTGAGACAAAAATTAAAATATACGTTGTTTTTATTAATTTAGAGAGAAATTTAGGGTCCGTTTGAGGCAACTTATTTGATTCGGTAGCATTTTGAAAACACACCTGGCTTGTTTGGGTAAACTACGTTTTGGTAGCTTATGTGTTTTCAAAACGCTAAAAACAATGTTTTAACACCGCACCTACCTAAGTGCGGGGGGAGCTTTCTCGTTGCGGTCTGCCTTTTCAAAAAAAGAAAATTTGTAATAGCCATCGCACCTAGCTTATCAGCATATTATTTTTAATCAGCTTATCAGTAGATTATTCAATATGTTGCAGATGCCCCAAACAGACCCTTAATTAGGGTCCATTGGCCCGATATAAATGGCACTCACATTTGTGACTTACAAAATAATGAAGAAAATGTGATTTATCACAAAAAAAAAATCCTATTAATAACAGCCGCAGAAAATATAAAAAACATGATTTATCGCCAGAAAATGTAAAGAAGACAATATAGTGGGACAATGTTGCCGACATGAAAATTTATATTAATGCAAGCAAAGAAACAGAACAAAATATTAGCTGGAGAGTCATCCATAGCTGCTTCAACCCCAGCCTCAACTTGAGCTCTTAATCCTTCCACCCGTGAACCATATAAAAAGCCAAAACTGGAGATTATAAAAACACACACAACTCCCAATCCATAACAGAGTTAACACAAAAGCCATCTCTTCTTCTCTTTAGCTCTCGCTAGAAGTAGCCATTATTCTTATTATACAGCACTCTCTGCCATCCGCATTCAGGCTCCAGAATATGGGCACAGCTCTCAGAAACTTGTTCTTATTAGTTACTTTCATCATCTGCTTCACCCCGCAATCCACTGCTGGTGCCGAGCAAAAGCAGCACATTCCATTTGTAATGCTGGTGGGTTCTGTCTACTGTGACACGTGCTCTCAGCAGGAGTTCTCCACATTCAGCCACTTTATTCCAGGTTCGAATACATTCACTATGTTCATTCGACAGAACTCAAAACCTCTGAATTCAATCCTCTTGCAGGTGCTTCGGTTGCGGTAACATGCAACAGAATTGGAAAAAACAAACTCAGCTTTCAGAAAGAGGTCAAGACAAACAATCAAGGGGCATTCAAAATACGCCTTCCCATAGAAGTACTAAGCAGAACTGGCAAAGAGATAAATTCATGTTCAGTGAAATTGGTGAGAAGCAGTGAACCATTCTGCTCTGTGGCTTCCCCTCCAACTTCTGCAGGTCTCCAGCTCAAATCAATAAGGAATTATGTTCCGGTTTTTTCAGCCGGTTTTTTAACTTTCAAGCCAATGAAGCAGCCAGATGTTTGCAACAAGAAGAGAAAACCTTCATATTCTGTAAAATCCTCACTTTTTGATCAGAAGTTGTTGCAATCTGCAGTCTCTTTCATGCCACCAATTCCATTCCTGCCTTCACCACCAAACATCGGTGGAATCCCATTGCCACCCAATCCATTTCAGCCACCGCCATCAATATTACCACCGCTTCCCTTTCAGCCATCGCCACCACCATTTATCAATATTCCGCCGCTTCCTAACTTTCCTCCACTTCCAAATGTTCCATCACTTCCTACCTTGTCTCCACCGCCGCCACCACCACCGGCATCTATTTTCCCTCCATTGCCATTACCTCCTATTGTCCCAGGTAATCCACCTGCTTCGCCTGCACAGAGAAATGTTCCATGAAGAAGATGAACTGCTTAGTGTACTGTTATTGTTATCCTTATGCATCAAATAATGCTAGAAAGCATGCCACGTGTTGAATAACATGTGTTTAATGCTTTCAGAGAGACTCAATTTTCAAAGCTTGCTCTGTACCGTTCATATGTAAGGTAGAAACTATCATCCTCCATAAGTAAGGAACTCTGTTTTGTGTTGGTAAACATTAAGTACATGTGTCAATTATCAAACACTCCATATAATAGTAGCAGAATTTCGTAGCAGCGAGCAAAATTACACAGAAAAGTAGCATATAACTCAACTAAGGTAAAGATGGAGCTGAAACACAAATGTAACCAACAAAATTGAAAATGACAGAAGGGCACCAATTTCAACAACAACAAAAACACGACTTCACCCCACTTAGTGGAATCGGCTAAATGAATACTTTTTCTCCATTGTGTCCTGTGGAGTGTCATATTTTTATTTAATTCTAATAAAAGGCACCAGTTTCAATGCAAACAAATATTTAGATGAGAATATTATAAGCTAAACTTAAGTCAGGATGTAAGACAAGACATTTGCATCAAACTTTAAGACATGTATTGTAAAAAGCAGTTAAACGTAGGGAAAAGGAAATCTACATACATAATTATTAAAATATTTATTAATGGCTACTTTTATCTATTATTAATTTCTATATTTTTCGAGTTATTAGCTTGGATTCTTTATTATTAAATTTCCTTTTCTACAATATTCTGTTTTTATTTCTTTCCTTACTAGTAGATCCTGTAATGGATATTTATACTCCTCTCTTTGCATCAATAAGATCATTTTAGTTCTATTCTAAAATTGTATTAGAGCCATGGCCTTAACCTAGTCGTCAGGCTCTCCTTACCGTCGGTTGGGCAGTCCAGATTGTCTGTTTCCAGCGCCACAAATCCCGTCTGCTTCCAGCATGTCCAGATCCTGTTGCTTCCAGCACGTTCAGATCTCATCTGCTTCCAGCACGTTCAGATCTCGCCTGCTTCCAGCGCTGCATATCTTGTCTGCTTCTAGCGCTGCATATCTTGTCTGCTTCTAGCGCTGTATATCTTTTCTTACTAGTAGATCCTGTAATGGGTATTTATACCCCTCTTTGCATCAATAAGATCATTTTGATTTTGTTCTAAAATTGTATTAGAGCCATGGCCTTAACCTAGTCGTCAGGCTCTCCTTGCCGCCGGCTGGGCAGTCCAGATGTTGTCTGTTTCCAACGCCACAAATCTCGTCTGCTTCCAGCATGTCTAGATCTCGTTGCTTCCAGCACGTTCAGATCTCGTATGCTTCCAGCACATCCATATCTCACCTGCTTCCAGCGCTGCATATCTCGTCTGCTTCTAGCGCTGCATATCTCGTCTACTTCCAGCGTGTCTAGATCCCGTCTACTTCCAATGCATCCAGATCCCATCTAATTCAAACGCGTCCAGATTCTGTCTGCTTCCAACGTCGTAGATTCAGACTACTTCTAGCGTAGCAACCCCTGCCTTCCGCGTTGCTTCTTGATTCCAATTTGTGGTATCACAGAAAAGAACCTCTAAAAGTCCTCTAGCAGCCGTAACATTACGATGTCTCAACAACCTAACAAATCGTTCGGCTCAATCGAAATCACGGCGGACTCCTCCAATACTGAGCCGTCATCAGAAGGTGTTCTTGATTCCACTGAAGAATCAATTCCAACCTCTGATACTCTGCAGACCGGAGGACCGAAAAACAAAACGAACTTTTTGATCACAATCCATAAATTAAATGAAAGTAACTTTCGCCAATGGTCCTAATCTGTATTTTTGTTCATCAAAGAGCGTGAAAACTTCGATCATCTCATTAGTATGATTCGTGAACCTCCAGACCTAGCATATGGAGCCTGAAAAGTGGATAATTATATGGTAATGTTGTGGATGATCAACTCCATGGAGACTTTGATTGACCGATCATATAAGTTTCTTCCTTCTGCTAGTGTCCTCTGAACTGCAATCCGTGATAAATACTCGAATGTAGGGAATTTCAGCCAACTCTATAAGGAGTCTAAGAAAATCCGCGAGACAAAACAAAAATGCAGGACTGTGAAACAGTACTACAATGATCTAGTTGCGTTATGGATAGAATGTAACCTATATTATTACTACACCTGGTAATCTCCGGCCGACCTATCTCTCTTTCAGAAAATTGTAGAAGAGGACAGTATGTTCCAATTTTTTACAGGCTTCAACAAAGGCTTTGACATAGTCTGGGATCGTATCCTTGGCTAGGATCCCCTTGGTTCTAAATTTGTCGCGAAAAGAGCTAGAGACTTTCCATCCTTAGCGTTTACACTTAGTCTGTCGAAGCAACTTTCTTGGTCTCTAATAGTGCTCAACCATAGTCTAGTCACCCTACTTGTGATTTATGTCACAAACCCAACCACACTCATGATAAGTGTTGGAAGCTCCACGGGAAACTTGCACCAAAACTTCGGCAAAATCTTCAATTGTAAAGGGTCTCTCTATAGCATAAAAATCCAACACGGTATAACTAGCCTCTACACAAAACAATCTGGAATCCTCCAATTTTCTTAAGAGATAAATAGAGCACTTAATCAAGCTGCTTGGATCCAATCCGCTCTCTTTTGGCCCATCGACCTCCCAAATTTGTCATGGTACCAATCATATGACACCCGCTTCTTTTGCCTCTTCTAGTCCATGGATTATTGATTTAGGTGCCACGAACCACATGACTGGAAGCTCTCAAGCCTTCTCAATATACTATCCTTGTTTGGGGAAAGATACTGTTAATTGCTGACGGGTGACTCAAACTTTCATTTATGGTAAATGATATGTTGTTTAGACAGCAAGTCTAGCTCTAAAATCAGCGTTACATATATTTTTGTTGAAGTGTACACTTTTATTTGTCAATAATTTGACATATTGCATTAATTACGATAAATTTTCCTCTGATGTTTGAGTTTTTTAGGATCATCATTCGAGGATGATGATTGAAACTGCTAAGCGAGTAGGTGGACTCTACTTCTTCCAAGAGAAAAACTCGGAGAATGAGGACACTCCACTCAATAATTGTAGTTATCTCAGTCCACTGAATGTCTTATTACGTTGTTACATTGTCGTTTAGGTTATTATAGTTTCAAGTATCAAAAACAATTATATCAGTTAATGTTTACTAATAAAAATCTTTCTAATTTCAAATGTGAAATATGTCAGTTAGCTAAACATCATTGTGTTTCTTATCCACCCGATTATTACGCATCTTCCGCTCACCTCTCTCTCTTATTCACAGTGACTTGTAGAGACCCTCTCGAACTCCTAGCTACATCAATAAACGGTGGTTCCTTACTCGGATGATATCGGTCTATACTTTAAAAGATAAATCTGAAGCTGCCGTCACTTTCAAAAACTTCCAAACATTCATTTTGACCAAATTCAAAACTCATATTCAAGTCCTTCGAACTGATAATGATCGTGAATTTTATAACTCTATATTAGGAGAATTTTCGGCATAGACATCATCCATCATAGCTCGTGCACTGACACTCAACAAAAAGGGGTGGTCCGAGAGAAAAAACCAACATCTCATTGACGTTACTCGCTCCATTATATTCCACTCAAATGTCCTAAAACGTTTTTGGAATGATGTCATTCTTATTGTCACTTATCTTATCAATAGAAATCCCTCAAAAATTCATAACTTTCGTACCCTAATAATCGGGTTTTCCTAATAATCGGGTCTTCTCCACTTTAGATCCTAAAATTTTTTAATGCAATAACTTCGTTTGGAAGACGCCCTAAACTCGAAGTAAAATTGTTCTCAGGTCCACAAAATGTGTTTTCCTCGGATATCCTGCTACTCAAAAAGGGTATAAATGCCTTGATCGCAAAAAAAAAAAAAGTCTATGTGAGTGTTGATGTCTCTTTTTCTGAAAATGTTCCCTACTTCCTAACTCTGCCTCCAGTGAGGGCGAGCTAGTGTTCTTGGAGACTATTCCTTGCCCTACTCCTGTGGATGTTCCTCCTACGCCTCCTATTGTCGAGGAGCACTCTGTCTCTTTGATTCCACAAGCATATCCTCTCCATGTCTACACTTTACACACTTGTTCTGCTGCACCCACTCTGAAACTCGCTAACCCTCTACTGGACCCAGAATTCCCTCTAGACGGCATCTCCAACAATGCTCCTACTCCAAATGAGAAAGTCAATTTCTCTAGTAAGGTATATAATCATACATGCTCTCTCTATCCCATGGCAAAACTATGCTTCTTTTCGCAGATTATTGTTAACCAACAAAGCATTTGCTACTGCCATGAGCAATCATCAACTTCCATCAACTATTGAGGCTGCCTTAGCAGACCCACCCTGAAAAGTTACTGTCATGGAAGAGATGAATGCCCTTCAGTGAAATTATACTTGGGATATTGTTGATCTTCCTCGGGGCAAGAAAACAGTTGGATGCCGATGGATTTTAGCACAACAAGACACAATTGGTCGCCAAAGAGTGCTCACAAAACGACAGAATTGACTATGAGTAGACATTTGTTGTAGTTGCTAAATTAAACACCATTCGAGTCCTTTTATTTCTTGCAGTGAATTTGGACTGGCACTTATTCCAACTTAATGTCAAGAATGTGTTCCTAAATGGCGATCTTATAGAGGAGATATACATAGCTCTTCCTCCAAGCTTTGACTCCACTGCCTCTCAGGGGCAAGTATGTAGGTTTTGTAAATCCCTCTAGGATTGAAGCAATCATCACATACATGGTTTGGGAAGTTCACAAAGGTGGTGGTAGGCCATTAATTACTCAAACTCAATTAGACCACACTCGACTTCCAGCATTCCTCCAGCGACCAAGTAGCTATCCTTATCGCCTATGTTGACGATATTATTCTCACAAATAATGATCTACCAACATTTGAGTCTCTGAAAGACATACTTATTGCTTACTTTGAAATGAAGAACTTGCAATCTATCTTGTGCTTCTTAGACATGAAATTGTTCGTCTCAACGGACATATATGATTGACCTTTGACAGAGAACAACCTTCTCTTATGCAAACCAGTTGTTGTCCTGAAGAACCCTAATGAAAAACTTATTGATGTTCTCAATAACGTTCCTGTAGACAAGGATCACTACTAGCATCATGCGGGGAAACTCATCTATGTTTCCCATACACGCCCCGACATACACCATGTAGTTGAGATAGTCAATTCATGCATGATCCCTATGAGCACTATCTTCATGCTGTCCACCAAATTCTTCATTATTTAAAAAGCACACCGGGACATGTTTATTTTTTTCCCGTCACATCTCTTGTTCTATTGTAGTTTACACATATGTGGATTCAGTCGGGTCTATCCATGATCAACGATCTACCTTGGGATGCTGCTCATTTGTGTGGGGAAACCTGGTCACGTGGAAAAGCAAAAAGCAGACTGCAGTTGCTCGGAGCAGTGCGGAATCCAAATTTCGGTCCATGACCCTGGAAATTTGTGTAGCTCTCTGAGTACGCATCATGCTCCATGAACTATGCATGACAGTCTCCGCTCCCCTACAATTATTTTGTGATAACAAGACAAGCTATCAACATTGCTCAAAACCCGGTCCAGCATAATCGCACTAAGCATATTAAGATGACTGACACTTCATAAAGGAAAAGCTCGGTTCGAGAAAGTCTGTGTTTCGTTTGTGCGATCTAGTGGCCAACTGGTAGATATTCTCACAAAAATCTTCCTAGGCCACCGTTCGGTGATTTTAAATCCAAATTAAATATGACTGACATCTATGTTTCAACTTGAGGGGGGTATTAAATATTTATTACTGGCTAGTTTTATTTATTCAGTCAGAGTATCCTTACATCACTTCCTCTTTATATTATGCAAGTGATGTGTATGCCTCTTGGTTTCATTAAAAAGCTTGAGAATTTATTTAACAAATTTCTTTGGGAGGGCTTTGGTTTGAAGAATGTGCATTGGAAGAGTTAGGACAAACTATGTAAACCTATTGATAAAGGTTGTCTTGGTTTTCGTAGGCTAATTGATTCTGTTAAAATTAACTATATGAAACTGTGGCTTCGTTTTAGAATGGATAATTCTATTTGGGCATTTCTACTACATGCCAAGTACTGTTCTAACATTCATCCCCTTGCGGTTACTCCTTCTAAAAATGATTCTTTTATTTGGAGGGAGATGCTTATGATTTCATCACAGGTAGAAGATTTGTTATGCTGGGATATTGGTGTTGGTAATGTGGCCTTCTGGTATGAGGACTGGATTGGTAAGGGTCCTCTTGGGGGCTTTTATGGTGGTCCTCATGATATTAACATTAAAGTTAAAGATTTTGGATTGGGAATAACCGGAATTTATCTAAATTGGCTGCTGTGATTCATTCTAATGATGCTAAGTTTATTTCTCACATTCCTATTATCCTCTTGATAGGAAAGATATTCCTAGAGTTAAAGGGAAGTTTGGAGATTCTATTACTAAGTCATTTGCTAATCATATTTATTCTTATCAGGGTATAGATCTGCACTGGAATTGGAATAAATGGATAAAACCTTCTATTTATTTTTTTGTATGGAGGGTCTTTCATGAAATCTTACCAATTGACAATATTCGGCTTAAGAATTGATTCTATGTGCATGCTTTGTAAGAATGCTAAGGAATCTCTGTTATACTTTCAGCTCTTGTTCTTTTGCTATGAATATTTGGAATAATCTTTATGTTTTCTGTAATAGGCAGGATAATTTTTCTGGATACTCTAGCATTGTTGATATTTATGCTTATTGGAACAATAAAGGGCATGAATTTCTATCTAATATCCCTTCTATCATGTTTTGATTTATCTGGGTATCTAGAAATTCTATAAAATTTAATACAGAACATGTTAATGCCAGGAATACTTTTTCTAAGATTTGTGCTTATATGGGTAAAAGTTTTTCTATGTATGGTATGAAATATACAAATAATATGACTATGAAAGTCATTCTTACTAACTTTTCTATTAATTTTATAACTATTACTCATTCTCCTGGTATAAGTTTATGGTGTAAACCCTATGCACCGTATATCAAAATTAACTTTGATGGGAGTTGAAAACAGAATTGTGCTAGTATTAAAGGAGTTTGTAGGATTGGAGTGGTTATGTCCTTTATTGGTTCACTGCTCCTTCTCCTTCTGTTTCTTCTATGGTTGCGGAAGCTGATGCTATAGTATTTGCTCTGTTGATGGCTCGAAAGAATGGTTGGAGTAATGTTATTATTGAAACTGATTCTTTTAATTTATGAAAGATTTGCAGGTTTAATTTGCTATGTCATTGGAGTATACAGTTGCAGGTTAAACGACTTCTTTATCTGGCTAAAGATCTTAATGTGGTGTGGACTTATACTAGAAGAGAAGGTAATGTTGTTGCAAATTGGGCAGCTAAGTTGGGATCATTTCTAAAAGCTCCTTATATTTCTCAAATGTTACCTATTGATCTTTATAGATTGTTTCTTTTAGATCTATAGGTGATTTGATCTGTCGGGTGTGTTAGTTGTATTTTTCCTTTTTTTTTTGGAAAGATGACCCTTTTCTTTTCTTTTTGTGTTTTTTGGATTGTAGGGTGTGTGTATGTAGGACCTCTTTCTCGGGTTTGCAATTTTCTTTTTATGGAATAAAATGCAGAGCTATGATGCTCTTTAAAAAAAAATCTATTATTAATTTTTGTTTATTATGAGTTATTAGCTTGGATTCTTTATTATTACCTTTCCTTTTCTACTATATTTTGTTTTTATTTCTTTTCATACTAGTAGATTCTGTAATGGATATTTATACCCCTCTCTTTGCATCAATAAGATTATTATGGTTCTATTCTAGCAATAATACACAATTCTTATTTATTTACATATTTATTCACCTATACTTTTATATTTTGCATGCATAACATTTCGATGTCATAAATATATGAATGAAAAGGTGTATTCACTTTTTTAAAGAAAGAAAAAGTTGTATTTCTCATGTGATATTAAAGATTTGGGTGGCATGCACGTAAATATGAAAGGTGTTAGATATGTAAATAGATAAGAATTGTGTGGTATGTATGTAAATGCCGGTTAAGCAAGACAGAAAAAACGTCTTAAGTTAAATAAATTCTCTTATATCCAAAGCTAAATTTACCAGGAATGTCCCGTGCAAAATTTGTTTACTATTTTCAATGACCAAAAGAAATATCATCACTTCAGCGTACTAAAGATGCATCCCTTGGTTCTGAAATTATCTGATCATAAAAATCAAGAACAAGGTAAACCTGTGATCAATTCAAACGTATCCTCTGCATGAATCTGTTGTGAGAGTTCAATTATAGAGGGGACCGCTAGATGAAACTTCACCAGGGGTTGCCTATAATCCACATGAACCAAATTATCAAAATTATGGACTGCTGTTACTACAAGTTTCATCAATCTAAACTGTATGTACAGCTGAAATCCTTTAAGAAGCTTAGTATGCAGCTTTAATAACTTCTTCAAATGTGAGATCATCTTGGAATGTATGTATCGCATCTCCAAAATCAGTGTAAAAAAGATACAGATTTATTGTCGATCCTTTTTACAATCTAACAATAATTGGAAACTGTTTCACCACTTCAGGACTATTTCCAATGTGAAATACATTTCTCCTTCGGTCTATCATATAGAATACTGATATACAAATGAGGATTAAAATTCTAAAATTAAAGCAAGAAGATTATAATGGAGAAATAAATCTTTAAGTATTGTGTGATAAGAGAAAATTATCCGAGTAAGAAGTAAATTTTATAAACTGCTACCAAAATGTAATATGCATCCAATCATTAGATGATAATGAAGTCATTAGAAGCCAGGTTAAGAGTGACAAAACCATTGTAAGCTTTCGTCCAATCCAAAGATTCTAAACCTTGAAGTTTCCTTGCTCTCGAGTTACAACCCATCCAAACCCCAATTCATCTCCACTACCCCTTCAAGCCTCCATTAAGCCTTTCCCGGTTTACCAACCTTTAAACCAACATCATATATCTGGGACAAGCCCCCTCCATATCATATCCACGTTCAAAATTTCCTCCGAACTCCACAAAAAATTCATTTCCCTAGGGTTACCTCTTGTTCTCTACATAGAATCTTGACAAGCTTAAACCTTAGTGTTAACTAGCCACTTTAAAGGCTTCTTGCAGTCCCCCTTACACCTTCACAGGCAAAAGCAAGCCATTCCACTTTAAACATCCATGGCCACAACTCCAACTTGGTATTAGAGCCCATAGCTTCAAAGCAACTTCAACATCTATGTCAATATCAATGAAGTATTGAATAATTGGAATCAACAAGAGCTGATAATATATTTACTTATGGGTAAAATTGGTCTTCCTTCTATTTTTTAGAAGTTTAAATTGTTACAATTAGCTTTACAAAGAAATCCAGGACTTTGACATGTCATTAGGCAGGTAAAGAAATAATGCAACATCTCCAAGCAGTCAGAACCCATAAGCCCGAGTCAACCCTAACATAAAATGCAAAAAACTCATTTAAACATGAGAATAACATATATGTGAGCCTGTCAACATGGGGTGTGTGTGTGCACACGCGCTTTAAAGCAAGTGTTGAATGCTTTTTAAAAAATAATAATAATTTATATTTAATTGTTATTTGCATTTGAAGGCTCCATTTTTTTTTTTTTTTATTTGCTTGCATCATTTCTTTCAAAACAAAAATATAAAAATACTTCACTACAATCATAAGTATTTACAAATAAGCATCAATAGATCACCTCCAAGCAAACTTGTAAAAGATTTATCCATTAGAGTTAATGCAACTGAAGCTAGTACCCAAGATATGATAGAAAAATATAAGATTTAAATGAAAAATATGTCATAACATAGAAACCAAATGCAAACTTCCATGAATCAAATGCACTAAATGAAACTTCGGGACAGCCACAGCCTCCTGCCCCTATCATGAAAATCATGAATTGGAAATAGATCTCCCACAAAAACTTAGAGACAACCACTACATTAACAGTACTACCAATTCAAAAAGGAATTTAAATAGGACTGAAAATCGTGTCAGAAGCATTAATAATAATGATCCTTCTGTAGCAGTTAAAATATAAGTACCCAACCTTGATGGATTAAATGATTCACATAGGTTCTTAGTTGGATTTACTCGGATGAAATACTTCTTTGATAGGGGTAGCATGGATGATTATTTAAATACTCATTAATCATAGTGCACAGGCACAAACTCTTGCTACCACATAACCTCTCAGGAATCACAAGTTGGAAACTATCTTCAACAAAACGTTAGGGAAATCATCAGGTTAGAACAATGCCAATTCAAAGGAATTAAATAGGGTTGGAAATCATATTATAATTCTTGGTGATTTTGATGATCCTTCTGGTAGGGTTTAAAAAGAAGCCCATTATTGTAGTGCACAACATAACCCTCTCAAGAATCATAAGTCGGAAACTGATCTACAACAAAACGTTAGGGAATATCATCAAGTTAGAATAATGCCAATTCAAAGGAATTAAATAGGGAATATCATCAAGTTAGAATAATACCAATTTGTCGGCGTTGTTTTGGGTGTGGAGTGCCCGTAAGAAGCTGTCGGTTGCCGGAATCGAAGTCCCGTCGCCCGCTTCGGAAGGACGATTTAATTTACATATATATATAATTTTTAGAAAAATATGAAATCAAACTGACCCCATATTTTCCATAGTTTAAATGAAAGAAGTACATCGCATAGTCATGCATTTATCCCGAAAGACAAACACAAGACTTGAGAGTTGCGCTCGATCAAATAAACTAAGAATATATAACGTCCGTTTAGTTCGCGAAACCATTTTTATTCATTAGACAAGTTCACTTATTTAATATGAAGGATTAAATAGGGTTTATTTTAAATTGGTTCGGAAATCGTTCCTATAAAGGCGAGCTTCTATAGTTAATTACATCTTAAATGACCGAAATCACTTATAAAAACTCTCGATAAAAATCAGGAAATATTATCTTCAAGGAGGTCAAAAGGATAGGATTTTTCAACAAAATCGGACAAAGAGATGTGAAAGGGGATTGCCTCAAAATTGGAACATTTTATTGTAGAATCCAAAGGAAGAGGAACTAGAGGATGTCGGAGATCCGGAGGCGAACCTCGGTGACTTCCCAAGCTATCCTATGGTTTGGCTTTGATTTTATGAGAGATATTATTTAAGTGTTTCATCCTGCCAATTTTATTTAATTAGGGCATACATTTGTGTGAAACGATCACACGAATAGCCTAGAAGATATGAGGATTTAGGTCGTAACGAACGACAACCTCGGAATCCTAAAACGGTTTGGGGCTTATATCGTACAGCAGAGTTATACAAAGGCCCAAAAAAAATTGAGGATTTATGTCGCACTAGGCGAACAACCTCGAAATCCTATGGATTGTTGTTTAATCACTAATGAATGATTTAGTTGGTGAAGACATGTTTCTTATTGAAGATGGCAGTGCTTGCCCACCGCTAACTCCAAGCTCCTGCACGTGAAGATGTTAAGTTTTCAGGTGGCAAGTCACAATATCAAATCGAGCGTGCCTAAGGTCGAGTTCTCTAAACATCCCATGCAAAGATGTTTAAATGTTAGTACAACAGTATAAGCAGGATATAAAGCACGTGAAAACGAAGAAACATGCAGCAGAGTATGATACAACGTGCTAAACAGTAAAGCATGCAGTAGCAGGTACGAAAAATAACATGCTATAAATATAAACAAACCTGTATACCTGGGAGATCCGTTATTTCCTTGAATGTAGCAGGCTAAAGTGTGTCACATGAGTGAAAGCCAGGCAGAAACATCGAATGATTCACAGTAGGAAACTCGGGAAATCAAAAATCATCAAAACCCTCGGGAAAGTCCCGGAAAAAGTACCACGAGTGCTTCATCAAAATCATACGAAAAATCCGAAGAAAACCGCAAGCACTCGAGCTCGGGCTAGGCTCGAACCGCAGTAAGATCGCTCGAAGGGTCGTCGAAGGCTACTCGATCACCCGAGTGTATAGAGCACCCTACTCAACTAGAGGGGTGTCCTACTAAACCTAACTCAGGAGGGTGTTCCTCAACCCAAAACTGATAATCAACAAGTGGACAACCAAGTTTTATAATATAATTTTAAAATTTATATTTTTAGCATGCACGTGGATTTCGATGATACAAAAGAGAGTTTACGAATATTTGTTCAGAAGTGAAATAGTATTCATTCATATCGATTTTGAAAATTGGGATTGTCCACGAGTTGATCATTTCGTCGAGTATCGGGTCACTAAGCAATCTTAAGAAGGTACGGTGCCCCGCTCGCTTTATAACGGTGAATGATACCGTCATCCTACTGGCTCATCGTGGCCCGGAACGAGTCCCGATGTCGCGTAACGGGATATCATTCTACTTCTATCACTCAGCGTGCTTTAGCATCATCGCCGTCACTGCCCCAAAACAAAACAAAACCAAACTTCGAGTGTAGCGGGGAAAACGTGTGAATCAACGAAAAAGAGGAAGAGAAGATTAACCCACCCTCGAATTTGAAGGGTTAGAAAGGCAAATGAGTTAATCTAAAACTCCCCTAAGACATGTAATAATAAAACACTGAAAGCAGAGCCCAAGATCCTTGAATCGACCCCGAGGGTGTCATTTTCTCGCTTGGGTGCAATTAGATCGAAAAAGTTTAAAGCAAACCCCGAGAAAATCGTTCAAGCCTTTAAAATTAAACAAAGAGGACCGGCTTGGGGAAAACTGGTTGTTAACATTCCCAAACCCACACTAGAGTTAAGCTCTCCAAATTTCAAAGAAATCAATGGCTTCTTGAAATCTCTCCTCACAAGCAAGCTAAAGAAAACCCCCATATCATCACAATAGGTTCCATAGGCAAGGATAGCAAGAAGCAAAACCACCCTCACCTCAACTACTCCGCTAAAACTCACGGTTGAAGCACAAACAGGAAAGGAGGCTCATGGCCAAAGTGTAAACTCAAAGTAGGAAAGGAGGGGCTGCTCAAAATATAGCCTTTAACACATAAGAAAATAAATGGACAACCTCTTATAAAGCCACCCAAACCAAATTTTAGTTTCACATAGGAAGAATGCCCCACATACAATCACTAATCATCTCACTTCATGAGCAAGCCAACACAAGGCATAAACCCGAGCCACCATGAGGCAAGAACCGAACCAACATAAAAGCTACGACAGCCCCAACACAAAGTTGGAATCAAAACAGGCACAAAACAAAAAAAAAACATAAGCCGTTACAGGGCTGAAAATCGAGGCCTCACAAAGCCCAAATTGAATCCGCTATTTATAAAAATTCAGCCCAACACAAGGGGGGAAAATCAGGTCACCAAAGCATGCCTCAAAAGTTTTGGAAATTATGATTTTGATTTTTGAAAACATTTCTAGTAAAATAGGGCAGCCATATAAAGCAAAACCTTGCCCACGACAAAGCAAAATCGAGCCCACAGTAAGGCCAAAACCGATTCCCGCAAAGCTTTTAAACCGAGACAAACATAATATATCAAAATAAGCTCTCGGGTAAAGGCTAAAGCAAGCAAACCAAGCCTCCAAACAAGGCCGAAAATGGATCATGCTCTTCCCGAAATGAATTAAATAAGTGGGCAAACTTAGGCTGCAACAACATCCTCCTATTCCCAATATATACCAAAACATAAAACTACCACATGCTTGCAAGCAAGAACAAACATAGAAATATCCGAAGTCTTCATAACATGCTTTTATGAAGGGCTAGACTTCCATATATTCAAGACATAGAGCTATTATATGCTTCACATAGGGACAAACATGGAGCTTCCCAATTTAAACTAAGCTTCTTCCTAGCATGCTCTTTGGTAAGGAAAAGTTACAAGGAATGAAAACCAAGCCCCACATGCATATTGAAAAAGCCAAATAAATCCTTCCATGATTCATGCCAAGCAAAAGTGAATAGGAAGCCTTACAATATACATCCTAACATGCTTGAAAAAGGAATCATCATCGTCCCAAAAGCCACATTTTAATCACTTCAACTTGCTTTTTGAACAAAAGAAAAGAGAAGAGCTAACATTATTCCATAGCCATGCTTCAACCTCTTTAACCATAGAAAAACAAAAATGGACCGCATTTTATCATTTTAAGCAAGTAGAGAAAAGAAAGGAACCAATGCCATGTTTCCACAACTTTAAGCAAATAATCAAACATATACTTTAAAACATGCTCACATTTAAATCTTTATCCTGTTGAAGTAATAGATTTCCCCAAATGAAACTATAACAGCAAGCTAGCATGCCACTAGAGAGGGGGAGCAAGAAAACATCATTCATGCAATTAGATAAGGCATTCTGTAGCATATAAACACCCCACCGAATCAATAAACAGGAAAAAAAACGCACCAGCAGCAAGGTTACGGGTACCTGGGGCTAAACCGAAGAGGAGAAAGGGGTAGAGAGAGTTACCAGCTCGTATAGAATACACAGGAAGCAAGACAAAAGCTCAGGAAACAATCCAATAGCACCTCCCCCTTCTTCACAAGAAATTCGGGCCCCAACCCCAAACCATCCCAGAATGGGTTCCTATAGGTGAAGGGGGAAGAGGAGTGCCGCTCCATACCTGTGGAGTCGAGTAGGCTCGGGTAAGGTACAAGAGAATGGGGGAAAATGCCGCAAGGAGGATCGGGCCACTTGCACACGCGCCGCAGGGATAACCCTTGCGCAAGAAATGTCGCGGGATGAGAATGGGAGTGATCGCGAGAGGCTCGAGGAGTAACGGCCGCAAAGGGGGAACGATCGAGCGCGGGAGAGGGATCGAGCGAAGCTTCCAGGGAGCTCACGCGGGAGAGACGAAGTCAACCGAGCGGGGTAAGTGGGTTTTAGGGCTTAGGTTTAATTTAATACATATTTATTATTATTTTATTAAAAATTAAACCCTAAATCACAATTTTAGTCCCCGACAGGCCGTCGTTGCAAACTTAATGTCAATTTTAAGTGAAATTGACGTTCCGGACGCATCGGCGCAGTCCGTTTCGTCATCCGAGGTCGTCTGGGCAACCTCGTCGACGGTCAAGTCAAAATCACATCGAAATTTGGTCTCGTCACAAATTTTGACTCGAGTTCGATCGATCAGAATGGTGCAGGTGTGTAAGACGTGCACGAGGCTGTCCTAATGTCCAGTGGTCCTATAGGGACTCGATTTGAACTCCTAACGTCAACTTCGACCGGCTATAGACTAGCGGTACGGAACCTCGTACAGGATTTCAAGAGTAAAGAATTGGTTTCCAGACACTTTAAAACGAGCTGGGTCCCATCACTAGGAATCTAGGATCGTCGGGGAAGCTCTTGAGGCTAGAATTCTAAATCTAGGAGGAATACTAAACCTCAACCAAAAACGAGGTCAACAAACGGACCCCCAATAGGTGTGGTGTGCTGGGCAAGCACACCGCGCGTATTGGCGTTGACCGACAAGATCAACAAAACCAATACAAATGTTCCAAGCCAAGACACTCAGAACAAAGCAAGGAAAGAGTGACGAAGGTTTCCGCTGGGGAATGTCAGGTAAATCTCCAAAACTGAAGATTCCAGAATTCTCGCTGAGGAATCAGCAAGTGGATATTCAATCAAAATTGAAGATTAGAAACTCTCGCTGAGAATTGGAGAGTGGAATTGGAATTATCAAATTTCAGATGTGTATTGAGAATGGGAAATAATATCAGGTATTGATCCCGAGGTGTGGATCGAAATACAAGTAAAATTTGTGGTAGAAGAAGAGAAAGGATGTCATACTCCATTTAAGGGAGTCTTATACCGATCTCGAAAGATTGAGGATAGGATGCCTTGAATTAATCGAAGGGCTTATTCCCTCAACCTCAGGAATATCGTTTGAAAGATTGCAATAGGAGGGTCTCCTAAAGCAACGCGGAATCGGATATGAAATTCTCATCCTCTAAAATATCGTGAGAATCATTGCAAAGCAATACGGTATCGGATACTGAGATCCTCTATCTCTAAAATATCGTGAGAATCATTGCAAAGTAATGCGGTATCGGATGCTGAGATCCTCTACCTCTAAAATATATCAGGAGATCATTGCAGAGCAATGCGGTATCGGATGTTGGGATCTTCTACCTCAAAAATTGATAGGGGATCATTGCAAAGCAATGCGGTATCGGATACTGGGATCTTTTACCTCTAGAATATATCGTGAGATCATCGTAGCGAATGCCAGTATCGGATACCGAGATCCTCTACTTCTAAAATATATCGTGAGAACATCGTAGAAGAACGCGCAGATCTGATACCGAGATCCTCTACTTCTAAAATCGATAGGAGATCATCAGCAAAGCAATGCGGTATCGGATACCGGGATCCCCTACCTCTAAAGTATATCAAGAGATCATTGCAAAGCAATGCGGTATTGGATGCTGAGATCCTCTACCTCTAAAATATATCAGGAGATCATTGCAAAGCAATGCGATGTCTGATACTAGGATCCTCTACCTCTAAAATATATAAGGAGATCATTGCAAAGCAATGCGGTATCGGATGCTGGGATCCTCTACCTCTAAAACATATCGGGAGATCATCAGCAAAGCAATGCGGTATCTGACGTCGAGATCCTCTACCTCCAAAATATATCGAAGATCATCGCAAAGAACGCTAGGTATTGGATGTCGGGATCCTCTACCTCTAAAATATATCAGGAGATCATTGCAGAGCAATGCGGTATCAGATGTTGGGATCCTCAACCTCTAAAGTATATAAGGAGATCATTGCAAAGTAATGCGGTATCGGATACTGAGATCCTCTACCTCTAAAACATATCAGGAGTCATTGCAAATCAATGTGATATCGGATACTGGGATCCTCTACCTCTAAAATATATCAGGAGAACATTGTAGAGCAATGCGGTATAGGATGCTGAGATCCTCTACATCTAAAACATATAAGGAGATCATTGCAAAGCAATGCGGTATCAGATGCTCAGATCCTTTACCTCTAAAATATCAAAGGAGATCATTGCAAAACAATGCGGTATCGGATGTTGGGATCCTCCACCTCTAAAATATATCGGGAGAACATTGCAGAGCAATGCGGTATCGGATGCTGAGATCCTCTACCTCTAAAATATATAAGGAGATCATTGCAAAGCAATGCGGTATCGGATACTGAGATCCTCTACCTCTAAAATATCGAAGGATTGCGATAGGATGAGATCCTAAAGCAACGCGGAATGGGATGTAAAATCCTCATTCCCTAAAATTTGATACATGAAAGATTTTCGTTAAAGGAAACAGATCAAGTGAGAATATGGGGATGTTTCATATCCCACTCAAAGAGTCGACCGAAAAGGATCTTGTTTGGGAATGGATGTGATTCCATGCCAACAGAACCGATCGAAACTCGCGGCTTCGTGTCAATAGAATCAGCTGATCCTTTCTCAAACGACAAAGAATTAAAGGGATATTAATCACAGTCTCAGACTGGAGAAATCAGATTTGGAATTTGATATGTGAATTTGGGATAAATTCGTGCAACTTGTGCTGTGCAGAAGTTTGCTGAAAAGTCTGTGCAGAGATTTTTTTGAAAAAAATTTTTCAAGCAGAAATTTTTTTGAATGTTGACTTTTATTTTGTTCCACTTATTTTGGGATTTGAACCCAGTTTTAGACAAGCGCGCCATCTGAGCTCTAAGAACGAGTCTTTGTCTTTGAAACACAAGGTACGTGCTTCCGAAGTATCGTCCATCGACTAGGACCGATCGTTGAAAATAACTCACTCTTTAAGGTGCTATCGGAATTATATTCTTTCTAGTACCTATAAAGGTGTGTTATATCTAAGGACGTCACAGCTGAAGTGGCCGCAATTTCGTAGCTTTGTTTGTAGCAGTCATCATTTGATTTGTTGCAGATTCTGTGAAGGTTGTTAAAGTTGTCTTCGAGAAATCTTTATGACGTTCTTCGAGTTGAAGTTGAAGTTGTTTTTGTTGGACACTGAAAGATACAACTTCAGAGTCGAATTTTCATTAACTGCTAATATCATCATCATTTATTTAATTCTTTCTTTCTGGGCCTAAGCAGATTTCAGAATTTCCGGTCGTGTGATCAAAATATTTTTCATTGTCCGAAGATATTTCTGAGCCAATTAATGACCGACCAAAAGGCATAAAATCACTTTACTCTCTCCAAAGCATAATATCAGAGGAAACTTCTTAAGGTTGTCTTTCAAGTTTCATTAATCGGAAAATTAAGACACCAATTTTTGATTATATGTTTGTCTCAAGCTTCTTCTCAGGGAGCACTCTTTTTCTTTTTCTTTCTTTTTTATTGAGCTTTTCGCTCTCCCTTTTTTTTATTGAGCTTTTCGCTCTTTTTTTTTATTATTGAGGATTATTATATCTGGTGGAGCACATGTTAAAGATTTTGAATGCCTTGATTGAAACATCAATTTTTGATTGTGTGCTCACCTCAAGCTTCTCCTCAGGAACACTTCTTTTTTTTATGCTCCTTTTATTTTCTCGAGAATCGTCGTATCCTGTAAGACATATTTCTGTTAAAGATTTTGAATGTCGAAACTCCCCCAATTAATAATTCTGAAATGTCCCTTAATATGAATCCTGAGATATTATAATTATTCGAAAGTCTGGACCCAGCCACATTGCATAAAATTAAAAGACACGTGATATCCCGAGTCAATTACTCGTATTTCAAGCACACTGCTTCATTTTGAGATCCACTTAGGACCCAGTCTGAATTCCTTAAAGAAAATAACTCAGTTATTAGGGCATTAAAATGATTCTTCCCTGAAATCATCTTTAGCAAAATGCTGAAGTTTTATCGTGTATCACCTCTTCTTGATTGTCTTTCTACTGAATTCTGAATGTCCTTGAACGTATTATTTTTATTTTTGCTGTAGTGGGAAGGTTGGGACCCACGACCCCTCATCAAGTTGTTGTCTCTTTTAACTGTTTTGTGGTGGGAAGGTTGGGAGTCACTACCCATTATCCTTCTCATATCCATTTTGATTGTCAATCTATGGCATTTGAACTTGTTGACAGCTTCGTCGCGGGACTGTCCTTTTGGTGGATGTGTAGACCGGCTTCAGCGATGTTATCGTTTCTGTCACTTGAAGAATTTCTGAAAGTCAGCGATGTCCCGTGTCTTGTAGCTTCGACAGAAGTACTAAAGATGACGCGCTCGTCTTATGAACTGGGCATCCTCTATTATTTTATTTTTCAAATTTATTATTTATTCGTGATTGAAGCATCGAAGAGTTGCAATTAGCAAATTAAACAAGCGTGAAAGGACGCGACATGGTTTGATTCGCAAGAAGCAAAACAAACCCGAAGGAGACGAAGAAAGTGCGATGTTTAGGACCCAGTGCGGGACCAACTTCACAACGCACAATGCCCAGGTGGAACTAGTCCACTGACACACCTATCGGGGGTCCGACCCCACACAAAGATCAAAAAGTCCTTAATGACCTCCTGAACCTCCCTGTTCAAAAGGTGATTGAACAAGCGGTTCTGAAGTCCAAAAGAGTTGACCGTACTCACCCAAGAAAGAAATGAGTGAAGCATGTCAACGGAAGAAGGGTAATTTGGTCCATAAGGGACATGATACATTACCGATGCATGAAGATAAGATTTCCTGATTTAAATGGAGAGAGAAGCATTTCTCCAGCGGAGTCGCCAGAGCTGTCGGCGTTGTTTTGGGTGTGGAGTGCCCGTAAGAAGCTGTCGGTCGCCGGAATCGAAGTCCCGTCGCCCGCTTCGGAAGGACGATTTAATTTACATATATATATAATTTTTAGAAAATATGAAATCAACCGACTCCATATTTTCATAGTTTAAATGAAAGAAGTAGTACACCTCAAGTCATGCATTTATCCCGAAAGACAAACACAAGACTTGAGTGTAGCGCTCGATCAAATAAACTAAGAAATATACGACGTCCGTTTGGTCTGCGTAAACCATTTTTATTTGCTGACAATGCTTCCCTATTTAATATGAAGGATTAAATAGGTGTTTATTTTAAGTTCTGGTTCGTAACGCTTCCTATAAGGGCAAGCCCCTATAATTAATACATCTTAAATGACCAAAATCACTTAAAAAAACTCTCGATAAAAATCAGGAAATATTATCTTCAAGGAGGTCAAAAGGATATGACTTTTCAACAAAATCGAACAAATAGGTGTGAAAGGGGATTGACTCAAAATTAGAACATTTTATTGTAGAATCCAAAGGAAGATTGAACTGTAGGATGTCGGAGATCCGGAGGCGAACCTCAGTGACTTCCCAGTTATCCTATGGCTTGGCTTCGATTTAGGAGAGATATTATTTAAGTTGTTTCATCCCGCTAATTTTATTTAATTAGAGCTTACATTTGTGTGAAACGATCACACGAATAGCCTTGAAGATATGAGGATTTAGGTCGTAACGAACGACAACCTCGAATCCTAAAACGGTTTAGGGCTTATATCAGATGACAGAGCTATACAAAGCGCCCAAAAGAAGTTGAGATTTATGTCGCACTAGCGAACAACCTCGAAATCCTATGGATTGTTATTTAATCACTAGGAATGGTTTAGTGATGAAGACATCGTTTTATCATTAAGATGGCCATGTGCTACCACCGCTAGCTCCAAGCTCCTCGTCACGTGAAGAGGCTAAGCTTTCTAAAATGGCAAGTCACAATATCAAATCAAGTAGTCTTACTAGTCGAGTTCTTCTAAACATCCTATGCAAAGTATGTTTAAACGTCAGACAACAGATATAGCAGAGATATAAAGACGTAAAAACAAGAAAACACGCAACAGAAGTATGAGACAACGTACTAAACAAGAAAGATGCAAGATATGCAGTACTGAAAAATAACACGCCGTAAATATAAACAATGCCTCGTATACTCGGAGATCCGTTATTTCTGAATGCAACGAAGTCAAGTGTGTCACACGAGTGAAAGCCGAAGTAAACATCGTCCGTAAAACCCGAAAAGGATCGCGAATGATTCACGGTAGGAAACTCGGGAAATCAAAAAACATCAAAAAAATCGGGAAAGTCCCGGAAAAAGGACCACGAGTGCTTCATCAAAATCATACGAAAAATCCGAAGAAAACGCAAGCACTCGAGTCGGGGCTAGGCTCAGAACTGTGTAGTACTGCTCGAAGGGTCGTCGAAGGCTACTCGGTCACCCGAGTGTATAGAGCCCGCTACTCAACTAGAGGGTTGTCCTACTAAACCTAACTCAGGAAGGTGTTCCTCAACCCAAATCTGATAATCAGCAAGTGGACAACCAATTTTTATAATATGATTTTAAAATTTATATTTTTAGCATGCACGTGATTTCGCGTGATACAAAAGAGAGTTTATCAATATTTGTTTGTAGTGAAATAGTATCCATTCATATCGATTTTGAAAATCGGGATTGTCCACGAGTTGATCATTTCGTCTGGCATAGTGGTCACTAAGCAATCCTAAGCAAGGTACGGGTGCCCCGCTCGCTTTATAACGGTGAATGATAACGTCATCCTACTAGCTCATCGTGCCCTGGAACGAGTCCTGATGTCACAGAATGGAATATCATTCTACTCTATCACTGGCGTGCCTTTAGCATCATCGCCGTCACTGCCCCAAAACAAAAAAAAACCAAACTTCGAGTGTAGCGGGGAAAACGTGTGAATCAACGAAAAAGAGGAAGAGAAGATTAACCCACCCTCGAATTTGAAGGGTTAGAACGGCAGATGAGTTAATCTAAAACTCCCCTAAGACATGTAATAATAAAACACTGAAAGCAGAGCCCAAGATCCTTGAATCGACCCCGAGGGTGTCATTTTCTCGCTTGGGTGCAATTAGATCGAAAAAGTTTAAAGAAAACCCCGAAAAAATCGTTCAAGCCTTTAAAATTAAACAAAGAGGACTGGCTTGGAGAAAACTGGTTATTAAGATTGCCAAACCCACACTAGAGTTAAGCTCTCCAAATTTCAAAGAAATCAATGGCTTCTTGAAATCTCTCCTCACAAGCAAGCTAAAGAAAACCCCCAAATCATCACAATAGGTTCCATAGGCAAGGATAGCAAGAAGCAAAACCACCCTCACCTCAACTACTCCGCTAAAACTCACGGCTGAAGCACAAACAGGAAAGGAGGCTCATGACCAAAGTGTAAACTCAAAGTAGGAAAGGAGGGGCTGCTCTAAATATAGCCTTTAACACATAAGAAAATAAATGGACAACCTCTTATAAAGCCACCCAAACCAAATTTTAGCTTCACATAGGAAGAATGCCCCACATACAATCACTAATCATCTCACTTCATGAGCAAGCCAACACAAGGCATAAACCCGAGCCACCATGAGGCAAGAACCGAGCCAACATAAAAGCTACGACAGCTCCAACACAAAGTTGGAATCAAAACAGGCACAAAACCAAAAAAAACATGAGCCGTTACAGCGCTGAAAATCGAGGCCTCACAAAGCCCAAATTCAATCCGCTATTTATAAAAATTCAGCCCAACGCAAGGGGGGAAAATCAGGTCACAAAAGCATGCCTCAAAAGTTTTGGAAATTATGATTTTGACTTTTGAAAACATTTCTAGTAAAATAGGGCAGCCATATAAAGCAAAACCTTGCCCACGACAAAGCAAAATCGAGCCCACAAGTAAGGCCAAAACCGATTCCCGCAAAGCTTTTAAACCAGGACAAACATAATATATCAAAATAAGCTCTCGGGTAAAGGCTAAAGCAAGCAAACCAAGCCTCCAAACAAGGCCGAAAATGGATCATGCTCTTCCCGAAATGAATTAAATAAGGGGGCAAACTTAGGCTGCAACAACATCCTCCTATTCCCAATATATACCAAAACATAAAACTACCACATGCATGCAAGCAAGAACAAACATAGGAATATCCCAAGTCTTTATAACATGCTTTTATGAAGGGCTAGACTTCCATATATTCAAGACATAGAGCTATTACATGCTTCACATAGGGACAAACATGGAGCTTCCCAATTTAAACTAAGCTTCTTCCTAGCATGCTCTTTGGTAAGGAAAAGTTACAAGGAATGAAAACCAAGCCCCACATGCATATTGAAAAAGCCAAATAAATCCTTCCATGATTCATGCCAAGCAAAAGTGAATAGGAAGCCTTACAATACACATCCTAACATGCTTGAAAAAGGAATCATCATCGTCCCAAAAGCCACATTTTAATCACTTCAACTTGCTTTTTGAACAAAAGAAAAGAGAAGAGCTAACATTATTCCATAGCCATGCTTCAACCTCTTTAACCATAGAAAAACAAAAATGAACCGCATTTTATCATTTTAAGCAAGTAGAGAAAAGAAAGGAACCAATGCCATGTTTCCACCACTTTAAGCAAATAATCAAACATATACTTTAAAACATGCTCACATTTAAATCTTTATCCTGTTGAAGTAATAGATTTCCCCAAATGAAACAATAACAGTAAGCTAGCATGCCACTAAAGAAGGGGAGCAAAAAAATATCATTCATGCAATTAGATAAGGCATTCTGTAGCATATAAACACCCCACCGAATCAATAAACAGGAAAAAAAAACGCACCAGCAGCAAGGTTACGGGTACCTGGGGCCAAACCTAAGAGGAGAAAGGGGTAGGGAGAGTTACCAGCTCGTGTAGAATACACAGGAAGCAAGACAAAAGCTCAGGAAACAATCCAACAGCACCTCCTCCTTCTTCACAAGAAATTCGGGCCCCAACCCCAAACCATCCCAGAATGGGGTTCTTATAGGTGAAGGGGGAAGAGGAGTGCCGCTCCATACCTGTGGAGTCGAGTAGGCTCGGGTAAGGTACGAGAGAATGGGGGAAAATGCCGCAAGGAGGATCGGGCCACTTGCGCATGCGCCGCAGGGATAACCCTCGCGCAAGAAATGCTGCGGGATGAGAATGGGAGTGATCGCGAGAGGCTCGAGGAGTAACGGCCGCAAAGGGGGAACGATCGAGCGCTGGAGAGGGATCGAGCGAAGCTTCCGTGGAGCTCACGCGGAGAGACGAAGTCAACCGAGCGGGGTAAGTGGGTTTTAGGGCTTAGGTTTAATTTAATACATATTTATTATTATTTTATTAAAAATTAAACCCTAAATCACAATTTTAATCCCCGACAGGCCGTCGTTGCAAACTTAATGTCAATTTTAAGTGAAAATGACGTTCCGGACGCATCGGCGCAGTCCTTTTTGTCATCCAAGGTCGTCTGGGCAACCGCGTCGACGGTCAAGTCAAAATCGCATCGAAATCTGGTCTCGTCACAAATTTTGACTCGAGTTCGATCGATCGAATCGAGTGCAGTGTGTAAGACGTGCACGAGGCTCGTCCTAATGTCCAGCTGGTCCCATAGTGACTCGATTCGAACTTCGACGTCAACTTCGACCGGCTATGGACTAGCGGTACGAACCTCGCATGCGGATTTCAAAGAAAGAACGGTGGTTTCCAGACACTATAAAACGAGGTGGGTCCCATCACTAGGAATCTAGGATCGTCGGGGAAGCTCCCGAGGCTAAAATCCTAAATCTAGGAGGAATACTAAACCTCGACCAAAAACGAGGTCAACACAATTCAAAAAGGAATTTAAATAGGACTGAAAATCATGTCAGAAGCATTAATAATAATGATCCTTCTGTAGCAGTTAAAATATAAGTACCCAACCTTGATGGATTAAATGATTCACATAGGTTCTTAGTTGGATTTACTCGGATGAAATACTTCTTTGATAGGTTTATCATGGATGATTATTTAAATACTCATTAATCATAGTGCACAGGCACAAACTCTTGCTACTACACAAACTCTCAGGAATCACAAGTTGGAAACTATCTTCAACAAAACGTTAGGGAAATCATCAGGTTAGAACAATGCCAATTCAAAGGAATTAAATAGGGTTGGAAATCATATTATAATTCTTGGTGATTTTGATGATCCTTCTGGTAGGGTTTAAAAAGAAGCCCATTATTGTAGTGCACAACATAACCCTCTCAAGAATCATAAGTCGGAAACTGATCTACAACAAAACGTTAGGGAATATCATCAAGTTAGAATAATGTCAATTCAAAGGAATTAAATAGGGTTGGAGAACATATTATGGGCCCGTTTGGGGCGTATTTTTTCGCGTGGAACAACGTCCCCCGCGAATCTGGCCCGTTTGGGGCGAAGGTTTGATCGCGGTGGCCCCGACGCGCAGCAGAACTCGGGCCGCCAGATCCTACCCGTGGTCTGCTTTTACTACGAGCTTTACCCGTCGCAACTCCTCTCCAGCCCTTCCCGCCGTGATTCGTCTTTGGGGACTGGATCCGCCTAAGTAGCTGCGGAGAAAACCCGGATACGAGCATGCGTCTTCGCTGGTGCCTATCTTTCGGTTCGCCTTCTTTGTAGGAACGCCGAAAAATGCCTGGTAAGAACGGTATCCTCTCCCACATCTCTTTACTCTCTCTTATCTGCTTCTTGAGCTCGCATTACCCGCTTCTCCACCTCACGTTCGCCTCCATCTCTCGCATTTCATGAAACTCCACCCAAACCTTAAGTTATCGTCATCTAAACCGTAGGAATTGGTGTTAGATCTACACATTCCGCATCCAAGTTATGCTTGCAGTCGAAGCCCTAGAAATCCTAGGGCAGATCCAAGTCCTCATCATAGATAAGCTTCAAGTGAAAAAATTTCTTGGTCTCCTTTCTGCTTCGTTTCTCTATATCCGTTGATGAAGATAGCCTTTTCTATAATGAATCGCCTGATTTTTATTTTTTATTTTTTATTACCGATGCATCGAATTGCCATCTCTTTAATGAATCTGCTCATCCTTGCATTTCTAGTTTAAAAGTTTTAGTTCCACCACAAATATTCTTATGGCTAAAGATAATGATTCCATTGTGTTGTAAGAGACACTAAATTGCTCTGTTTTCGTTTTGAGTAAAAGCATTAATTGTCGTTGCATGTTGTGATCTGTTGAATAATTTGAGCTAAAGAATTGAGAGCAGAACTAGTAGAAAATAAGGGATTAAATCAAAGATAAATGTCCCTATCATTTCTCGTACATAATCCCATTCAAAGAATTACTTAATTTTACTTTATTACATTTATGCTACTCAATTCTTTCGTATGACCTCCAAAATATTATGTAAATTTTCATAAAAATTAAAATTTACTTACAATCTTCTTTTAAACAGTTTTACCAAACGGGGGCAATATTATCATTTTTCCGTAATAATACTTGACATAATGCTTTCATACATACTGCACTAAACAGATAACTGAGCTTCTCAAGTAGCAGTTTTCAGGCAAAGATAACTATAACTGAAAAGCTCGCAATCGCCCTAAACTGTACCTCTATAATTGTTGATGATTTTGATGATCCTTCTGGTAGAGTTAAATTAGAAGCCTATCCTCGATGGTGTATGACCTAAATAAGTTCTTAGATTGGATTATTGATGACTTTGATTTACGTGTACAAATAACTATCAAAGAACTAATTTTGCTAAAATAAAACTAACAAAACATAATAAAATATATTAGCATAAATTACTGCCAAAGAACTGAGAAATGTAGAACATAAAATAAGTTGAATATATAAAAAGGAGATGCTAAAATCTAATGGGCTGTTAGGCTTGCTGCAAAAGGGGTGTAAAGTAGGGGTGTAAGTGAGTAGAGCCTACTCGTAAGCTGGCTCAAGCTCAGCTCAATAAGTGGCTCGATGAGCTAATAAGCCAAGCTCAAGTCAGCCATGACTCGACTCGTTAGCTTGTGAGCTGGCTCGTTTAAAAAATATTAATATAAAATATACTCAAAATATATTAAATTTCAATGTTTTATCTTAAAAGCATTCAAAATATTTAAAAAATAATATTTTGTATTGTATATTAGGTGATCTCTTATCTCCTAATTTATTTATCATCTTATTATAATACTAGCTTAAATTAATATCATTTCTCACTTTCATAATAAACAAGTCGACTCGTGAGCCGGCTCGAATTCGTTGACTTAAGCTCGAGCTCGAGCTCGTTGACATAATTTTCAAAAAACTTTTGATTAGCTAAAACAAGTTTTATTGATCAATATTTATCAATAGTAAAAGCTTGTAATTAAGTCGCATTGAATCAAAATTTATTCATGGGTGATGACAAAATCCTACAAATAACACTAAAGATTTTCTGCATAAGATTTTTAGAGAGAGAAGCTCTCGAATCTTACTACTTGTTCTAGACACCTTCCAAAAGACACGTCAAACTATTATCTTTTGAACCTGTCTTTACAGAATTTCGACGCTATAAAAATCTACATTTTGATATCATAAATAAAGAGAATACATCATAGGATTTCTGCACGACAACACACAATAATCCAAAAGAATTGTCGTCTTTGTCGGCCAAACTGGCAAAAGTTATCCCCTAATAGCTGAGGTCAATGATGAAGTTGCCAATTCTCTAAGTGAAAACACTGACCTTAGTTGAATTTTGGCGATTCTCTTGCCTTAAGCAGGTGTTGCATAAGCTTGGCTAAGTTGATCCTAAGATTGGGCGAGTCAGCCTTGTTATTAGACAAGAAAGCCTCGTGGCTATGCAACTAGGTCTTCTGATGGGGAAAGCATGCCCTAACGAGATCCCATATGCTTATGTGACTGTGATAGCCTTGGTGAGTTTCTTGAGATCCAATGATTATGTTGACCTAACCTCTCTCATCCTGCTAATTCGAGTCAGCCAAACTCTAGCTAAACAAGTCCCTAAGATATTTATATGTACAAGTCTTAGCCAAGGAATTAGACATAGTGTTAAGCTCTGAGATATATAGATTTTCAAGGATATTTTTATCATGCTAGCTTAATTTAAAAAAAACAATTGACTTTTACTTTAAAATCTAAAGTATTTATCATCCCTGCAACCACTTCCAAGCCTAAAAATAGAACTGCCCATCCTATAACATGAATTGAGATGTCCTTAAGAATATTAAGGATATTACCTGCCTTAGCAGAAAAGTGAGACATTCTTTCTTTTGATGAGATATATTTCTTAGTATTATGAATTGCAAAGAAAATTAGTATAATACTGTTGACCTCACTTTTGTCGAGGTTTAGTTTTCCTCCTAGACTTTAGGGTTCTAGCCTTAGGAGCTTCCCCGACGTTCTTAGACTCCTAGCAGTGGGACCCACCTCGTTTTAAAGTGTATGAAGCCACTTCGTTACTCTTTTAAAGTCCCGCACGAGATTCTGTACCTCTAGCTTATAGCAGGTTGGAATTGACGTCAAGAATTTAAATTGAGTCCTCATAAGACCACTGGACATTAGGACAGCCTCGTGCACATTTTGCACCACTGGACGCACAAATTCCTCAATTTACGGACTCAACGCCTTCAGGTACTCCTCAACGGATCGAAGCTGAGGCCAGTTCATCGAGACGACCGACGTCAAGTCAAAATTCCAGAAAAGTTCGGATTTGATGCGCTTTTGGCCCGACCGACGACGAAGTTGCCCGAACGACCTCGGATTGCGAAATTGACTGCGCCGATGCGTCCAGAGCGTCGAATTTGCTTAGGAAGGACATATAATTTGCTATGGTTCGGGGCACGGACAAATTTCACGAATTTCGACGTGTTTCAAATAACAAAATTCTAAAAATATTGTTTTTTTTTATATATTTCTTTTCCTTTTTAATCTCTACCCGTGCCCTAATTTGGTTGGCGTTACTCGGTCCTTCTTCCCGCGCCCGAGCTTCGAGCCTCCCTCTCGCCTTTCTCTTCTTGTGTGAGCCCTAGGGCTCGGCCAAGCTCACCATGTGAGCCTCACGTCTCTCTCGAGGTCCCCCCCACGACCTCTACTGGCCTGAAAAGGCGTCTGGCCCTGTGCAACCGATTCTTCTCTGCTCCCTCTGTGGCTTTTCCTCCTCTGTTGCCACCCCCTTCTCTCAGTCCTGGTTCCCTTTTGGACTCACCTCCCTGGTAAGCTTAGGCTTTACCTCCTCCTCCCCTCTGGCTATTTATACCCCCACTTGGGGAGCTCTCAGTGGTTAGCCGAATTTTCCCGAAGGAGGGGAGGTGTCGCGGATTGATTTGTGGATTCCCTGTTCTTCTCGTGTGCTAGTAACCCCTTTCTCCACTTCCTCTCTTTCTCGGTTGCGCTTGCCGTGGCTTGGGGCTGGCTTTGTTTGGCCTGTTTCTCTGTTGGTTGGCTTGGATAGATGCCTATGTGTTGTGATTTGGCTTGTTTACTTGTTTAAAAGTGATTAGTGAGACTCCCCTCTCCTCCTTAGTAGCATTGTAGTTCCCCTTTTCTTTAAAGGGAGGAGGGGAGGAGAATTAATGAGTATGATGGCTTGATGTTTACCTTGCAAACAATTTTAAACTTTCCATCTTTCCCACCTCCTCATATGAATGGCATGGAATGGATATTTGGCTTTTAGGAGAGACTTTGGTTTTATATTTTACAAAAACATGCTATATCCCTCTTGCAATAGGTTGTAGCTTTATGCTTGGAGATGTATGTTGGCTATGAAATTCATCTTGTTCTCTTTCTATTTCAAAAATAAAAAAAAGGAAGTGAAGGAAATGAGGATTGATTCATGTTGCACCTTGCAAGTCCTATAACCTCTATTTGTTTTACCTCTTGAATGTGATAGTATTGCACATGTGACATGTAAATGCAATGATAGGATTGTAGTTTTAAACGGCATGCTTCTTTACTTGAAAGTTCGGAATCCTCATGCATATCCCTTGGGTATCAACATATTTGTTCCTCTCTTTTGCTTGGGATTTAAATGTTTGAAGTGCGGGAGCCTTTATGTTTTGAGAATTTGAAATTTATGAGGCATCTTAGGCCTCTATTTGGCAAAATGTGAAATGTCGGGATTTCATTTAAAAACTTAAAGTGAGAGGGGTGTACTCCCTCTCCGATTCATGTTATTAATTTCATTCTGATTAGTTATTTTTGAAGGATTGAAAAGCATGTTTTAGAACTCTACATTTCTTTATTCTTATGCAAGTGTTGAATGTGATAGCCTAGTTTCAAACATCATTCATGCTAAATGGAATTTGGGGCTCAATGAGAGCTTTAGGCCTTGGCTATTTCATCTATTGAGAATTTAAGCTTGAAATATAAATGTTGGTTGCACTCTTCTTTTAGTTACTGCATATGTGGAGGTGGTTTCGGCCTTGTTGTGTTGCTCGATTTTGGGCCTGTTGTGCCCTGGTTTTGGCCTTGTTGTGCTGCTTGGTTTTGGGCCCATTGTGCTCTGGCTTTGGCCTTGTTGTGCTGCTCGGTTTTGGGCCTGTTGTGCCCTGGTTTTGGCACTGTTGTGCTGCTCGGCTTTGGGCCTGTTGTGCCCTGGTTATGGCACTGTGGTGCTGCTCGTTTTTTTGGCCTGCTTGTGTTGTTTGGTCTGGCCTGCTGCCCCTCAAATTCAGCCTGTTTGTGGTGTTCAGCCAAACCCTGTTATCTCTCGGTTTTGCCTGGCTAGGTGAATTCATTTTGTGATATTTGGTAGAACCAGATTGTGATATTCGTTGGATTATGTTTTAAGAAGTGTGAATTTGAAGTTTGAATATTTCTCGTACTCAAATGTACGTCGGACTTCCCCTTTCCGTTTTTGTCGGTTTGCATTTGTAGTGGTGCTTACTCTATATTTGTGAATTGAGTCTAGTTTCTCATAGCGAGTGTTTTGAGTCTGGTTTGGGGTTCAAGGGGCCAAGAGTAGAGGTCTAAAGTTTAGGGGTCTTCCCCGCAGCTTTATCTTACGTTTCTTTTCTTTGCCTTTACCTGAGTGTTATGGGAATGGGTTCTGCACTGCTTAGGTGTCTAGTTCACTTCACGAGCATGACGGCACGTTTAGGACCTTTCTTTAGGACGAGTGAGGATTGTCGGGAGTCCGGAATGATTGACCTGAGTTGATCGATTTTGAGAACCAATTCACCTCATTTTACGACTCTGTGTTAGGTGAATTGTTTTCTCCTCCCTCCTTTCATTGATCCCTCATCCCTTGATTTTCTCCTTGCTTCTTGGTTCAATATCCGCACATACGGGACGCGTAGGTGTGCACATATAACCCTTTAGAGTATATGTGGGCCATCAAACAAGCGCTCGTAAGTAGGCTGGTTAGGGTCGAGGACGGTGATGATAGTGCTTATGTGTGCTTAAAAAGAGGGAATATTAGAATCGAATCCCTTTTCGAGTAAAAATCTCCACCGGAGTCGAGGCTAGTGATCGACGATCGCTATTCGCCAATTCTTGCGAGATCGTCTGCCACTAATACCCTTAAGTTGTTAGTAGTCTTAGCTCGATTATGCTGATTGGCGCATGTGATCGTATCTACTTTATAAAAACAAATATTTTGAAATAAAATTTCCTCTACAACAAAATTACTTCTTACCCATAAATTTTATATGCATGCAAACTGAAATGAATGAAAATTAGTAAAGGTCCACATCTAATTACTCGAGTCGATGTTAGGACTACCCTCAGTAGGGTGTCTGTCTGGTAGCTCTTATCCAAGATTGGGATGTACACAACCCAGCTCTGAGTCATCCCCGCCATCGTGCTTATGGTCTTTTTTCAGATGTCCCATGGCTTTCTTACGGTTCTCCATGAGTTTAGCGGGACGTCTGTGAGCTTTTTAGTGTTTTTATGGTTTTTTCTACGATTTTTGTATTTGTTCATGATTTTCTTTGAGGTTTCCCATACTTCTTTGCTTTCTTTCTCGATTTTCTTTCGTCTTTCTTTTGGGGTTTTCTTACTTTTGATTTTCTTTTGGATTTACTACCGGATTTCATGCTTCACCTTTCCTGCACATACAGTAGCACCCTTACTCAGGTTTTTCTTACTGTGTCTACTTTGTCTCTTTTTGTGCTAATCCCTTTCTTGTAGGAAATAAAAATGAAAATAACAAATAAGTAGCGACGCACCACAGGTAATCGACGCTCACAGTACTTTCATAGTACCACTACTCCTTTTTCTCTTACTGTAGCACTCATTTACTTTACTTCTTGTTGCATATATTTCTTGTTTAGTACAACATGTTTTACTTTCTACAGCATATACCCCTGCTTAGCATAACATGTTTACCGTAGCACACTTGTTTAGCATAACTTGCCTGTGATACATGTCTCCTGCTGTTTACTATAGTATGTTTTACTTTTTTTTAGTACATACTCCTGTCAGTTTACTGCTTAGCGTAGCATATTCCTATTTTCTTGCTATCACTGTTTTACTATTACTGTAGTATACACTCACGTTTGCAATAAAATGAAATAAAACAAAGACCAAACAATTTGCATGTTAACATTTAATAAAACACCGACCAAATAATTTGCATGTCCACTTTTAATAAAAAAAAGGAAAATAATAAAATGAAATAAAACACCGACCAAACAATTTGTATGTCCACTTTTAATAAAAAAAAGGAAAATAATAAAATGAAATAAAACACCGACCAAACAATTTGTATGTCCACTTTTAATAACAAAACTTTGAATCTGCAGTTCAACACTATTACGACGTGGAGTCTGGAGCACAACTCCGAGGGCAGCACGACCACCTTCAACAGCAAAACTTGTGTCTACATCAGCAAAGCCGTCCCTTAGTCTAAATAACAAACCATGTGACTTCGCAGCAATTCGCCTAGCTGCAACATAAATCCTCACATTTTCTTTTAGCGCTTTGTACAGATGTTGTCATGCAATATAAGCTCTAATTCGCTTTAGGATTTTGAGGTCGTCGTCCGATACGACGTAAATCCTCCTATCTTCCAGGTGATTTCAGATAATCAGGTAATTATGTAAGTGTAATCCCTGTAATTAATTAGCAGGATTGAAACTTAAATAAATTCATTTCCAAAAATTTAAAGCCCAACATTAGGATAATCTGGGAAGTCATCGAGGTTCTTCTCGAAATCTGTGACGTCCCCTACCTTTCTTTCCTTTGGACTCCTATGAAAACTGTTCCAACCTTGCGTCTTTCATCTATTGGATTTACTACTACCACACTTCTTCGAAAACCCTACCCTTGAATTCATGAAGACAGATACCCCTGATCTAAATCGAGAGTTCTCTCAGGCGACTTCAATCGTTTGAGAGGTAATTGACTATATGGCTCATTTCATAGTGAGACTTTATGAACTCAGTAATATAAACCCTATTTAATTCTTTTGTATTAAATAGTGAAATTTATTTGGTCCATATAAAGGTTCGTTGCACTGTAACTGGATGTCATGAATTCTGTAGTTTATTTGATCGAGGGATATCGTCAAGTAAGGGGTCTATTCTTCGGAATAGATGTGTTATTTGCAATATGACGCTCGTTTATTTAAACTACTAAATGAATGGGATTCGTCCATTCTCATTTTTCAAATTTAAAATTTTACTTTTAAAACCAATATATATATATATTAAAGTAAATCTTAAATCACAAAAAAATAATAATTTTAAAATTTCAGCGGCCGACAAATACACCCGTATAATGATGAGATTCATCTTGCTCCATTAGTTGTGTTGGATGTCCTTTTGCTTAAAATTTAATTTGAAAGTTGAAAGCTTAAGAAAAATTTTCAAATATATACATGGAAAGGAAGTGTGGATTAGTTACTAATGAAAATTGTATCATGAATATCGCATCTACACAAACACTTATCAAAGCCTACCTATGGCACATTCTACACCATACTAGGGTAGTTATGTAAATAATACATCTCTACCTATGGCCACTAGATGCTTAATCCCCATCAAACTAAATAGTTATCAGGATCTAATTTTGTGTAATGACTTTCTCATGGACATCACACATCCCCTTTCAAATAGGTCATGACTATATCACATGGATGTATTTTATTATTATGGTGGTAATACTTGTGTAATTAAATATAAAGACAATATCATAAAATTTTTTATGTCAAACTAAAAAATAAGGAACCCCAATCTAAGCTGCATAAATCCAACTCTGACCTCAATCATGCCAACAACCAAAAGGAATATCTACCATCTTGTCGAATTTGATCGACTTAATGATCCATTTGACTTAAAAACCTCTTTTAATGGACAAGAAATTCATAGTAATATGGCAGATAAGACTTTCTTTTCTAAGAATTATGGAAATTTACCTTATGATATAGAAACACCAATTATAGTCTCAATTTTTTGCCTAATTTAAATCTTACACATTACTATCCAGTACCTGACATGATTTAACCCACTTAGTACTGTAAGTTATATAATGGCATTGATGGACCTGATGGTTTGTTTTTTTAGGCCGCCAAATCTAATTGATATAACACATTTTTCTCTGTATTCTTTTCATTATCATTAGCACTTTATTTTCACAATCTTCAATCACTTGTACAATATTAAGTTGAATGAATACTGATAAAATTGTTTTAGATATTTTTCAAAAAATATTTGTTATGGCGATAAATGATGAATATTTTTATTTTTCATTCACGCAGCTTGTTACGCAACCATCAAAAGCAGCATGATTCGTAAAAAACCATGGACTATTTCCTTAGTTTTTATGGTTGTCACCTGATATGCTCTTTTCTTATAGTTTTATCGCTGCACCTAATAGTTTATGGTATCAAGGATTTATAAAGCATTTAGACTTGCAATATAACACAATTCTAGAAGATAAAGATCCATTTTGCAGATGTCTCCACACACAGGTTCCTTAGGAGGTATAATTATCCTATTAGAAGCTTCTAAAGCTACAAATTCATCACCATCCCTACAGACACACGGATGGCAATATAGACAAGGAGAAGATTTCTTCTGACCCTTTGCATGACAATATCAACTTTTAACTTTATAAACTGAAGTTTTTATAGGTGTTGTAGAATTGATGCAACACGCCAAGTCTTTCATAAATCAATCCCAAAATATTGCATTATTTTATAATTTACTTTGAAATGCAATTGAAAGATAGTTCGAAGGATATTACAAGTTTGTTAAAGTTAGTTCGGACTTGTGAGACGGTTGAAAGTTTAAGCATCCGCATCTATGCTCCATGGGGCCTACCTATTCAAATTTAATCAAATTTAAATTAAATGGTATCATCATTCAAGGCAAGGTTTAAGGCTTTCCAACAAATCAAATTCAAATACACATGAAACAAGGAACAAAACAACAAAGTGCGGATGGACGATACCCTCTCTTTTGGTTTGGCAATTGTAAATTGATATTCTTTTGCTTTATAAATAAGTGATGTACTTGCTTTTGATTGTTATTGATTGATTAATAAATTTTGCATGTATTTAATCACAGGTGAAGTTTAATGTTTAATGGTTGATCCTTGTTTTTGAAACTTTGGTGAGTTTCAATGTTATTTAGGAGTCAGTTGTTTGTTTTAAAAAAATGCATTTACAAATAGAAAGTAATTGGACTAAATACATTTTATAAATACAAAAATTATTTGGTTGGATGCAAATCAAATACATTATTATAATTATTATTGTTGTTACGATAAAATTTCAAATGTAATCAATTACAAACGGTGAAGAGTGTGGATGACTTGAGAGGGTGAGGGCAGACAATGTCAAGTAACTAGAGGAAAAACAGGCAGAAGTGGTGATGGGCAGTGCCAAAAATATGTAAGAATCATAAGTGTACGCAAAGAGACATATGGAAATGCCCAATTAAAATGATGTCCAAATACTGAGAAAACAGAAGTTCTAGGCTATTTCGAATTATTCAAATTTTTAATTTGTATATCCATTACTTCAAAGCTAAAGACAAAAAAAATTAAAATGAAGGATATTGAATGCAATGCCCTATTAATAGTGTTGACCAAATAGGCCCTTCGTCCTTCCTTCCTCTCCATCTCTTGGTTTTTCATCATTTACAACTCCCTCGTGACCCTAAAAATAATTCTACAAGTCCATTGTAAGCTTCTTGCACATCCATAAAACTTAAACCATAAGCCTGCTATAAAGTTTTGCGACACTACCTCCACAAACCTCCACTAAGCCTTTCGCTCTTACCAACCCTTAAACAACATCATACCTCTCGGCCAAGCCCAGTCCATATCATATTTAAGCCCAACACTCCATCCAAACTCCAAAAAATAATACTCTTCCTTATATTACCTCTCGAGATTCACATAAAATCCCACAAGATTAAACCCTAGTGTCACTTAGCCGCACAGAAGGCTTCATACATTCCAAAATACACTCTTGCAAGCAAGAACAAGACATTCCAATTCAAACTTCCTCCATTGAAAAATATCAAACACTAATTGAACATGAATGATGTAAATAATTAGCAAATCAAATTCAAATAGATTTAATTCAATTGTGATAAGCTCGTTAACATAGATTTGAGCTCTCCCCTAGACGGCTTGTTAATTCACCAACATGGTTGTTGGCCAACGCAATTTGCAGCGGAAAGCAATCATAAAGATCTCCGTCAAATTATCCCCCATGATCATTTTTCTTCAAGCGGGACAATCTCAATGAAAGAACCATAGAAGATGAAAATGGCAGATTCTTCCAAAGGCAAATAGCGATGGTATGGGAGAGGGGGATTCTGTAAGCCAAGCTACTTCCAGACTATGGGGTCAGTGAAGAGTATGCAAAAGAAAAAGAAAGAACACAACAATGCCAAGTAGAACGCAAAGGATTTACAGTTGTTCAACAATATAGCCTATGTCAACTATCTAGAAAGAAGAAAGGTTTCACAATAACCAATGAAAATTTACATAACTTCTCGGGGTTTCTGCTAGAACGAATAGTACGACTATAACAAAAAATTGAAAGATAACAAAGAATTTTATAACAAGTAGGATTCGAGCCTTCTAAGGAGAGCTTGAAGAATTTAGTTCATATGTCAATATTCTATTTTTATAGCACATGGATGTGCAAGTTTTTTTTTTCCAAGTGGGGGAAGCTTTAGAACCCAGCCTCTTGAGATTAGTCACTTCATTACAAACAAATGAGTTGTGTATTTGAGCGTTAAATGAATATGCGAGATTAAATGTAAAAAGAGTCGCTAAAATTGACAAGATTCATGAGTGAGGTCCCAGAAACCATGAAAAGGATTCATGGGATCCAATGCTGATGATAACAAACAAGTCCGTGCAAACCTCAGGAAGTTATTCAGAAAATGACAAGTTCCCCGTCGTCTGATAAGTTATCATTTTGTTTTTCATTTTTATGTTGTGAATATGGCATTGGAAGCAACCAATAACCATTACACTTAGGGTCCGTTTGGGACAGCAGTCCCCCTGCATCACGGCGGCAGTACGCGAAGTTTTACTGTTTGGTTCGGCATAGTGTTCGTGGAGAGACGCGAATCTTGAAAAACGAGAACTGCGGGTCGAACCCGCAGCCTGCGTGGGGGAGTTGTTCGTAGCGCTAGACCATAGTACCCCTCCCGGCACTGCCCTAACCGAGATACTTCTTCTCGACGCCTCTCACAGCTCCCTTAAACTGGCGGTGGAGGGCGAGAAAGTGAGAGAGAAACAGAACAATGGCGATTCAAGGGGGGGAGGCCATCCACTATTAGTCCGCTCCAAGATCTCTCAGCATGTACTCCTTCGCTCAGGTACTCGATCATTTCTGCTTAGCTAACTATTAGAGATTGCTTTCTTTCCTTCTGTAATGCAACGATGATTTGTCGATGATTGATTATTGTTATCGGTAATGATACATTTGATGATGCGAATGAGCTATTATCTCTGGATATTAATTAAGGCGGTGTTTGGTAGTAGGTTTTGAGCAGGATTTAAGCAAGAACTAACTCAAATCGTGTCAAACTTTTTTTTTTTTTTGGAATTTAACCTTTTTGTCAAGTGAAATTTCATTTTTTTCCTGTTCTGCCCTACATGGCTAAATCCATGATTTGGTGAATCCTGGGGATATGGGTAGTAACATCTTAAATTTGGAAATAAGATCATAGATTATAGACTAAATTTTGTATTCATTTAAATCATAAAATTGGAAAAACAAGTCAAATAATTTTGGAAGATGTATTTAGATTTGGCAACTGCAATGTCGAACAATTTTTTGACATACGATCACCAAAATTTTAAAATTGAATTTTAAGGATTTATTAAATTCTATTTGAGTTAAATTTTAATCGTAGGCAAAAAAATCCCCTAGGTTTAGGGAGATCATATCTTGAAGGAAATTAGATTTTTTTTGTTCTGATTTTGTGATGGTTTATTCACAATCTTTATACTGTAGTAGGTTTAGTGAAAGGAGTAATTGTCAGGTTTGTAAACAATTGCATCTAGCATCATGCTAATACCATGGATTCTCATCAAAATTTAAAGTGGAAAACTAGTGAGCAGATTTGAGTGTTTCAAGTCTTCATTGAATACATCTAATGAGGTTTCAAATTTAATACCTTTTATCACTCTAGAGATCTAAATATTTGATTAATCATGTAAAAATATTATTGTAATTTTCAGCATATGATTATCGCTACACACACTACAAGATTTTGCCATGCTACTGCAAATTAACATCCTCATATTAAGCTCTGTTTTTGCAGGTCTATGATTAGTAATTTTGTAAGCAAAGTCCATTGTACTATTTTTCATTTGTAGCGGCCCATTCTTGGTTGTTTGATAAACTTTGAACTTATCTAATTGATTGATTCTAATATAAATCTCAATGCATCTTAATATGTTCTTTTGCATCAGTGCAATGCTTAAAGCAAGGTAAGTTGAATATTTTTAAATGCATAACTTTCCTTCTTCGAAAGTGTTATTATTATATGAAACAACTTGATTAATATGTGTGAAGGTGGTTTGAACTTTCATTTTGTTTTAAAATGAATTTATGCTTCTGAAGTATCAAATATGTTGTTGTCACAGTTTAGTTTTAAACAGTTTTACTAAAAAAGGCAGAATTCGTCATTTTTCCGTAAATAATGCTTCATAATCGTTTTCACACAATTGCAACAAATAAGAAGTAAACTTTCCCCATAACAAATTTCCTATGAAGACAACTGCAAATTGAAAACCGAAAGCCTTCAATCTGCTCCAAACAGACCCTTAGCGGGATAAAGACTTGTTGTTGTTGTTGTTGTTGTTTATGTTGTGAAAGAGACATTCGAAGCAACAATTACTCTACCTACCCATTAGAATTTTCAAGTACCCATGTTCATCTAAAATTTAAAAAAATATATACTCAACAACTTATTCACTAAACACTAAAACTTAAAACGTATCCTAAAGGACAAAAAATTGCGGAAGTAATTTACAAACTTCTCATTAAAAAAGCACATTTTTTAACTTATCATCCCCATCAATACCGCTGCCGCAAAAACAAAAAGAAGATACACACGTAACAGGGCACGTGAAAGATTCCATTCATAACAAACTGAATAATTTTCTTAGCTGTTTCACGTCGTCTTATACCACAATACTAAAGAGGCTAATCACTCCTTGCTCATTTAACCCGCATATCTACCACTAAAGCACCGCAATAATTCAAAAGAATAGAAGAAAAATAAACAGCCTTAATAAAGACCCCCACCCCAGGTCACCAACACGGCAACACCCTAGACCCTGCTTTTAAAACGCATTCTCAAACAGCAAAGGAAACGTGAAAGCTAGGGTTTTAAGAACCTCGCCAACCCAAAAATCAATAATAAAACAAAACCCTAATTACCAGAGATAAAGAGAAAGAGGTCAAAATCCAGAAATAATTAAGCAGAAATTATTCGAGGAACATTGCTTTCCTTTGTAAAGTGTTCATCAATTCCGCTTGATCGGCGGCGTTAACGGCGGTGCCCCTTTAGCCCTTCTTCCCTCCCGTGCGATCCCGTCGGCCGGAAATTCTGAACGGATAAAGGGATAATTACTTTTAATTAAATATAAATATTCTGTGCGTTTCACTTGTACGCCTTAAATTGTTATTATATTTTAAAACTAATTATACATAAATAATTTTAAAATTTAATATATAATATTGTTAAATCAGAAATAATAATCATGCTATTTGTAATAAATTTAAAAATTATTTTAAAGATACTTTTTTTATTTATTAAGTGCTAGGTTAGGGCGGCACAGTTTTGTCTGTTTTGCCAGCTGAAATCTACATTTTCTCACTGGTCCTGAATATGCGTGATATTATTTTTTCAAATAAAAAAAATTATAATAGCTGCGCGGTTTTTTAAACATTAGATTATGTTTTAGAACTTTCACAGCTGCTTTTTAATAAGTTGCAGCTACGCAAACAAAACATAAATTTTAAACTTAATTAATTGATAATAGATTAAAACTATTATTTTATTCGTCCAATCATTTACTTAAGTGTTTAGTTTGATGAAAATGTGATACCGTGTAAAATAAATTTAATTTAGAGGTAATGTATTATAGTGAAATACTTTGTAGTTGTTTTGTTCACTGTAAAATATAAATGGACGAGTTTTTTTTGTTTGAAATAAAATAGTATCTTTTATTTTCAAAGCTGCACTGGCGGTGACTACAGTAGTGATCGATGGTAGTGACAGCAGTGACAGAGGGAGATAGTGGCAAGCAATGATTTTGGCAGATGTAGCATGAGGGAGGTGATGGTCGTGGTTGATGGCAACATTTGGCGAACAATGGGTGGTGAGTGGCGACACGGCCTGCACGACGATAAATAATATTTTACATTCAACTATATTTTTTGAAATACGTTCAAATCGAACAAATTTCGAATTTAGAAAAATGAACTAATAGTTAAGTTTTAAATACAATGCACTTCTACTAGATGATTGCTATTTTACATTTATTTCAATTTCTACATATCAAACAATTGAATTTTCAAAATCCCTACATTAAGAATATATTGCACTTCTAATCAGGGGTGAACCTAGGTAACGTTCAGAGAGGGTAATTAACTCCCATCAAATTCAGATTTTTACTTATATGCGACAGTAATTTGATCATTTGCCCCTCATAGCAGCTTCTAATGTTGCTGACCAAACATCCCCTTAAGCAAAGCAACGTAATACGTAGAAGATACATGATATAAGTTTAAATTTTAATCTATTTATATATATTTAAAGAATAGTGGTTTGGTAAGGTTCCCTGAATATTTTTCCAATAAAAGTTTTTTAACAAAAAAAAGAAATAGCATTTACATGCATATCACTGAATTCATATTTTATGTAACGGCTAAACTTTTTTCCTTACTTCTATACCATCTTCATAAAAAGTAAAACTCAAATAGATTTTTAAATACATAAGAAATTGAGGGATATGTATGTAAATCTTTCAAATCAATATTTTTCATGAAAATTGGATTTTATTGGACTCTAAAAATAAGACATGCAACGATTGTACACTATCAGACTTGACTCATCAACCAATCACTGTTGACCGTATAAAATGTCTTCTTATTTTTTATATTGAAAAGATTCTTATAGTTTTCCACACGGCGAATGGCTACTTTTATTTTAATGCCATATTTTTTAATCACTATTTAATGTATTAAAAATAGTATATATTATTCAAAGTTATTAGATGGGCACATTATAAAAAATAATATTTTTTATTATTGATAATTTTTCATGTGGGATGTTTGGTCCCCTACAAATGAAGCGCAATATTTTTTTTTTGAAGGGCTTTTAAAAATTAAGGTGTGCTGTCATTTTCTTTATATTTAAGATTCTATGGATTTGGCCTAATTTTAAATATATTGCCCTATGTGGTGTTAGCCGATGCTAACGTCAGTGGCAACCGCCCATCGCCCGCAACCTACTACTTGCATGTCGAATGCCACTATCGTCCGTTGCCGCCACTGGTGCTGCTCTAGTGACCAATACTTTATATAAGACTTCGTATACTTTGAAATATATTATTTTCAGTCAACTTCAAACCAAATAAAAAAATAATGTAACTGTATGTTTTTTTTACACTAGATCAAAGACATAATCCACTTGCACATTCATGTGTTAAGCCTAAAATTTAAACTGAAAGAAACACTCAACGACTTGATCAATATTGTACTAAATTTTAGGGTAGCTTTTTCCACAGGTTTTCCATTTTTCTTTTTCAAAAGCCTCAGAACAGGACCAAACAAATGAAACAGTAAACTTAATTAATACTCAGAACCCTAAACCGTGATTCCATCGTCTTCCCCAAAGCTTTATGTCACCATCCCCAACAGTGGATCTGATTCCCGTGCGAACTCATTTATTAAATGCATGATTCCTTCACCATCTCCACCACCTAATTAATTATTCATATAATCTGAACCATCCCATGTGGCTTAGAACAATGACAACCAAAAGAAAGCAACCAGTTCAAATAAAAGATTCATGGAATCCTATATCTTACTCAAATCTCCAAACTTTCTTCATAATTGTTCAAAGTATCCTATAGTTATTGGACTTTGATTATTCCAAGAATAAGTCACGTGTTCAACATTAGAAAGCCCACGTGCCAACCATCTTCTTCCCAGCCCCACATGAGATCAATGATTTTATGGCCAAAAGTATCAAAGACCTATTTAATTTAAGCAGAAAAGTTAGTTAGTAGTCGCCACCCAACTGTAGGCTCCACCAAGCTTGACTTTTCAAGTCATGAAGAGATTACATTATATTGAGTATTTAACATAACAAATTAAACAAACTAGTCTGTGTGAACAATCAATTGGCCGCCTTTCCTTTTCAGAAAGATTGCAGTCATGTTCACAAAATCCTTTCTTGCTTGACCTGCGGGAAAGAACTGTGGAAAGCTAAGATTTCAATGGAGTTTTTAGATTTACACTGTGGGTTATGATGAAAAGGCAGAACTTTTGGTTGCAGATATCACGATCAACGCAGAATATTCAAAGCTTAAAACCATTCATTCTGCTTGATATTGCTGAAAGTATTTACATTCATATTTACAGCATTTCAGCATCCCATACAAGACTAAAGAGAAGAAACGAGAGGAATTTGCTGTTTACAAGACTTCACCTAAACTATTCCAGATCCATGGGAGTCATGAGATGGCTTCCCTGCCTTCAGAACTGGCTGTGTAAGTGACAAATGTGAGAGAATAATGTGATTATGTGCAGAGACGAGTAGGATACATCTAAGAGTAGGATTTGGTGAGACCGAAATTGCAAAAAGATCTAGATTTGAAAAGTCCGCTGAAAAGGAACCGCGTGGGAGACTCTTGGGGAGGAGATCTGGAAACCTCTTTCACTTGAAGCACCGTCTGCCCAATTGCTTGCCTTATGGCGTCTATTATCTTCGCATCAACTTCGTTTCCCGTGGCATCACGAACATAAAATGTGTTGATTGCTTTGCCGCCTTTGGTTGAAACTTCAGCTCTCGTTACTGTAAGGCTATTCTCACGGAAGATTCGTGTGACATCCGACAGCAATCCAACTCTGTCATTAGTGCACAGCTCAAGCTTCAAACCCTGAAGAGCATATTAACAAAAGAGAATGGAAATTTACTTTATTTTTTATGATGTATAACTGATAAGCATAATTCAACTACTTCAGGTCAGATAAGAACAAGTTGATGGGATTCACAGGGCAGAATATGAACTTATTGAACACATAAATAGCATAAAGACATGCTCTTTATGAAATCGTAAATATGCATAGACAATTTGAAGCTTTAAAAAAAAACATGATGATGCAAATGGCAGTAAAGCATGAAGCTTTATTGTAGCCCACATGCAAAAATAAAAGCAACAAGGATGTTGAGAATGCTTAGAAATGAAACAAAATCCCATATACATTAAAATAAAAGGGGCATGTACATACATACCACCCAATTCCTATCTATTTACATATCTAACAGCAAAAATTTACTGTTTGACATCTATACCACCTAGCCTACGCGTGAAAATGTATATTTCACTTTTTAAAGTTCAAATAGCAGTATTTTTAAAATGTGATAGGGCTTGGTATACTTTTAAAAAAAAAAGAAATATTTACATAAATACCACTCCATTCTTGTATATTTAAATATCTACACCTAAAATTAAATTTTTACATACATGCCACCTTGCCTATGCTTAAAAAGGCGCATTTTACATTTTAAAAGTTAAATGGTTGTATTTTTATAGTGATACAAATGATTTGAGTGGTATAAATGTGAAAAAAAACAAATTTCAGGTGTTAGATATGTAAATACAAAGGAAATGGAATATCAGTTAAATACAGAAAGATTGTTTACATTCAAGCGAGAAAAAAAAAAAAAAAACTAAGACGAAATACCTCAGATACCCTCCTCTCTATCGCCGCTTCAAGACATTGAACAATCCTTTCCCTCTCAGCTTCAGAGTTAACAGGAAACCCATCGATGTGTCTGATATAGTACTCCTAAAAAACGTGAAGGGATAAAACACATAAGGACCTCTAAACTCACAATCAGATAATGGGAAAACAGTAAACAAGAAGACAAAACAAAGCTCTGCAAATTGGTTGATACCTGATAAGCTTCGGGGCCCTCCCCATCCGCATTTGCATGGAAAACCACATATTGCATATCCGTCAAAGTGCAAATTGTATCAAAAAGAAGTTTTGGTCTGTCCTTACACTGAATTGTCACCACTGAATAATCCTTATCGTAACAATTCACAATGGAAACTTTTGGCCTCATAGTTTCATCAACCAAGTTCTGACCAGTCCTCTGATAATCCCGGTCTGCAAACATCATCTGGTGGAGCCTTCTCTCTGTATGCGTGACACCCTTTGAAATAGCAGTTTTAGCTCCTCTGGTCTTGTTGTTTCCTTTAAGGACATTGCACAAGAGAGCTTTGATTCTAGAAAGCTTTTCCGGATCAGTAATAGCGGCACCTGTGACTTCATCTGTCACATGCATCACAGCTGCTGCTCTGTTATTATGGGTCCATATCTCAGCAGTAACGACATTGCACTTTAGGTCTGTAAGCACTGCACTAACTTCCGAGAGCAAACCAGGCCGGTCAGTTCCAGTTAGCTCGATTGAAGTGTAATCAGATGAAGGTGCGAAGTCCACTGATCTTCTCCTAGAAGAACGAAAAAAACAATCTGCTTCCAACGACTGCGGACAGACAAAATCTTGTATTTAGCTGGAATATTTATTTAGCATGATCAGGAGTAGAAGTGGGAAAGAAATTTCTAAATTGCATAGATATTCTACCTTCCGAATGCAATCCACAATCGATTTGATAGTAGTTTCATCCCTTATTTTCTTTCCCTCGTGATCGGTAACGTTGAAAACTGCAACCAAGTAATCGAGTTTGAATGAATGATTGAAAAAATCGCCAAAGGATTGAAGCTGAACAAAAAAGAATTCGAGGGGAATCTGATCTTTTACCGTCCATGACCCAACCACCATCGGATGTTATATAAGCTTTAATGATGATAAGATTCAGATCAGTGAGAGCCTGAACAACTTCCAAAAGGATCCCATACTTGTTTGCACTGTCAACCTGGCAGCAAAATAAGAAAATAAATAAATAAATTTTCAGAACAAAGAAAATAGCACCAGTTTTCAGAGACGCGTGCATGCAAAAAAACAGCATAAATGGCAATTAAAGATTACCCGAACAACTGTTGCTCTGGCGCAGGATTCGTTGTCAATAACAACCCTAAACAGGGAAACCGATCAAAAAAAATGTTCAGATGGACAAAGTCAGATTCATAGATGATAGTAATAGAGAGTTGATTCAATACCTCGGCGGGTTCATCCTCCTAATAAAGTTCTCGTATTCATCATCACTATCCCACGAATCACAAGAAGGATGCATCAGATCTAGCTCTGCAAAATAGTAGATTGTACTCAGAGAAGATTAATTACAGAGTCCCTATAAAAAGAAGGGGGCACGGAAACTCAATAGATCACAGACTATTTAATCACAGTGCGAACAAGAACTATAACAAAAAGAAACACGAAAAGAACCCTAGCCCTAGGAAATCACATCACCCGCAAACGTTTAAATCGAAAAGAAATTCACAGCATTCAAAACCAGAAATCTGCAATCAACCAAAATAGCAATCAAGAGACATGACCAAAATGAAAACCCCTGCATCATCATACAAAACCAGGAACAAAAATTAAGTAGAACAACAAAAGATAAGAACCGCACCCATCATCGGCAGCTAATCAGCCGGCTTCAACGAATAAAAGTGAGAAACTTTTATGTTCCAATGAAAGCGGAAAGCCCGACTCCGGTTATTCCCGCTGCGATGGAAACCGATTTCGCGATTTCCCAAGAACGTAAGAAGAGATATTCTGAGGCTCTCTTTCCTCGTCGACGAACCCCTCTGTTTCGCTCTGTCGCTATGCCTCCGGCGAATGGTCCAATGACAACGGAACAATGGTTCTACGCCTCTCTGGCTGCCATGAAGGACTCGCTCCCTCTCTCTCCCTCGCCCTTCTTTCTCTCTCTTCTGTGACGGTCATACGTGCGAAGGTCGGCGAGGCGTGGAGCACTTGCCGCTATCGTTTTAAATGGAGGAATTAAGTACTACTAATGGTAATGCTTACTGGTTAATGCAAGGTATTAAGTACTATTAATGGCAATGCTATCGCCGCGCGACGACTTTTCGATTTTGAGGTCTGGTAATTCATTCCGGAGACCGCCGTTGGTTGAAAAATCGAACCGGAATTTTATTCCCAATAAAATAATTTAATTCCAAAAGAAATAAAATGAGAACTTTTGTGTGAGGCATTCCCAATTATATATATGCACACAATAATAATCTTTTATCCTATTAAATGAATCCCAACACATTAATTTTTTCACCCTTTAGATTTTAGAGTTTAGGGTTTAAGGTTGACCTTTCTTAACATAAGTCGAACATAAAGCATCTACTCTACTAACCGAATAATCAAATTGTCGACGTTTAATGTAATCAAATCATTTGTCTCTTTTTAAACTTGAACTATAGTTACATCAACTCTTTTACATATACATTTTTTTCACATTTTATCTCAACGTATCAAGACACTCATCCACCTAAGCATTCTCATCTCGGCAAGACTTAACTTAGTTTTATGTTTCTCTTTTAAAGACCAGCATTCTCCACCATAAAGTACTACAGGTCTCACCATTATCTTATAAAATTTTCCTTCAAGTTTAAGTGGTACTTGTATATCACACAATAGACATGACACACTCCTCTACTTCAAGCATTCAGCTTGAATTCTATTAATAACATCCATGTATATATCACCATCACTTTCAAATATAGACCCAGTATATCTAAAAGGACCACATCTTTTAATGATTCGATCGCCCATTGTTACGGCTCTACCAATTTATCCATTGCTACAAAATTTAGGTTCCATGTATTCAATTTTAGATCAACTAAAACGATGGCCTTTAGCCTCTAATTAAGATCTTCATAATTTATGTTTTTCCTGAACTCTATCTCTAGTCGTATACACCTGAAGGATACCATCAGCGAAAGCATACGCCAAGGCACATCATATTATAATTTATACCCTTTAAGGGCGAGCGCCATACATGGTCTCCATCCTTACCCTTGGTAGTCGAGCCCAAGAGGTAAGACTCGATGGAGTGATACGGTACCCCTAGAATTCGAACCCAAGAGGCAATACTCGATGGAAAGTTGTCATGCCCCTAGAAGTCGAGCCCAAGTGCCAAGACTCAATGGGATGAAACGATACCCCTAGAAGTCGAGCTAAAGAGGCAAGACTCAATGGAAAGCTATCGAGTCCTTAGAAGTCATGCCCAAGAGGCAAAACTCGATAAAATTTATGATACCTCTGGAAGTTGAGCCCAAGATGCAAGTGTCGATAGTAGGCTAGTAGTGGACAGTGTCATTACTAGAAATAATCCCAAGAGAGCAAGTGGTTGGCGAAGTCTCCACTCAAAAACATCAGAAGGCTACAAATCTTAGAAGACATAGATACAACAAAGACCTCATAAGGCTAAAAATCTAAGAAGACAAACGTACTTCAAAGACCTCAGCAGACACAGATACATTAAATACTTTAGAAGGCTACGAGCTTCAGAAGACGCCAATACATTTCAAGCTCCTAGAAGGCATGAGTCTAAGAAGGCACAAGCCTCAAAAGATACATACCCAAGAGGAAACAAATCTCACAATACACAAGTCTAAAAGGCACGTGATTTTTTTTAAAGTACATGTTCTAACTTTAATTACAGACTTTTGCACGATTGAGAAACCACAACATCCTAAAAGAGGGTGAATCAGGGTTCAGAAACATAAAAAAATTTATTACTTTAAATTGAACATACAAACAGACACATCATCATCATGTGCAAATGTCACATTAGACAATTAAAGGGATACAACAAATCGGCTCATCTTTGAGTAGAGTCGACACTACTTTCCCGAAATTCTAGTACTTTTGCTGCTCTCCAGGCGGTCTCCAGATGTCACCACCATAGAAGCATGGATATCTCCTGCTCAAAGAGGGGAGGGAAAACTCCAGCATTTCTTCATCTCCATCGAAATGCGCAGCAGCAACATATAGGAATATCCCGAGTCACCTGTTTTGGCAGGGACATGAGTAGTTTTATTCATCTCAGCGATGCGAAAGAATATCTTGTTCCCCGCTTGTTGCTTAAGACAGAGACAATTTTCCTTTTTGTTGCAACTTGAAAGAAGATTTCGATGCTCGTCTGCTACGCAGGACAGAGTGACTTTCATATGCGCCGCAACTCAAAATTAGATATTTTCGTTCCTCTCCTATGCAAAACGGGGACGACTTTCCTCTACGCCACAAAGTGAAATGAGAACTTGTCACTCGTCTGTTACGCAGGACAAAGGCGATTTTCCTCTTCGCCACAACTTGAAAAGAGATCTCATGGGGCTGATTTTACTCTGCACCACAAAGCGAAAAAAGATATCGTTGCTCGTCTGCTACGCAAGACAAAGATGACTTTCCTCTACGTCATAAAACGAATGAATATCTCATTGCTTGTCAGCTACGCAGGGCAGTTACAACTTTGCTCTGCACCACAACATGAAATATGATCTCGTTGAGTCAGAGACTTCACTTCCATCCTTTACTTTTTGCCTATAGATCAGTCATTTAAAAAAAAATAAAATCTGATTAAATTCTCTCGTCATTTGGTCTTCTATTTTTATTTCTTTGACCTTCAACCTTTTAACCATTAGCATTCCACCTTCCTCTTTACAAATAAACATTAAAAAAAAAATGACTGCTTAAAAAAAAGAACCTTCGATTTGCATGAGAAGGGACTCGAAGCAACACTCCCACGAGGATGACACTTCTCACTGTTATAATGAGTTAACATTACAGTAATTAGCTGCATGCCACATAATGTAAAGAAAAATATAAATAATAAAGAGAAACATTCTGGAAGAAGAAAATGGAACCGGCGTGAAAAACTTAGGGTGCGTTTGGGAGAGATTATTTGCAGCTGTGGCGTTTTCAAAACGCCATAAACCTGTTTGGCACGACTATTCCATCAGATTATTACAAAACGCATTTCCTAATTTCTACTAGTCGCGGATCGCGGGATACTACCCGCGACCGGCTATGGAATCGCGATTCTAATTTGATAAGGACGATATTTGCCCTCGCCCGTCCCTTCCCTTCCATCCAGAACCCTAGGTCGCGTCTCGCTCGATTCCGGCTCCCGTCTCGCTCGCAGATCCCGCAGCACCTGTCTCCCTCGCCGATCCCGCAGCAACCTGCGTCCTCCTTCCTTCGCCGGCTTCTCAGGTATGCGAATCATCTCCTTTTCTCCTTCCTCTCTGATCCATCCTCCTCCCGCTCCCCATCCCCAACAAGTCGACCTCAGAGGAGAGGCAGTAAAAACAAGCATAGATTGCATTTTCAAGAGTTTGACGTTCATCATTAACTACAATCCTTAGTGCTTGGAACACCCTTGTAGCTTATATAAACCCATATACTTACATTGTCAATAGATATAAAGGATTCATTTGAGAGATTCATTCTCGTTCTAGCAAGGCAAAAAATTTGATTGTGATGATCGGATTAACCTCATCACCGATGATATATTTGTAACTTTTCTTTTAAATATTTATTATAACACTTATACCATAAGTGATTCTTTGCTATATTTTTCGCTCTCATTTTGTTATGTCTATCACTTTTTTTTAATATTCACCTTTGAACTGACATTACCTCCTCCTTTTTGTGCTTGCCAAGATTCTCATGTGGTAATTTGTCTTCATAAGGTATTGTTAATTTTTTTGCTGATTCTTGCATTAAATGCTATTATTTTGCTTTTGCAATGTTTAACCTTGCTTCAAAAGATCATCTCAGAACATTTATGCCTTTTAAAATTCCTTTATTTCAACTTGAACCCTATGTCAATATTCCTGCAAACTCTGATTAATGGTAAAGGATTTGGGGCCTTTTTATATCCCTTTCCCAAGTAAACTTGGAAATGTTTTGCTTTGATAAGTTTATGTGGGCTTCTTTTTCATATCTTCTTTGTATTTTATCTAAATTCATAGATTTATTAAAACATGAATTACGCTAAATTTTCTTTGCATTGTGATATTTGTCTTATGATAATTTTAGAGTTCAAAGTTGATTGTAGGCATCGAGTGTAAAACTTTTTGCTCGAGTCCTCTATGTTTCTTTATCTTGTATTTAGATATGATATTGTTTATTCAATACTTAACACACCCATATCCCTGTACTTCCTCCACAACCTATGCATGAAAAAGGTTTACATATCTAACAGCATCATTTGTAGAATCATCTGCTTCAAACTATCAGAACTTCTGAAATGTAGAATCATAAATAGATACAACTTAAAGTACAAAAGATTAATCCTACAAGAAATCCATGCAAAAGTTTAACATAAATTTGAAAATTTGTGGATTCATTGCATTTTTTTTATATATTAATGGATGGATTTATTTGTTCAAACCAACTATATTTCAGTTTAGACGATTTTTCATGATATGAAGAATGCAAATGCATGCATTGTATTAAGCAATTAAGCACTGGAAACAATATGCATTTTACAGTAGTATAAATTAACATCATCTTAAACATCTTTCGCACCATAAGCTATACATTCTTGATCATCACCAGTTTTTCCATTGCCATAAGAGCAACTATTAAAGCCATCTTACTTTTGATTAGTAAATGCTACTTCACAATTCTTATGTATTTTTAATTAATTTGCATGTTCTTTTTTTAAATTGAAAGATACCTTCTTAGCCACGTGCAAGCATGTATTATGTTTTCATTGATGATTCTCAAATATTTCATCCGTGTCTTCTACTAGTTACGATATGGCTAAAACCAAAGAAGGGTCTACATCAGCAACGTGGGATAAAATTGTGACAGATATTTTTTGCAATCTATGTGTTAATGAGATTGAAGCTGGAAATAGGCCATCGTCTTGTTTTAGCAAAGAAGGATGGGCTAATATAGCCAATAAGTTTAATGAAATGACAAGACGAGACTACGATAGGTTGAAATTCAAGAACAAGTGGGATCAGCTAAAGAGGGACTGGAAGTTATGGAAGGATCTTAAAAGGGGATCAACTGGATTAGGTTGGAATCCTCTCAAACGTACGGTGGATGCTTCTGAGGAATGGTGGACTGCAAAGTTAGCGGTAATAATTGTATCATTGTTTACTTTTCAGTTTATTATCAATTATAATTCTAATCTGGAAAACCTCTCGACATTGCAGGCTTTTCCAAATGCAAAAAAATTTAAGGTGTGCGGGATTGAGCCGGACTTAGAGGACAAACTGGATGTTATGTTCCAAGGGGTTGTTGCTACGGGTGAAAATGCATTCAACCCCAGCGAGCAGGGCTTTGCTGGTATCTCAGTTGACAACATACCCGAACAAGTTATGGTTTCTGGTGAAGGCCCGAGCGTGCACCCGATAGAGCTCGAATCCACGTGCCAATCAAAGAGGCGCAAGACCGATAAAAAAATAAAAAATAAAGATGTTTTCATTCAGAGCTCGATAGATAAACTGATACAAGCATTCGAAAATCCGCAACTCGTTCATACTCGTAGTAGTTGATCCCGATGTTGACTTCATGAATCTTTTGGATGAAATTCCGAAGTTGTCTGTGATCCTGCATTCTACCTAAAATGTGTTAAAGTTTTGGAAGACCCAATACGGAGACAGATTTTCAAGAGGCTGCAGCCCGAGCTGCGTGCCGAATATTTACGTCTATCCATTTAAAAATGTTTCAGACCCACCTTTTTTTGTTGGACTGTTAGAAAGTTATAGTTTTTTTTTTGTTTTATTTTTTGTGGACTGTTCTGAATATTTCTGTTATGTGTGCAATTTTGATTTTTGAAGACATTGTTATTTGTGCAATTTTTCATCATTGATCTATTGAATTGTTCTGTTAAATGTTTATATTTTTTTAAAGTTTGCACGGATATTTGTCTGCTAAATGAATTAAATGTTCCCTTATACGAAAACATTTACGCAGGATGTATCAGGTAGCACGCCGCAGAAGATTAGCTGCCGCAATTATAATATTGCTTTTAGAGTACTACCGCTCCAGCACTGTTAGAAACCCACGCATGACATCATTATTTATTGGGGATAAATGGGTCGGCGAGATGCTTCTCGGACATCCCATAAGATTCCACAACATATTTCGTATGAGTGTGCCCATTTTTTTGGACCTTTTACATGAACTACGATGCAATCACGGACTCGAAGGCTCGCCTAGAACATCGACTAGGGAGGTATTGGCAATTACATTGTTCATTTTATCTCAGAATCAATCAATTAGAGGAGCTATGGAGCGTTTCCAACATTCCTCTGAGACAATAAGTCGATACTTCTCCGAAGGATTGAAGGCTTTAATTAGCCTATCTATTCAAATCATTAAGCCGGAAGACCCGTCATTCAGCACAACTCCAGCAAAGATTGCCAAAGACCCGCGTTACATGCCATTTTTTAAGGTTAGTTCCTTATTGCATCATGTCTACTTCAAAGTGAAAATGTAGATCTCAATACTAACGATCACCTAACAAATCATTACAGAACTGTATTGGAGCAATTGACGGTACGCATATTCATGCCCGACTTCCTAGCGATCAGAAGGTGGCGTACATTGGTCGAAGCGGAACGCCTACCCAAAATGTGATGGTTGTATGTGACTTCAACATGTGCTTCACATTTGTTATGGCCGGATGGGAAGGGAGTGCACATGACAGCCGTATTTTTAAATACACAACGAAAGACAGCAGACAACACTTCCCTCACCCACCTCCAGGTTGGCTTAACTTTCTACCCCATTATTATATATTTACAGTAGCAAATAATGATGTCTTTCGTGATAGGTAAATACTATTTGGTAGACGCCGGATATCCCTTACAAAGGGGATATCTGAAGCCATTCCCAGAGACGAAATATCATATTCCCGATTTTGAGAGATCAAGTGGCGTCGCCCGGGGTCGGAAAGAGATGTTCAACAAACGTCACTCCTCCTTGCGCGGGGTGATTGAAAGAACATTTGGTGTTTGGAAGAAGAAATGGGTCATCCTACGTGACATGCCTACGTACCCATTTCGTAAGCGAGTTCATATTGTAGTGGCCACGATGGCATTGCATAATTTCATTAGAAGACATCCATCCCGTTCCGACACAGATTTTAATATGGTTGAGGCCGACGACATGCACCTCCCGCCCGAGGCATCGAATTACAAATTGGCCAGTCAATCCCCGATGACCTTATGGAAGTTGAAGAATTTGAAACCCCGGACGGGGAAGGTGCATCGGAGATGGCTGCTCTGAGGGAGCGTATCACAGATGCTATATGTCAAAGCTGAATTTCCACATCGTCTTTATTTTGAACCTCAAATATGTATTCAGTGGGTTTATGTAGTTTTGTGTTAGTATTAAATATTTCTTGTCTGTATTGATGGCTCATTTGCTCTCAACGAGTGCTGATAAAAAGGATATTATACTTTTAGGTTGTCTTGGCTCATTTGCTCTATTTAATCTTCAAATGAAATATTATTTACACGTTCAAATGCAAATTGATGGAAGTTTTGGAGTAAATTTGACGCAAACTTACATTCATCAGCTCCTAATCCTTTGCATTTCTTATGCTAAATAGAACTTTATAAATTGTCTTTCTCACATTAGCAGAAACAAGTTATTGGCCCTTAATTGCCCTTATTATAAATTCAATGGGAATGAAAAAGTTTCTGTGTTTGGTCGTTGGAGGTGCTAAATATTAAGGGATTACAAGTATTAGAGGATTGGTTTGATGGAGCAGGAGCTGCAGCATATGACTGTTTCTTTCTTTGCTTAACTGAGCTTTGGATAACTTATATTTCTATTCTTGGAATGCTTTATAAATGGGGGATCTTGAAGATATTTGATACAATTTGGTTGTTGGTTGTTGATTTCATGTTCTTGTTATTTCTGATTATTGAATGTTGAAATGAAGAATGACCTTAGTGATTACTCGGTCGTTGTTTGGGAATTGCTTAATGAATGGCCGGGGTCCTCTCTTTAAGCAACTGGATGCAGCGCCACCCATCAATTTTTTTAGGAAAATTTACATCATACCAGACATTTTTTACATATTAATATATCAAATTTTGTTGACATTATTATTGATGAGGCCTCATAACTAGATTTGGTGATTGGGACCTTGATTGAGCTACTCGGTTTGCAGCAGTAAATATGTTGTTCCTCTTCACACCATTTCCAAAATGTTGTTTTTATTTTGAGTAGTTGCATGCTCTCTCTTCTTCACTGCACAGTTAGTGAATTCAAATTTGTCACTCTTATAGATACTTATTTTTGCAAAGCATTGAAAAAAAATGTCTAATGGTTTGGCTATGAATGAATCAAAATTTAGCTGTTTGTTGGACTTTGGTGATGAACAAACATCAATAATTACTTATCTTACATGTATAATGTCTATTTAATTTAATGAATCTTCCATTTAATTTCAAAATTTTGATTTTTTTTTATGAGGCTTCTAAATGAACAGGACGTTTCTGTTTGGGGTATTCAGTTTGAAAACAAAAAGTTGTTTAAAATTTTACTATTTCCAAGGTGTTGCTTTCCTTCTTAGCAGTTGAATGTTGAGTCGCTTCTTTCCTGCTTAATAAGGGAATTCATTTTTACTGTTTTTATAAAACTACGTGCATATCTTTGGAAAAGTTATGCAGACCTGATTCATCATTTCACAGAGAAGAGTATACATGCTTTTGAAATGCTATGTGACCCACTTGGCAATGATGTTTAGGTTTCACAGACCACAGAAGTTTAATTTTTGTTATGGAAGAGGTAACTGTCTTATGAATGATGTTTTTGGGGTCCAAAAATTCAATGAAAAGTTATCATATGGGTTATGTCTCTAGTTTCGTTCAGTTTTTATTTTTTTTTTAAAGAGGCGATGATGATATGCCCAGGAAGATTGTTATTGGCTTTGAGTGGTTTAATATGTACAGTGAAGAGTAGAAAACGCTCTGCTCCTTTTGTTTTAACAAATAGAAACGTAACCATGTCACATCTCTTTGATGTTGAATGCTGCAATGTTTCCCTATGATGTATTTCAGCGAATTAGATACTGCACCTGACGTGTGAAGCTACAAAGATTGAAGCATGCTGGTGAAGAGCATATTTACGCAAGTTTATGCTATTAGCATATTTTTGAAGAGAGATATATGTCGTATATCTTTTAGTGGAATTTACATGAGTTTATTTGTGGTCTTCTGCTAGGGTAGACTGGGAGATGAATTGGATATTGATCATATGCTTATACATCCAGTTCCATGTTCTTTAATCTTTGCTTTCGAGGACTGAAAATATTTATTAGCATTAATTTTTAAAGTTTTGTCAAATTTGTGCTGTTTGGAATTAACAGTAGAATTAAGTTTTGTCAATATCGTGTTTGCAGTGATGGATGAGTTTATCTTTAAATGTAAATGTGCGCATCAAGGCATGGAAGGGTATTTTTCACATAAATCTAAAATATTTTTTTGGGAAAAGTGATATACCCAATAAGAGACCCAGTATATTTGCTAGGATACAATATTTAGAGTTGTATTTGTATAAATTAATATCATTGGATTTTATTCATTTGCTGGTCTCCATATATTTATAGTTTTGGTTGAAATCTCAAAATGATCCCTCAATTATTTGAACATGGCCAGTTTAATCCTAGAGTATCACATTTCTCTTTATGTTTTTGTTGCAATGCAAATCCCTAGTTTGTGACTGTTTTCTCAATTCATATTTTTGGTGCCTCCCTGCAACCCTCTTCTTGGATGCAGAAACAGCATTTTCAGCATCAGCCATTTAAATAAATCCGCAAAAACAGTTAAAAATGGGGGATGCTGAAGAAGAATATTCTCCACCTACATAAAACTCCACCAATCAATATTAACATAATTTTTTTGTTATAGGATTGTACATGATTAAAACCAATGAAATTACATAGAAGAATAAAGAATAGACAAACCAGTAATTTCATTCTTAAATGAAACATAACAAATACCTAATAGTTAAATCACTACCTAATAACAGACAAAATTGATCTCAAAAGAGTTGATTGGGAAAATCTTTATCTTTTGTAATTTTTTCTGTCCGACAATCTTATTTTAGCTCTCTAACACAATAATCAAACTATTTATTTCTATGCATTGTTTTAGAAAGTGAGAGTTCTAACTAATCTACTCTCTTTTAAATAACTACGGACGATGAGTTCGGATTTTCGATGAAGCCTCAAGCAAGTCATGTGCCGTTGTGGACTGCCGGCCTTATTACTTACATCACGTAAGCAACGTAGGCTACGGGAGACGGTTCTATGGTTGCCCAAGGTGGAAACACGGAGTGGACGATTGCAGGTTTTTCAGGTGGGCAGACGGACCTCCAAGTTCGGCTTTATCCCAATCGGATAACGTTGCACGGTGTTCCACGGTATCAAAATCAGAGAATATCACTTCTGCTTCTAGTGTTTCAGAGCCACATAATGATGCTCGGAGTTCGATCGTGCACCAACCAAACAATGGTTCTCAGGAGATGTTACTTTTGCATTTTAAATTGAATGTTATAATCGTATTACTAATTGTAGTTTCTTTATGTATTTTTATCTTAATTAGGTGTCTTGAACTCTAATTTAAGTCTAGTGAGCAGCAAAATTTGGTTCTGTTATGAATTTGGTTTTTTCCCGATTGAAAATTTAAATTATGGAACAATTTCTCATAAGTTTGAAAATAAGATTTTCATACTGAAAAATTATAATTTATATTTTAAAACAAGATTTGTATTTGAAAATAATGTTATGTTAAAAATTATTTTTTAAACCCTTCATGTAAATGTATAACTACATATAATATTATTTTAAAAATGTCATAAAATTTTTTATTTAATTTCATTTAGAGAAATAATAAATTCTCACTGTACGATTATTTATTTAATTAAAAAATTTACAAATAAGTTCGTTTACAAAACGCACTAACCAAACAATTAAACAAACTTATTCGGAACGAGGCGGAATTGTCAATTTTTCGAATCACTGTTTTCCAAACGCTGTAACTAAACGATCGGACGAACTTATCCGGATCGTTGAAGATCGCAGATTATCGGGATAATTCGCTTATCGACAGGTTCTGATAATCTGCAGCTGCACCAAACAGACCCTTATTCACGCATTTTACCTTTCTTCGTTCCATCTATGCGCCAGAGTAATAAATTCATATATACAGATGCGTGAATTTGCCTGTAGCTTATACTTCTCACTTCCCCAAATGCGAAAATTGCAGGAGACATTTGGAGGAGTGATCTGAGTTATTTTGATGTGCACAAATATTTTTATAAATATAAATATGATATAATGATATTATATAATATGAATATATTATATTTTGAATAAATAAATTGTAAAAATATATGTAAATACATCTATAAATATATTAATAAAATTAAAGTGTTCCAAATTTCAATATTCTCGAATGATAATATATGGTCTCGCTCGAAAATAGGGAACAACTGATATGCCTCAAACAAATCTTCATACTGTTGCATGAATCTCAAGACATGATATGAATCTCGATGTGAGCTTTTGAGTAAAAAACATTCAAATGTCTACTAAGTGTCATCCAGAGCTCCGATTTCATTAAACTTCGCGTCAAAATAACTGATTTCACAAGACAGACCTAATGCTACCAACATTGATCCACTCTGAAGCAAATTGAGCATCAAACAAACCCTTATACCAATATTGGAAGTTTTCTGGACACATTTTGAAGGTCAAATGAATGTTGAATCTGGTGAATTCATGATCAAATCGAGTGTATCAATAAGATGAATCTAACAAGTCCAAGGTCGTTTAATTACAACATCGTTAAAGCACTCAAATGTCAATCAAACGCTATCAGATCAAATGAAGCTCTCTATGTTGTCTGATCAGAATAGTTCATATTCATTCATTAGTTGCACCAGAAACTCTATAAATATAGTCTCGCACCTCTCATGAAGGGGGGAACCTGATGAGGAAAGTTACAAGATTGAGTAAGAACTTGAACCTTCGAGGAGCTGATGTCCAACATTACTCCTCCCGTTGTGGACCACTGTTGATCGTCGTTGACAATCGCCGACCACTAGCGATCACCTTTGATCGTTGTCGCCCGCCGCTGACCACCACTGACCATCACCTGTCGACCGCCACCAATCGTCATCAATCGCCGGCTGTTCGTTGCAATAAATTCCTCTGTCTATCGACGTTGTAACTCGGGATACTCTGTAATCCTTTCCCGTCTGTCGAACAAGAGGTTATACTTGTAAATTTCAATTTATAATGGATCTCTTTAACTGGCTGGGCCCAATAGTTTTTTTCATTTAAGGTTTTTTCACGTAAAAACTCCTGGTGCCACTATTGATTTTTTTTCTCTTATATAAGTGTATGTTGATTTCTCATACAATGCTAAAAGATGATAATCTATTACTCTGTTGTCGCGAACCGCGAACATTCTAGCACGCATCACCTTTATCCCATAATTTTAATGTGTGTACTCACACACTCCACCATAGGGATTTTAATTCGTAACAAAATTTAATGCGTGTTAAATTTCAAAATTGGAAATAAAAATTAATGGGGACTTACATACATGACAGTCAAACTTTCAATACTATTCTAAGTAAGAACAAAATTCACACCCTCCATTGAAAACTTAACCCCATCATCTTATCCGTCCGCCTGTGAGCTCTATCGAGCTTTGCACCTTTGGCAGAAGGAGGAGAAAGAAGGATGAGAGTTTCGAAAAATTTTGTGTAACACAATCTTGTCGCTGCCAAATGAGGAGAAAGATGAGAGTTTCGAAGGTCTTTGTATGTTGCAGTCTAGTCCTGTGAAAGTTTTAGATGTCTTCATACACTGCAATCGTGTCACCACCTAAAAGAGGAGAATAATGGGAGTATTAGAGGTCTTGGTACATCGTGATCCCATTGTATATCGCCGTAACACTCGGAACTAGACGTGTAAATATTGAAATTTGGGTGGGCAATACATAATATTGACAAATTTGAGTGATACGTGTGTAATTCCCCAAAAAATAATTATAATTAATTTGATGAAAGAATGTCCGGCTAACATCCTTTTAACATGTTTTTCTTAGTAAGGGCAACAACAAAATATATATGTTGCAAACCTAGTAGAATTTGCTAAGATGCAAGTTTTATTGTAGGCAACGATGTTGTCTACCTTATGATAATAAACCTATGATAGGTGTCTTGATGTACACGATTGTGTGCATATATGAAATGATTTTAAGCCTAATGCCTTTATGGACATTGGTGTGGCGAAAAATTAGTTTGGGACATATGTTAAGGCATTGTACATGTTTAATTTGAGATTGTCTAGTGAATCACATCTAAAGAAATAGAATGTAGAACATGATGAAATGAGAAAAATAGAGTATGTACGACTTAATTTAGAAATTGTACCAACGTGGGTCCAGAGTCTGGCTTTTCTTTGACTAGGTCTTTGGTGACGACGAGGTGAAGCACTTAGTGTTGTCGGCCAAGCAATAGTCTGGGTGGATAGGGATCATCAGCTGGTTAACATTAGCCGGGCAAATGTGTTTATATGGTCATTAATTCTTGCAGGGGATTCCTTCTGACCAAGTAAAACGAGACCATTGGGCAAAGGGTGAGCCACCGTAACCTGATGGATAATTTACTCTTTAGGAGAGAACACCCGCTGATGATGGTTGAAGTCGTGCTCCATGGTACCTTGAGGGAACTCTCGGTCGTCTTTGACATCAGGATGAGTCATTTAGTCGTACACTTTGAATCGACTTGTGTGTTCTCTGGCTAGCATAAGTTGTTCGATCTTCTTGGCCGTTGGGTCGTTTTCCGTTGGATCCATCTTTGCAATGTCATGTCATTCTCTAACTAGTACATGAGTATTTTTGTATTTTCATTGAGGATTATATTAATATATAATATTTGTAATTCTATGAGAACCGTTCATTTATTTCTGAAATGAAAACTAGGGCTATGCTCCCGAGGACGTGAACTTGGAATTTTCGTTTCTTTCACTTCACTTTGCCCTCGCTGGTTCGGCTCTCGCAGTTATGGTGAGCTCTTCTCTTTGGTCACAGTTATGGAATCTCGAGGGTGGTGGACGGCCGCGCTGCTCGGAGCGGGAAGGTTACAGAAGAGTAATTGTGTGTTGGGAAACCCTCATCTCTCTCACCATTTCACTCCTACCTGAAAACCTCTCCAGCAAATCTCAATGAGCACTGCAAAAGATGCGTATTTCTCTCACTTTTCTTCTCATTCCCACTTTCAGCACGCTAAATCCTCTAAATCCGCCGAACATACCGATTTAGCAAATCCGGAATTTAGGGCAAAGCGGAGGAGAGACTGATTTAGATTATAGGATTTAAATTAAATCCCGCTTAAATTCTTTCTTAAAGGCAGCCCCTTAGAGATAAACTTTAGATTTGAACCCTCTTTCTTAATTAGCCATGAAAATTCATGTTAAGTGGAGGTGAATGCGTGATTTATATATATATGGGATTAGTAATATTTGATGCACTGGTCTAATTATAAATCCATATTTATCTGTGTTTATATGAACTTTGGTGAGATGTTTTAGTGGAATTATCACTGAATTGATTGTGCTACAGATCTCTGTTCAGCCAAGTTTTTCTGCCTTTTTTCTTCTTTATGTTTTAATCAGAACATCAACTTTGTTGGAGAAAATTTATGACTGAACTTGCCATTAATCTCAACATTCTATTTTTTTCTTAACATTTTTTTTTTCTGTTGTCAAGTTTCTCTTCTTTCATGATTTGCAGTTTTTTTTTGGATTCCTTGTCATAAAACTGTATGAAAGTTATCACAGATCAAAGTATGTGGTAGTCTTGCAGAGTTTGGCGTCAAACTATATTAATAATTCTCATTTACTTCAAGAAGTATAGAGTTATGTCACTCAGCCCTTAATCAAAGCAGTCAAAGTTTATGGTTTAGATCTATAAATACATAAGATAAGTGGTTTATAGGTAAATGAAAAAAATTTTGTCCGGAGTCGAGTGAAAACTTGCCACATGACAAGTGAGCCCCACATCTTTTTAAAATCACACACTAACGTGTGTATTAGGGTGGTGTCTACTTGCCATGTGGCAAGTTTTCACTTCGCTTCCAGAGTTAAGATGCAACATTCTCTTAGGTATGTATTCCTTCTCTTTCCCGTTTGGATATTTTAAAAAATATCATTTTTTTGTTTTTATTTTTAAAAATAAATAATTTAAATGAATATCAAATATGTTTTTTTGTTTTTTTAATTTTTTAAAAACAAGTATAATCATAGGGAGTACCAAACAATTTTTGTTTTGTGTTAATAAAAATAAAGTAAACTAAATAAAAAAAAACAGAAAGTGATCTGAAATGCCCCCTTAGAGATTATAGTCCCAACACAAGTGAAATTATGGTGTATGCTTTGACATGACAGAAACCACTGAAAATGAGGTTTTGATGTGGGCCTTAGGATGACATGTATTAAGGGAGAATATTACACCTAATTGAGGTTAGGTGGCGGATTTGCATCCACATGTTTGTTTATAGAGATTCCTACGGATTTGAAATTTTTGGAACTTGAAAAATCTTATGCCTACATGATGATTGTTTATAGAACTCCCACGAAAGATCTAAGTTCCTTTGAAATTGTAGAATTATGATGCGCAAAATGTCTCAATTATCGGCATCGACATGATCATAATTATCAACCCATCACTACTCTTATCTCAGACTCTACATCTAGTTTTGATCAACAGTAGATCTTAGACATTAGAGCTACGAACACCTCACCGCCAACTCTTATCAGCTTCACAACGTTCGAGACTATAAAGGTAACAACTCTGTATAAGTTGGAAACAGGCAACAAATTCTTATTACTCGCATTGGTTAAGGACTTATTCCAACTCCAAGCTGTAAGCTTTTGCTCTCTAACATTCATCATGTACGGAGCCTTACATACAATCTACTTTCAATTCATAAGCTAACTACTAAAAAATTCGTGTTATTTCTTTTACTGCTAACGGTTACTCTATTAAGAATGTTCAGGCCAACAAAACCCTCCTTGAAGGACCTTGCATTCAAGGGTTGTACCCGATGCAACTTTTTCCACTAGCCCCCAACATCTCTTCAAATTTTGCTCTCATAATCTATTCAGCATGTTCCAAATTTGTGGCATAGGCGACTTGGGCACCCTTACAATCATATTCAACAATTTTCGCCTCTAGTCTACAATATGTCATTACTAAAAGCTTTTGTAATTCATGTAATCTGTCAAAAAGTCAAAAACTTCCTTTCTCTTCATCCTGTACTTGGGCTACTGAACCCCTGCAAATAATTCATTCTGATTCATTCTGATGTTTGGAGTCCTTATCCTATCCCTTCTTCACAATATTATAAATACCATGTCATTTTTGTTGGTGATTTTTCTCGATTTATGTGGGTTTATTTGCTCGAACACAAAAATGAGACAGTTGCTAAATTTCAAGAATTTAAATGTCTTGTTGAAAATCAACTTAGCTCTCGCATACAAATTCTTAAAACTGATGGTGGAGGCGAATACTGCAACTCCCAATTTATTACCTATTTATCTTAATTTGGCATTTAAAACCAATACACCTACTCGTATACCCCCGAGCAAAACAGGGCTATCGAACGTAAGCATCGCCATCTTATAGAAACGGTACGCATTCTATTACATGATACTTATCTTCCCACCCGCTACTGGGCTGACACTTTACTCGCCGCCTACTATCTCATCAATCTCCTACCTAACAAAACACTTCAATACAAATCTCCATATGAAATATTATTTCATAAACAACTCATTTATCAACACCTAAAAATATTCTTCTATCAATGCTTTCCCTGGCTTCAGACTTACCTCAACCATAAACTTAAACCCTTATCCAAGGAATGTGTCTTTATCAACAATGCCCCCTTCCAAAAGGGCTTTAAACGTCTTGATATGTCAACCAACAAAATTTGCATCTCTCGTCACATTATATTTAATAAACAAGTTTTTCCCTTTCAAAGGACACGTTCTGCTAACTCCTCTTTCACTCAACCCGTTACTTGTATTCCCCCTCCTGCTAGTTCCCTCCACCTCCTTATCTCCTACCTCCAATCTTCCCAACGACAGATTGACTTCTCCACCTAAATCACCCACTGCTACTTCTCCTTCTGCGGAATGGCCCTCTTCCCCTGCTAGTAGCATTTGTTCTATGCCTGCTTTCACTGAACCATTGTTATCTGCACTACCAAGCCCACCTATAACTCATTTACCTCCCCTTTCATCATACCCATGATTAATAGAACAAAAACATAAAGCATTAAACATCGCCACATTCTCAATCTTATTCATCAAACCAATACGTACTCCACTACTTACTCTATTGCTATTAAATATGAACATTGGAGAAATGCTATGTCATCCGAATTTCAAGTGTTACAAGATCCAGGAACTTGGGAATTGGTACCTCTTGCATCCCATTATAACATTCTTGGTTGTAGGTGGACTTTCAAGGCCACATTTTATTCTGATGGGTCTGTTGCACGATATAAAGCATGACTTGTGACTAAGGGGTTCAAACAAAAGAAGGCAAATATTATCTTGAAACCTTCAGTCCAGCTGCCAAAATCTCTACAATCAGAGTCTTTCTCACCATTGCAAACAAAAGTGTATCCTTCAAAATCTACAAGGCACTGTTCCCCTCGATCTACCTATCATTTGTGGATCCTTAGAACTCACTGCCTTTGCCAATGCTGATTGGATTAGTGATCTGACTGATCGGAAATCTACTACTGGCTTTTGCATATTTCTTGGGTCAATGTATTTCTTGGGCAGTGAAAAAGCAGGCCACCGTCGCTCGTTCTTGTACAAAAGCTAAATATTGAGATGTAGACACAACAACAATAGAGATTGTTTAGCTATGAATTCTCCTTCAAGGCTTTCAAATTATTCATATCAATCCTACAACTATCTATTGAGATAATACATCTACTATAGCTCTATCCAATAATCCTATGTTCCTGCCCACACTAAGCACATTGAGATCGTCTGTCACCATATTCGAGAATGTATTAAAAACAAAGTACTTATGGTTCACCTTGTTAACGCTATTGATCAACTTGCAGATTTCTTCACCAAATCTATTCCCAATTCCAGTTTCAAAATTTGTCATGAAAACTTGACCAGCTTTGACAAAGATCATCAATTTGAAGGGGGATGTTAAGATTTCTATATTGTATTTACTTTGGTTTATGTTATGTGTGAACCGGTTTGGTTCGTGTATGATTCTTCTATGTGGTTCGGTCCTTGCTAAGCTGTTACCCAATGTTGTATAAATAGGGGAGGCTTGGTTGCGTATAGTTTTTCTTTTAATTAGTTAATATTCTCTCTGGTACTCTTTCGTTTCCACTATGTTTTTACAAGTAAGTTGAATTGAGGTTTATTTATTGATCTGTTTTTTATAATGAGCTCTACCACAATAAAAGTTGGTCCCCATCTATTTGAATAGTTTTCCAAAAATGACTCATGAAAGTATTGCCTCTATTCAAGACTATAGTTCGCGATGGTTCACAAAGATGAAAATTTTATATGATGAATGTTGTGGTGATAGTAATTGTTGTAAATTGAGATTGATAAGGAAGAAAATGTATATATTTTGTAAAGAAGTCAACTATAATAATAATATTAACATTCACATTGAATAATGGCAATCACACAGTAAAGTTCATTGTAATATGTTCCAAAGTTACAAGCTAAAATTGGTTGTACTTGGAGTAGGCCTGTCAATACCAACGGCCAATAACTAAAATAAAACCTAAAATCAAAACAAATATCTTTTGTCATAAATTTCTCGATTCTAATTTTAAATATTAATTTTAGGAAGAGAGTTGTAAGGAGGGATGTGAGAATGAGGAATGGAGTCTCGTGCTCTGCTAGAGTTCCCTATTCTGTTAAGGTTTCACATTTCTTTCGAGCTATCTCCCACTTCTCCTTATTGATCTTTACTCAGGGAGGATCCTTTCTTTATGTAATTTCTTCGAGCATTCTAGGTGCATCAAACTTTGCTCCCTCCTTCATTCTTTAAGTAGAAGAAAAATTTTCCTTCTCACTTCTTGAAGTCAAAGATGGATCTACGTGTTGGAAGCTTGTTCTAGTTGAATATGCGTCAGGAAAGCGTCCTTTCTACAGTAACCTACCTTAATCTGTCAAAAAAATACGAAAAAACATTGGCACTCTCGATCTTTTACGTCTTTCAAATGATTTTATTCTCTTCAACTTCAACTTCAACTGTGTAGAAGATTTCGAGCTTGTTTTACTAAGAAGGCTTTGATGCATAAATGTACTAAATTAGTTAATAGTAACAATATTAATTAAAGTTAAGTGCCAACTTTCTCAAACATAATCGGACTGACGGAATAAACTGGACCGGTCGAAGGCAGCGTAAAAGACTTGAACCGGCCTTGTACTAAATGCCGACCCGAATAATTTAATTTATTGCAAAATACGGGCCCCACGGTTGCAGCCGAAGCACGCTGCACCTAAAAGTGCTGCCCATTATAAATAATCAATAATAACCAAAAAAAAAGAATCCGCCGCAGCACACCCAAGATTAAATAGCTACACAAAATCTAAAGTATGTAGCCGTTTCTGTAGCGAGATTTGAATTCGAATTATCTAACTGCTGCATTGACCAAATGGGAACCACGTCAACATCCGGACCCACAACGTGCATTAAGAACCAATGAAAAAAGAGATAGATCGGCACACACGGATCGATGCCTTCCCACGTGTGGAGCGTGCCGGGACGTCCCATCAAAATATTTACTTCCTACAATATTTGGGATTTAAATTTTTTTTAAGGCAAATATCGTATAAATTAATTTATTTATTTATAGATTACAATAATCTTAAAATAAATTTAGGGAATTCACTTTATAAATATTTAAATAAATTGATGCCACTTTTACTCATCATATGATTCATATCATTCGAGACATAATAAGCCATTTTCAGCAAAAAATAAATTGTTTAATTATTTACCATTATTTTGAGTCACTGTATATATATTTTTTTAACAGTTAAGGCATATAGCTTCATTAAAATTCCATCAAAAGAGAAATTCTTGCTTAATAACGCTATGAACAATATGAACCAAAATTAAGATCCTTGCCCAACACCACTCAATTCACAAAAAAAACGTATGTTCAAATTATTTTCTCCATGTAAATGATCACATTGCACGCAAAATTGAACACTTGCACAAATACTAAAAAATTGAAATGACCTCTGTTAGATATGACTCATATACCGGGTAATGCATTTCACCTAAGGAGCTAGATATTCGCCAAAGTGGAGATTTGCTAGGTATGACTCATATACTAGAAATTTGGAGTCTCTTGGAATAAAGAGGTGTGTCTCCTGGTGAAAAGGAGTATCTCTTGGAATTTAGTGGGTTGGGGGAAGCGATGGCGTTTTAGTAATTATTTGTGTGGGTTTTATCTATAAATAGATGTGTAACCCTATGGGTATGTGAACCGAACTTGTAACTCCTCTGAAATAGTGAATTCGCCGCCCAGCTCCCGAGGATGTAAGCATCTTTGCTGAACCTCGTTAAATCTCTATGTTCTTCTTTTGAATTTTCGTTTTGTTCACCCTGAATTTCACAACAACCTCCACTCCCCAAATCAAACAATTGTACAACAAATTTGCAAACCAGTCTAACGTAAGGAAAATGATGAACATGCTTTGCAGGAATCAACGATCAGCAATCGCTGCAGTAGGATCTGGCTGTGGTAGAGACTGCTTATTTACAAGGAGTGGGGAAAGTGCTTTAACTACAATGCTCATATTAGGCCTGAACTCAGCTTCATATTGCACGCATAGAGCAGCCACTGCTGCAAGCTTTGCTATGCCTTTTGGTGGATATTCTCCCTTTAACCTTGGATCCACACATTGCTTTACCTTATCTTCGCTCAATCGTGGAGTAGCCCAAGTAACCAAACTCTGCTGCCCTCTAGGCATTGTATGATCAAAAGGTTTCCTCCCAGTGAGAAGCTCTAAAAGAACAACACCAAAGCTGTACACATCGCTTTTCTGGGTCAACTGCCCTGTCATTGCATATTCTGGAGCATGATAGCCAAAGGTTCCGAGTACACGTGTAGAGTGGAGACGAGCAGCCATATCAGGTGCTTGATTAGAAAGATTGAAATCTGCAATTTTTGCTTTGAAGTCTTCAAATAGTAAAATGTTACTTGAACGGATATCCCCGTGTATAATGGAAGGCTGAACTTTCTCGTGGAGATACTCTAGACCTTTAGCTGCATCAATAGCAATGCTCACACGCTGCATCCAGTCAAGGACAGGACCAGGTTGTGCACCTAGCACTCCTTTCCTGCCATGCAAAACATCATGCAGAGAACCCATGGTAGCAAACTCATAGGAAAGTAATCTGAGATTTTCCTCCACGCAGTAGCCCCGCAATTCAACAAAGTTATCATGCCTTACTTTGATACCATTGCAACCTGGATCAACAACTCTACGTTGGACTCAGGCTCTTGGCTCTTGCGAAACATCAAGCTTTTTAATTGCCACTTGCCTACCATCATTTAGAACAGCAAAATATACCCTTCCATATGACCCTTCTCCAACCAATGCTTTTTATCCAAAATTGTCAGTTTTCTCCTACAGTTCATCAAGAGATAGGGCAGGTACATCGATAGGAGGCGGTACCTTCTGGGGCTCATTTTTAGCTACAATGGAGAGTTTTGGATCTTTTTGCAGTCCATCCTCAAAAGGTTTGGAACTCTTTAAAGCTTCATTCTCACGAAGGTCAAAGGAACAGCAAAACCAGCGTGGCATGTTATAATTCTTCTTTATAGTTGCTGTTTGTTGAACATTACCCGGATTTCTCGCCAAGGATGAATATAGAACAAAAGAGGGGCAGAAGTATATTTTACTAAAATTTGTCTGAAAGTCATATTTCAATGGTATTTTTTCCTTGTTAGCCTTTTCTTCAAATTGCATCAATTTTGCATTCCAACATCATTAAAATTTAAACGTGGCAAAATAGAAGAGGCATTTACATGCATACCACATACTTTTTATGTATTTACATATCTAATACAAACTTTCATATTTAAATGCATAGCACTCAAATTCTTAATATCACATAGAAAATAACATGATTATTAAATTTGTACAAGTGAAATATGTATTTTTTTGTGTATAAATACAAAAAAATTAGGATGTCAAGATGTAACTACATAAAAAGTGTGATATGTATGTAGAATTCTCTAAAATAATTTGTGCACTCATTCCCTTTTAATTAACTATTGAAAAGTATCTATAGAAATATTCTAAACTTATATATCAGGGAAAAAAAAATATTTTCTTTTAATGTCGAAAGAATATCAATATTCCAAGAATTTAATGGAAAATCAGTGAGACATGACTATAGAAGAGAGAACAAAAGGCTTTTTGTGGCCTATTTTTTTGCAGAAGAAGCTTTTATTCTTTTCAACATAATGAGATTAGGTGCCCCCATAAATGGCTGATCAAAATACTCATTATTAAAGTTACAAGATTATATTTTAGTCATACCTAATCCCACGTATCTTTCGGATCGAAGAAATCCTCCGTCGGACGATCTTCACAAAAGATTCGGATTTTCAGGCCTAACCGGTGCTCTAAGCGATAGTCCCGGGCGTCTAGAAGGCCAAAATTGCATTCAGAGCTTTTCCCCGAGCCCTGGAAAAGTAGGCGCCTAGGCGTCCAAAATACCCTTAATATTGCGTTTCTCGAGCTCCCGGGAAGTGCCATGGTCGCAACGCCAGTCCAATTTCTAGATGCGAAAGGTTTTCAATTTTTTGAACCATTTTGACTCTGGCACTTCCCCCCATATAGTTGAACTTTGAGCTCTTCTTGGCTAATGGGAATATTACATGAGGAAGGCTAAAAGGGGACTCATGATGGATCTTTCAACACTTCTTTGGGAAGCCTCCAAAAATTTGATATGGCTAATTATGGAGAAATACGAGGGAATGGCTAGTGGGGTTGAGGCTTAAGCGTTGCTAGTCTCATTTCTCCTGGGATGTAACTTCATTTTCAGTTTTTGAGAGGAGCTGAGAGCTTTTTGGTCTTAAGGAGATGAGAGCACCTGGGGGCTTGGAGAAAAAAAGTGTGGATCAAGGATATGTGGAGGAGAGTTTCCATCTTTTTCAAGGAAAAGGTTTTCTTCTTCCCCGTCCTTTTTTCCGTTATTCATCTCCTCTGGCGGTTATTTCGCCTCCGATAAACTTTCCGGGACTCAAGGCTAGGAGAGCATCGTCCTAGCTTGGGAGAGGGTCATATCCTGGTGAACTCGTCATCCTCTCCTACAACAAAGGAGAGATTCATCCTTCTTTGGAGAAGGAAATCTTCGGTGAACTCCACCATCTCTTTGGGAAGGAGAGTGTATTCCTTACTTTGGAGAAGGAGCGTGGAGTTTGTGCCCATCATCATTTCTCCTGCACTAAGGAGAGCTTCTTCTTTAGGTAAGTCGAACTTCGTCCAACCACTATGAAGATAGAACTTCTTTGAACCCTCATATTTGCATTTATAGAGCTCCTTAAGCCTGGATGTTAGAGACAATATGTTGAGGCTTTGTTGCTCCTAGAAGAAGCTAATGTAATATTATGAGCCTTTCGTAGACTTTCCATTGCAAATCCAAAGAGTGAACCTATCAATTTCTTTCTAGAACTAAATCCACAATGACAAGATCATTCAATCCCTTGTTTTCTCAAATGAATTCATTCACATAATGAGAAGATTGAAGCCTACCATTTGAGTGTAAAGAACGGAAAGTCTCAAGAGTTTGGCGTCCCCTACGTTGTGAAGGCATTCCCCAATGAAAATCCTTCCCATCGGACAAATAGAAGCAGTCACAGGCTGCTTTGTAGCGACGTTCAATTATACTCATCAATTACCTTTAGGGTTATTCCGTGAGATCACTGAGACAAGTAAAGCTCACAATAAAACATGGATGTTTGCATATGCTTGTATGTTTGACCGCAATTTACATGTAGCACGCCATATGGACCACTTAGATTTGACTGTCCACCCCTCCTGGTCGACCGACTACTTAGGTTGATAGGCCGCACCGACCTGATCAACTGATCACTTAAGTCTGATCGGACGCCCGACCCTATCGATTGATCACTTTGGTCCGACTAATCACCTCTGCTAGGTCTACCCACCACTTAGGTCTAAATGACCGCCCCGACCCGGTGGACCTTGTTGATTATGACACCCAGTTGACCGCCTCATTCAAACCAATAGGAGGATGGCCAACTCCACTTGCATATTTGTGTGTTTTGCATGTGCACTTGCATCTTTTGCATTCCTTGTATGACACATTTGGATTCATGCTTTTATGTGCAAGAAATCCGATTTTTTTTTAATCTTATGGTACACGGTAAACTCATTTACACGATGAAAATTTAAATATTTTGCCTTTGACACGTGTCTATATTTGGTATCTCAATGAGCGTTGGCACTTGTGATCACTTAGTGGGATTAAGTTTTTGTTCTTATTGTTGCAGTATGAATTCTAAATTTATCAAAATTATACACTGCATTTCTTTTTTCATTCAATAAAATGTCAAAATTATGTAAACTCCTGCATTTAATTTACACCACAAATTTAGGGAATTAAACATACCCAAAATAAAAAATGAATGTTAAGAAATTTAAGCAAATTTTATTATTAAGAAGTAAATAAAAAAATATTTAAATTTGTAATATGCTAGAATATTTCAATCTTTGGAGAATAAAAGTTTAATAGTTTAGTTTTTTATAAAGGCCTAACATTCATTGATAAAAAAAAAAGTCTCAAAAGGTACAAAAAAATTAAGGAAATATATAATTCAAAAAGAGAAAAATAAATCTTTTCATCTGATTCAATGAAAAGATTGCTCCGTTATATTAGTAAAATTATAGAGATTTGATCTTCCCTTCTACAAATCGATCAGGTGATGACAGTCAATCAATGACAATCAAGTAATGACGATGAAATGACCACGTTCAAGTGATAATTGTCAAACAATAGTGGTCATGAGATGCAATAGAACAATTTTGTGTTCTTCAGTTCTATGCTTCTCTCTCTCTATATTTTATGTCCCCTCTCAAATTTATATATAGGATTCCATCTTGTTAGGTACGGCTTATATACCAAATAAGGGACATATACGTTGTGTGGGTTGAGGGTGCGCGGGCCACTCCCCTGCGGTACGGTACATAAGTAATTTTGTAATTACATATTATACACCAGAACTGTTTATATATAGTTTATTATTAATGTCTTGTTGGCTAGGGGTTTCAATGCCAATTTTTGTCAGCTTATTAGAAGATGGCTCTCCAACAACCACTACAGTGTTTTGGTTAATGGCGAGTACTTATGGCTTCTTCTCTGCTAAAAGAGGTATCAAACAGGGTGATCCTCTTTCTCCTATAATTTTTATTATTGCTTTTGATTATCTCTCTAGATTGCTTAATACTCAACATGTGCAAGATTCTGCTTATTTCCTTAACAAAGCTCATTTTCAGGTTACTCATTTGGCTTATGCTGATGACATCATGCTTTTTTCCAATGCCTCTAAAGCTAATATTAGAAGTTTGATGAAAATATTAAATGTTTTTGAAGGGGTTTCTGGTTTGTCTTTTAACAAGGACAAATGCCATATGTATTTTAGCAATTACTTACCTCAGTCTCATCTTTTATGGGCTACCAACTTTACTGGGTTTAAAATTGCTAGACTGCCTATTAAATATTTAGGAGTTAATCTTATTAAAGGCAGGTGTAAGCAAATTCAGATGGATGATGTCTTGGATAAAGTCAAGAGTAAGATTAGGAACTGGAAGAATACTTTTCTCTCCAATGGGGGGCGTTTAACTTTGTTGAATAGTGTGTTTCATAGCATTCCTCTTTATGCACTCCAAGTTTTAAATGCTAAGAAAAGTTCTATTGATAGGTTGGAGAAAATTTTCAATTCTTTTCTCTGGGAGGGGGGTGGTTCTAAAAAGCACTGGCTTACTTGGAAAAAGTTGTGTAAGCCTAAGTACTCTGGGGGGCTTGGTTTTAAAGCTCTTTCTCACATTGTTGAGATCAACATGTGTAAGCTGTGGTACAAATTTAGACTTAGGGAGTCCATCTGGGCTAACTACATGCATGCTAAATATTGTAAAAATGTTCACCCTACTATGGTTACTTGGAAATGTGGGGACTCCAAAATCTGGAAGGCTATCCTGGGTATTAGGCAGGAGGCATCTAAGGTTATTTTTTGGGACATTGGGGATGGGAAGATTTCTTTCTTGCATGATAACTGGGGTATGCCTAACCTAATTGAGCCTCCTCATCCCTCTGCCGTGGGAAATTTGTTGATTGCTGATTCTTTGGGCTTTTGGGCAGTGGGATTTGAGGAAGCTTAGGGATTTAGTGGGGCAGGACACTGCAATGTTGATTAACCAAATTCCTATTGATAGAACTAATGTTGATAAACCTGTTTGGAAGAAGCAGCCTCAGCTGTCTGTTAGCAAGCATCTTTATAAAACTTTTCATTCCTTTGGTAAGTTGGATTGGGGGAAGGGGATATGGAAGCCTATATTCTCTCCTTCTATATCCTTCTTCCTGTGGAGGTTCTTCTCCTGTATTTTACCTTTAGATGACATTCTAAAATTAAAAGGTTTGAGGCTGCCTTCTATGTGTGTGTTCTGCAAGAATGCCGAGGAATCCTCTTCTCATCTCTTTTTCAAGTGTTTTTATTCTAAGCACATCTGGAACAGGTTGGCCAGCGATTTTGGTCTGGTTTGGAAAAGTTCTTGCACTATCTATGACTATGTGAAGGTTTGGAATGTTTCAATCCGGGCTGGTAATGGTTTTATTCTTTTCCATATGTTGTTCTCTGGTTTATTTGGTGTGTTAGGAACTCTTATAAGCACACTGAATGTCATCCCTCCCCTGATGCTACTTTCTCTAAAATTTTGGCCTACTATAACAGATCTCTCAGGCTTTTTCATAGAGATGCTAAGCACTCCTTTAGGCCCTATGTGGTTAACTGAGTACCACCTGTGAGGGGGACTATCAAAGCCAATTTTGATGGCAGCTGGTCTCTCTCCCACGCTGCTGCTGGCGGTCTGTTTCGGGACCATTTGGGAAATCTGTTAGCTTATTTTCATTCCCCAGTGGTGGCGGATTGTCCTCTCTCGGCTGAGGCCTGGGCTTTATTACTTTCTATACAAACTGCCATCAATCTTAATTTTCTCTCTTACTGGATGAAGACCGATTCCAAGAGACTTATTGATATTTTTTTAAGAGGGTTGCTACACCCTGGAACTTGATTATTCTTCTTAAAAGGATTTGGTTTATTATTGACAATTCTTCTTTGCATTTCAGCATCTCTTTTATTCATAGAGAGGGAAATAGGCCAGCTGATTGGCTGGCAAAAAATGCTGGTCACTCCCCTTTTGTGGGCAAGACTCCACCTCAGCAACTGGCTCTCCTGGTTCACGGGGACAATTTAAATTTACCTTACATCAGATATAATTAGCCTTTCTGATCTTTTTATGCTAATCTTTTCCTCTGTTATATTTTGCTGCCTCTTTTCTTTTGCTGCCGGTTTTTGCTCTGTTTATTTTTGGTGCCTGTGTTCTTTTCTGCTCGTGGTAGTCTTTATACTTGTGCAGGAACAACTCCTCATCTCAACTTGTGCAGGAACATCTACATCTCTAGTCTCACTTGTTTTGCGTGGATATTAGCCAGGTTCTCTATCCTCATTGATCCAGTTTTTCTGTGGGTTTGTTCGTCTCTCCCTATTCTGATGCTTGCTCTTGCGGATGGTGCCATTCGTATGGATTCATCACTTGGTCTTTCTACTGTTTTGGACATTTACTTTTCGACTCTTGCTTGTCAGTTTCTTTATACTTTTTCTGGCTTATTTTGGTTGCTCTGTTCCTTTTTGGAGTATTTATTTTGCGTGGGTTGTACGGTGGGAGGAGGATTTAGGGTAACGGGACCTCTAGGTGTGAGTTTCTGTATTTTTTTGGGTTTTTGTAGTGAGGACCTGGCTCCCTCACCTCCTCCGTTTTGTAACATTTTTTTGGATTATTAACACGTAGGGAGCCTATTGTGCTCTTTCCCCTATATATATATATATATATATATATATATATATATGTATGTATGTATGTATTGTAACTCTAAGAGAATTTTGTTTTCTTTTCTGAAATTGAAAGAAAGTCGTCTCTCTTCCCGAGGACGTAAGCAACTTTACCGAATCTTATTAAATATCTTTGTTTTCTTTTGGATTTGTGACGAATCTTGATTTCTTTGCCCCAAAATTCTCAACACATCTCTACCACGAACTCTTCAACACCTAATATGAACGAAAAGTGGATGCTTGCTTCTTGCAATGAAGACACCTAATATGAACATTGGGTCTCTCCACCCATTGGAGAGATTGCAAGGAGTTCTTGCTGCCCGCAGTTTGTGAAAGAGTAGATTATAGTTTATATCAATGATTGGTAGGCCTGAACCACCTTTTATTACTTTGCCTTAACATATTTTTACAATAAAACACTCAAATTTTATAAAATATTTGTCTTGCTTTCTCAATTGTAGAATTCAGTTATTCACATTCATTAATATAGTCTGACGCATTATAAATTCATTTCCAGCTAAGTTTTATGTGATTTATGCTCTCTCACGTCTCTTCCTCACTCCCCACCCTTTACAGCTCTCGTCACAATCCCACTTTGATCATGGTTTAGTGGGTCGATCGATCGATCTTAATCTGCCTCCCCTTTTCATCACATCATCATTATCAAGATTTTTAATTTTAAGTTTGTGTGGTCACTGTAGCAATTCGATATTTTTTATTTTACCAAAAACAGAAATGTCTTCGCGTATGCAAATATAAAAAACTTTTGGGTTCAAAGTGCATTCATTCTTCAAGCAACAAACCCACTCTATATCTGCCTTCATGGCTTCATATCATGTCATTTGGTAAGGAGTTCACTTGGTAATAAGCAGGCAAATATAGAGTGCACGAAGGCTGATGTTTTGAATCCATTAACATGTCCATGTCAGTCTTCTTCCTCCTCCTCACTCTGCTCATTTCATTCCTCCGGCCACCCACATGCATGGCGGTGACGGCGACAGCGGTGGATGAACTGATGCGGGGGCTGTGGAGGGATGAGCTGGTTCGGCTCGCCGGCTACGGGGAAGAAAAACTCTCTTCTGTGATCGTTACTGGCTCTCTTCAATACCAAGCTCGCAGTTTTTCTTCAGGCTCTATTTTCCTCACCACTTCCTATGCCAAAGGTAATCAAGCACAAAATTACTAAGTAAATAACTATTTTTGGATATTTACAATGAAAAGTAATAATTACAACATAATAAGAGTATCTATAAACCATATATGTAAGATGTTTATATAAAAATTGTGAGAAATATTTTGCATTATATACCTAAATATAACACTAAAATTATCTTTCATTTATGATTGTGTGTTTTGTAACACTAAGATCATCGATTTTTAAGTAAGATGTCTACAATTTGAAAGTCCATTTGGTGATGACCAGCTTATTTAATTAGAGGTTTCTAATTGATCAAACTTTTTACGTTCCCATGGTTGGGATATGCCATTAATAGTGTTTGAATCATTATCTTATTATGCATATTAATTTTGTGCATTAACTTTGGGAGTTTTTCATTCGGAAAAATTTAAACTATAACCTTCTTTTTTAGATGTCTTAACCATTATCGTCAAAAAAAATAAAAATAAAAATAAAAAAAATAAAAAAAATCGCTCAGTATATATATATATATATATATTATTATTTATTAAACCTTCAGCTGCTTAATAGACTTTCTTTCAGTATTTATAATCAGATTTTGGATATTATATCATAAAAAATTATGAATTTATCAAAATTTATGCAATCGCTTTGAGTTCAAACTTGATCAAAATTTTGATTATAATATATAAAAATATATAAATATATATATATATATATATATATATATATATATATAGATGGATAAGGTGAATAGTCTTGTCGAATGATAGGTTAAAATTAGATTGTGTATCGTTCTCATGGGAAGTTGAGGGGCATTGATCATCAGTTATCTATTTTAATTATTAAGTAAAGGTATATAGCTGAAGAAAGCTCACCCCTCAACAACTAGATGGTAGAAGAGCAGCTTATAAGCCAAGCCATCAAGCCCTTAACCCCATTAACTATCATCTTGCTCTAACCATAGTAATTTATGATTATATATATATGCACATTTTTACTATATTCTAACGTCAACTTTGCATGGCAATAAAATAAAGGTGTAAAGGTGGCAGTTGCATGTAAAAACGAAGAAGGAAGAATGAGGAGAAGCAACTTGGTCTATGGAAGAACTGATGAGTTCGGGGAGTTCATCATCAATATTCCATCCCATTTGCACGCCGTTCCCGAATTTGAAGATTCGTGCTCTGTTAGGATCCTCGGACCACAGAAGCCGTACTCCCAATATTATCATCACAGTATATCAGTATCAAATCCCATACGCATAAAACTATCTTATGTGGGCAGCAACGTTCGAGTATATTCGACAGGAACGGTGAGGACAAGTCTGAGAGGCTAATCTTCATTTATGTTGCGTGGGATTGGAGAGAAAGAAGATATATAGTGATCAATATATTATTTTAATTATAGTATGTTTGCATGCACGAATCTTATGTAACACCGCACCATTTATGTATAGTGCGATATTAATGCATTGATCAATCTCCATGTAACGTGCAGTTGGCAGCTTTGTATCTATATTGCATTTAGATAGTGTCTTCACGTCCGGACAACTACGATGATCCTATTGCGGGAGATACATGGTGATGTGGCCGGATCATTACTGTAGTCCTGACATGCAACATGAGTTTACCGTACGAAATTTTTTTTTTTTTTGGTGTGTCCTCTCATCCGAATAACTAGGTTTATCCTTTACATGGTGATGTGGCTGGATCATTACTACAGTCCTGTCATGCAACCATGCATGTATCAACAATTAATTTGGCTTCTGCCTATAAGGAGGAAGTTATGCTTGGGTAATAGAAGCTAAGAACATTAAAAAGAAATTTAGGCAAATTTAGTCTTTAGCGTTTGTCCAGGCTCTAACCTACCTTTTATTATAAGATTATATTCTATTCTCCATCTTATTCACTAGGCCCTTCTATCAACCCTTTGGTTGTGATACAATCTTTCCAATTCCAATTAATTCATGAGGTTACATGTCCAAATTTCACCTAAAATTATTTTATTATGCAACTTTATTAGCCTTGCAATTTAAAGCATTGTATATTTTGTGATGGTTTATTATTTTCTGGATGGAGAAGCTTGGTTGTTGAGGTGAGGTGGGAAACCACAATATTGGATGTTTGTTTCATGTGGTACGATAGCTTATTTGGAAAATTTACTTAAAACACAGCCGCTGGCTCGACTCTGCTGCCCATGTTTGATGGCTATACTTTTTGCTGGGTTACCTCAGCTCCTCGCATTCACGTCTGCTCTAACGGTTCATTCTCTTCCCTGCTCCCCTTTCTCCTCCTCACATTTGCATCTGCCATAACATCTCCTCCTCTCTCATTGCGAGAGAAGTGTTGAGAATTCTCTGCATTTCCTCTTTCCTTTGTTGTCCTCTAGTACATTTCTATCTCGCTCTTTGTCCTTATGTTATCTCCCCCTTTGTTGGTTGTGGTTGATGCTTACAGTTTAATCTCTGTGATTTTTGGTTTTGCTCTACAGTGAAATAGTTTTTTATGTCTACTTTTACTGCAATTCTATTTTCTGAGAAATGTCTTTCTACTATGATTGTAGTTTGTGGATTGGCTTTTTTTGGTTTATGGTCTTTGCTCTATGGAGAAATTGAGAACATAGGGATGGGAAACACTGGATTGCGTTTCAATTATATTGAGAGATTTAGAAGTATATAATTATTTTCAGTTTTGGTTCTCTGCTCCTTGTGGTTTTTGATTCACTACAGTTAGTTATTTTGCGGTTTTGAGCTTCACTCTATAGAAAAATTTATTATATGGAGATAAAAATATTATAGGAATAAAGCTATTTTCCAACAGCCAAATTCTATCGGTTATAATGAAAAACACCGTCACTTTTACTGTTTCTGGCGGTCTATCAACGACTTTAAGCTTGTAAGTAACATTTGTCAGTAATTTTCAAACCGATAGACATTCTGATGACATGAAATCACGAGCATATAACGAACAATTTAATGTCATAGCTATTTTTGAAAAAATTCAAATCGTCAGATTTTGCTAGTTCATAAAATCGATAGTTACTTCGTCGGCAATAGCTTGCAAGTCGGAAATATGTCTAGTCCGTCGATTTTTTGATGCAGGCAAACCGTCAGTTGTGTGGCGCTGATGCATCAATTTTTTTAACCGACGGATGAACTATCGAAAAAGTATCACGCCCACTGTTTTCATATGACACACTTAAGTCATTGGATCGGTGTCGGTAAATAACTTTATAGGCTAGCCGTCAGTGTTGCCTATGGATATGTTAAAAATAGTTGCAAAACCTACGGTAAGTTGTCATAAACCTATAATATCAACCAAGAAAAATATATTCTCCATTTCATATTTACATTACCCACATATTATTGTAAGATTTAAAATATCATTCGATGTATTTGCCGAACTAGAATAAGAGTTAAACAAAAAATTCTCCAATCAAATAATGAAATAAATAAAATGCAATCAATCTAAAATATATACAACACTATTAACATAAAAAATATATGTACAAAAATACAACATAATCATAAGAAACCAAAAAAAGAAAAATACCCCCCTAATCAACCTCCTCTATCTCCTCCTCATTATAATCCGCCATCTCTTCGTCCTCCTCCAATGATGTCGTAGCCTTGTCGCGCTCCCTCATCCACAATCGGAAGGAATCTAACTTGGCTTTTACATAACCTCCATGTTGGCCTTCAGCTTCAAACTCAACTGAGTGAAGCGGGATTCTATCTCAACAGAGAATGCAGCAACATGCCTGGAGATCTTCTCATCCTGTGCGGTAGAGTTAGAAGCTACATATGTACTGGTGGAGGGATGAAAATCATATTCAAACCCCTGCGACTCGAGCCCTCAGACTCAACCCTTCCTCTTCCCTCCAACAGCCTCCCTCCACAGTTCATACTCGAAAGGATCATGCTCGCGGCCTGTAATACCTCCCGACGCTTGAGATCCGCTTTTCTTCCGCTATTGGAATCTCTCATGCAAAGAAAAAACAGTTACATTCAATTAGAACTAGCATGTATGAACATCAAACTAGTTTAACTCGTGAATTACTTGGGTCACATGGGATCTGTCGTCGACCCAGGACTATTCGCACCGCCTCTTATGGGTGTGCTCTTGTGCATTGGTGACGGAGGGCTCACATCCAATTTTCACAGTCTTTGCATATAACTAAATAGTTAGAATACATCTTCGAACTATAGAAAACTTTAAAATATGAATGAAATCTTACTAGCCTTCTCTTGTATTATGGGAGCACCCCGACAGTGTGCTTGGAGGTCCTCATGTCTCTATAGTCTGACCTCCTGTACTACTTTGCCTTTTCCCCCTTCTTTCTAGTAGCCCCAGAAATCCTATGCCCTTCCTCTCGAAGCCACAGAGGGCATTGTCACGGTTTCTGAATATTGTCAAAAAATGTCCCAGAGGCGATCACTGCTGTTGCGCTTGAAGTTGTGTCGAATGTGTGCCTCGTGCTCAGAGAGTCAGGAGTGCAACAAACGAATGATTTAAGGGGAGAGCAATTCTTAAGCACTAGAGATGAGAATCATGATCCACTTAGCGCGACGATTAAGCTTCATCTTAAAAGATATCAATGATGAAAAGTCACAAAATGTTTGCATTTACAAATTACAATACATTTCTTTGTTCTAGCTCCCAGCGTTTCTCCAAAATAATATATTATTTGGCTATTGTTTGGTTTTCTTTTCATGAATGTCTTGTTTGAGATGATTTTTTAGTTTCTAATTTATATTTACATTTTTTAAGACATATTTGTTTAGTATAATTTTCACTTTAAAAATAAATCAAACTTATTTTTAAATATGCTCAAAATAATTTTGGCTATTAAGAATAATTTTAAAAATAATTATTAATGCTACTAGCTCACCTCTAGGGGTGTGATTTAGCCAAATGGCTCGGGCTTGGCCGAATAAGTGGCACATGAGCTAAATTTGATGAGCTAATAAATGAAGCTCAGGCCAACATTGACTCAACACATTAGCTTGTGATCAACTCTTTTTAAAACTATTAACACTAAGTCACTAAAAAATATTTTAAATTTATTTTTATCATTAAATTCTTAAAAAATATTTAAAACATGATATTTACACTCAATATCAAGTGGGGTTTTATTAACCATCTCTTAATTTCTCGTTTTATCTATTATTTTATTATATCACTAGCTTGAATTAATATTAATTAATATTTTTCATAATAAACAATATGTGCAGGCTTGATTTCGTAGAATTAAGCTCAAGTTTGAGCTGGAACTTGTTTAATTATTGAAGCTCAAGCTTAACTGGAGGGTAACTCGAACTCGACTCAACTCATTTACACCCCTAGCCCTTGCTGATCCCCAATAAATAACATCCATCAATCTCAATCACCACAGATCACCATCATTAATGGAAATCACCACTAGTAAAACATATTTTTAAAAATAAAAGTAGAAAATAAGAAATAAATAAAATTGATTTTAAATGGACCATAAATTAAATAAAAGTATATTATTAAATATAAAATAAGTTTTATCATGAGTCAAAACATAAAATTAAATTAAATTAAAAAAAGTTAAAAACAAAAAGCAAATGTGATCCGAACTGGGTGGAAGGTTTCGGCTGTTTCCTAAGAAATCTAATTCTCATTTCTAACCCTAATTTTTATTTAAGCTCCCACGGATTTCTCCTATTAAAATATGTGGCCCATTATGTTTTGATTATGGATAATGTACAATGGGCTTTTTGATTCTTGAATGGGCTTAACTTACGTTCTGCCCATTACTAATGCTGGAAATCTTTCAGTAATATAAAAGTTCTTCCCATTGGCCTTCATTTTTCTCAAATCAAACTAAAAAAAAAGAAAAAAAAAAGTAATATTCTAAGATAAATTGTATAAAAAATAAATTCGTTCTGAGATTATGTAATACAAACTGCTCATATTCATACCAAACTCAAAGTCAATTCACTGGTGTTTAAACCCCTTATACAATTTATATATTACATTTAAACCCCTTTTTCAATTGAAGCGCTTTCATTTTTTTTACTTAGATTTTTAAACCAAAAATTGAAAATCAACTATTTTAATATATTGAATATGTGATTAAATTCAACATAGGGTCAGAATCGGGAAGATGTAGCTTATTAAAAAATAGCTGTGAAGTACGCTCAAAAATAATCTGATGCGTAAAAAACTATGTGGTTATTATAAATTTTTTTGTTTCAAAAAGTAAGACTGCACTAAAAGCTGTCACCGCACCTAGTCGGACTAGTGGGAGCAGTAGCTTTTAAAAAAATTGTAAAAAACGTAGTTTACATAAATAGATAAAATTACGTTGCGGTGCTTGCATTACCACCACGTCGCCGCCCCAAATGGACTTATAGTGTCAACTACATATATATATATATATATATATATATATATATATATATATATATATATATATATATATATATATATCCTTTTATAATGTGACCCAATTTTTGTGCTCAAATGTGTAGCGCATTAAATAGAAATAAAATAAAGAATCTCTAAGATGTCTAATTCTATCCAACACCTAAATTATATTTATTTTTATGCTAAGTAAAATGTTAATATAAAAAAAATACTAATTTATGTTAAAAATATAAATATACAGAAATTATGTGGTATATATGTAAACCTTTCTTTTTCACATTTACTATAGATTTGTAATTATGAGCCCCAATTCGCGCCACCTTATTAGCGGTTCATTGATGAGACACGTAGCAGCGTCCAATTAATTAAATATAAAATTTGAACCATTTAATGCCAATTAGAAAAAAAATAGTTTTTAGAATTATTGGTGTGGGCCATTTGTTATTTATAAGAGAGCAAATCAGAGGGAATAAATATATATATATATATTTTTTGTACTTTTTGTTTTCCAAAAGATGGAATGAGTAATGGGAAAAGTGTAATAAAAATTATTTAATTATTTATATATTATATTCATCCCATAATTATTTTTTTGAGTTTTCTAATTTGAATTGAATAAATTTTTCTCTAAATTTTATTTTTAGCATTACTATTTATAAAGTGAGATTTTTGGGGAGATTATTTAAATATGTTTATTTGAATCATAATATATATATATATATATATATATATATATATATATATATATATATATATATATATATATATATATATATATATATATATATAAAGAAGATCAAGAGTGAATAAAATTAAGAGGCATTTACATGTTGTGCACATAAATGCAATTATATACCTAAATAAGATTTTTTATACGGAGTCTGATATATAAACTAATAAGTCTTGCAAGTATTGGAAGTTCTTGTCAAGAGATCAGACTATTTTCATGTGCTTAGCCCAGATACCAAAGTTGTCAACGTGGCTGAGCTGAGCTTACCTGTCAAAGTAGCTGAACTAATATATTTGTTGAAACACCTAGATGTCTCTCCCGCAAAGGTGATCTAGCCCATCTAAAGATGGACAACTATCAAAGATGATCTTCTTTATTTTGCAAGGACGCAAGTCTGTCCTTCTTTCAAAACGCTGTCTGACATTCATGTCTCGCTTTTTTCACCAAGACACTACGGATGGATGCCTTACAATACAAAATATATTTTTTATTATCTACTTTTTTATATATATAAAAAAGAATTCGAGAAAGTAAGAAGGGATGATAGAATGTAAATTACAACAAGTTAGGCATCCCTGCTCTTCTATGGAAAAATATCAAAGACTGTATACATTAAAACTCTAATGTATATAATTACAGACTTTGTGTCATGTATATGCAAGAGCAATGGATAATTCTGGGGAGGCAGAGGTGGTTCTGAAGTTTTCAGTTAGTAGCACAAAGTAGTGGGGAGTTTGGTTACCTAGAATTGTAGGTTTTGTTATTTCCCCTGATCAAGTTGACTTTCATGTAGAGTGACAGTGAGCTTGATCAAAAAAGTATTAAATGTAGTTGTCATGTTACTTTTCATGATGAGGCTGTCACTTGATCCGTTGAACAAGCGTGTAGAATTTGAATATCCCCCAAATGGAATGTGGTTGCAAATGAAATGATAATCAATTTTGACATGTTTCATACAGTTGTAAAAAGTTGGATTAAGAGCTATAGTGCTGATAAAAGTGTAATTGCAGTAGATTGTTGTGGGAGTATTTGTAGGTATTTGAAACCCCTGAAGAGGTTTGCGAAGCCATATAACATATGTTGTCGCAGTAACAAGGGCTCGGCATTCAACTTTTGTGGAGGATCGAGCCACCAATTTTAACTTTTAAACTATTTAAGGTAAAGGAGTATTGCAAAGGAAAGTGCAAAATCTAGTGGTTTTGGGTTTGTATTAGGAATAATCAGTCCACTCGGTGTCCAAATAGGTATGAAGTTATAAATTTCCTTTGATGATAGGATGATTGAAGGAGAGTTCCTTTGAGGTACCTTAGGGGATGCTAGATTAGTCGGAAGTGATAAATAGGAGGTAGGTGCATATGTTGATAGATATGGTTGACGATGAAGGCGATGTCTAGTCTAGTAATAGTGATGAATTGAAGAGAACCAACAAACGGTTTGCATTTGGTGATGCCATGGTATTCTTGTAGTGAAGCTTGGCTGGGTTGCATCTTATGGGGAAGAGGTGTATGAATGGGTTTGCAAGAAGTCATTCGAAGTTGTTTAATGAGTGTTGTATTGTATGATGTTTGGTTGAGATGATAGCCTTATGACGTTGGTTAGTGGTGAAACTAAGGAATGTCATGGCAGGCTCAAGTTCCTTTATTTGAAATTCAGTTTTGAGATATTGTATGAGACTGTCAATACCTGGTGGATTGTTACATGTAATAAGGATTTCATCCAAGTACACAAGAAAATGGGGGGGTTTTTTTGTGATGGTAGATGAGAACAGAAGGACCAAACATGCTAATATGGAACCATTTGGCATTGAGGTAATTGATGAGAGTGTAATGTCATTTCCTTGGTGCTTGTTTAAGGCCATATATTTGGATGTTGGGTGCCCTGAAAGCCTTGAGTTCGATACATGTAGTGCGACGAATCTTGACTTGAATTTGATTGGTGTTCCATCAGGAGAATATTTGGTTTGACACTTTCATTTGCAAACAAAGATGTTCTGAGAATGAGATGGGCCGACAAGTGTCCATGTCCCTTGAAGTTGAAGTGCTTTTAATTCTAATGAAATAACTTTGTGCAAGTGGAGATCTTATCTTGCAAGTGGAGATCTTATCTTGCTTTGTGCAAGTGTCTTGATATGATGAGTTGATGTGTTTTACTGTTGTCACAACAATAACCTTATATGTGAGTAACTGATAAAGATGCACGTTGGGGATTGGGGCGAGTTAATGTGGATCTTGCGGATTTTTTAAGTCATTCGAAGATGTGAAGGTGAGTATAGATAGTTGATTTTTGATAGGGAAGTTCACAGAGTTCTAGGGTCTTGGAGGGCAATATGTTTATTAGATATTTGGTGACCACTAGAGCGGCTGTCCAAAATTTGTATGGTAGGTGAGCAATGAGGAGAAGAGTTATTGTTGTTTCAATTAAGTGTTAGTGCTTGCACTTGGCTATATTGTTTTGCTAAGGTTTATAGGGGCAATTGAATTGATGAGTGATGTCAAAGGAGTTGAGGTAGGTGTGTAGAGTGTTTGATGTATGTTCACCTTCACCATCGGAGCGTATGACTTTGATGTTTGTGTTGAAGTGAGTTTGTATTATTTTTGTGAAATGATATAAATGTATTTGTTGTCTCAGATTTAGCAATCTTAGGAAATACTCATGCAAAGCGACAGAAATCATCAATTTAAAAAAGATAATATTTATATCCTCTTGTTAAAATGGTAGGTTTAGGACACCAAATATCAGAATTATCACGAACCAACCGGGGGCTTAAATTAACTAAAGTAGGAATGAACGGTCAGATGGTGGAATTCAAATTTCTACTTGTTAATTTTAATTTCTTTATTTTGTGACTCGTGTATATTTGAATATTAAATTGTTAGTGATAGAAATAGGATGATAGAGATTTGATTTTCACCATCCAACCATACGTTCCTTTCTTGGTTAATTTAAAGCCTCGCGTCGAGACGTGACAAGAATGAACTTGATCAAAATAGCATTTAGACTCAGAAATAGAGATATGAAATAATTGTTGATGACTCTTAGAAAGTTAAATTTACAAGAAAATTTAATAATGATACTATTTATGGTTTTTTTTGTCTTGGAGATAGCGGTTGCAATGGCATAGTGAGGATGTCCGAGTCTTCGATGTCATTGTTCAGCAGATGATGGAGAGAAGTGAATGGTGGCCAAAGTTGAAATGGGGCATATACCATTCTTGCTAGGTCCTCTAAGGACAATTTTGTTCGTTCTATGGTCCTTAATGACAAACCTTGATTTAGTCAACGATATGTCACAGTTATTGTCAATATTTCATTAATGAACTGAGAGAAGATTTTGAGATTGAAATGGGGAGTGAAAAATCTTGGGAAGATAAAGCTTATGTTGAGAGGTGGGTAGGATGCCCTGAGTAGTATGGGTAATTGGGAGGTTGGATCCATCGCCAATGATGATGGAATCTGATCCCTAGTATGTTCTGGCATGTTGTATATGGTCATTGTTGGAGGTGAGATCGGTGGTAGCACTAGAGTTGAGGAATCAATCATCTGTGCTAGGATCAGATGAGGTCAGCAGTGTTGTATCAATTTTGGAAGAGGGGTAAGAGTTGGCATTTTCTTTATGCCAGCATTGGAGAGTTGTAAGTCCAAATTTGTCGCAAATATGACAAGTTGGGCAACTGGAGTTGCTAAATGATTCTCAATCGCACATGTTTGGTGATCAATTGTTGTTGTTCCCCCCGACATTGGGGGTCTTCCTCCACGGCCTCTATAGTCGTTGTGTCCTTCATGAATAGTGAGCATGACAACGGTTGTAGCATTGGTTTCCTTGGCATATTAGGTAGAGATAATGATATCTTCATTGCCTAGCAGTAAATGTAGATCATCAAGCTTGATGGGGTTTAATCTAGTGTGAATGGTTTTTTTAAATGACTGCTAAGTGGCTGGTAGGACATTGAGGATGTGGAGGATTATGTACTCGTGGTCGATATGAACTTCGACGACGGTGATGTTTTCAATGAGAGATTCAATGACCATGAGGTATTGAGACATGATTTGAAATTTCATGGAGATATTGTGTAGCTCATTCAATAGTTTAATGACCTTGGATCAATTTGTAGACTGCAGTTTCTATTGGAGAGTATTCCACATTCAATGGTGGATTCAAGGTTGAGGATATATGATAGAATTGTATGAGATATAATGGAATAGATTGCAGGTGAGAGGACTTGATTGATGAGAAGCTATCTTAGAAATTGTGGGTTAGTAGTTGTTTTTCTGTGTGAGTGTCGGACGTAAGTAGGAGCGTAAGTTGTTGAGCCATTCAGAAAGCCTTAAAAACCGCCAGCCTTGAAGAGTTCGTATATTTGGTATTTTTTGGTTGCGTAGTGTTCGACTAAGAGTTGAACATAGGCGATCGCTTTAATATTGGACATTGGTAACTTCAGGGATGAGGGAATGGGATTATCTAACATTTCATGAGGAATAAGGTTGGCCTCTTGTTCTGTGTAAGAGGATATTTTCAGCATTGTTGTCAAGGAGGTGGGAGGAAGAAGATATAGAGGGAAAGAGGTTTAGAGATTTGTGAAAAAACTCGGTAGCTCTCATACTATAATAGAATGTGAGTTACAACAGCAAGTGAGCAGTTCCTTTATGCTATGGAAAAATGTCAAAGACTGCATGAAGTAAAACTCTAGTATATATAATTACAAATTTTAGATCTTGCATGTTTAAGAGCTATGGAATGTTCTCTAGAGGTAGTGGTGGTTCTGAAACTTTCGATTTGTGGCAGAGAGTATTGAGGAGTTTGCCTTTGGTTTCCTAGTATTGTTTGTTTGTTAAAGAACCCTTGGGACTAGGAAAAAAATTTTAGATCTTCCCGAGATATGGGATCTCTCTGTCTCTGTCTCTATCTCTCTCTATGTCTATCTCCATCTAAAACATTGTAATCAAAGAAATCTACTTCGAGTCATTTTTTCATGCTTACCTGAGGATAAAGCTTAATGGATTAACAGACATTACTAGATAGTCTCTCTCAAACATCACATACATCCATTTCTTTCACCATCATTCTGAAAATATGATTTTTACAGACTTGTACATTCTCTCGAATAATATGAGACACTGTCCTAAAAGAATTCAGTACCACATAATTTGTTATGTATTTACTTAGCAAACTCCTAAACTTTCCTACTTCCATTTGTAAAACAAAAAAAAAAAAAAACAGTATCACATAAAAAATATTGTAATTATTAACTTTTTAACAATGAATATACATTTCATAACATAGAGTTATATCACAAAAATATTATAAGCATATATATCGAACCTTAGGTATTATATAAGCATATACATAAGAATTAATGTAAATTTCGCAAAAAAATAAATTTTTTTTTATTAAAAAAAAATAATGGAGGTATATCAGTTTGCCACTACGGAAGTATCTTAGTTCGCCACTGCAGGTAAGCGTTCATAGTGACCTAGCAAACGGGATGGGCATTAAAGACCAAGACTCAAGAATGATGATATCATGACCGGCAATTTTTTCAGTAGTTTGGTCGCTAGTCTACACAAGCAACCAAATCAATGCAAGAAAATACCTTAAGACAAGACAAACTAAAAAGTCGATTATGAGAAAATGCTTCTAAGCCGAAGAGATATCGCAAAAGATGCATGAACGAAGCTTAAAGAGTACCAAAATAGCGAGTATCATCAGTGATTCATGAAATCATGTTTTTTTTGCTTTAAAAATTTTTTTGTCTTTATCGCAAATGATAGTATCAATGAGCATGAAAATTGAGGAACTTAATATATATACTCAAAAATGAGCTACATAAATCTTGAGATAATTTAACAGTTCAGATAAAAAAGATAGATAATAAAATGGTGCCAAAAATGGTTATGAATATAGAATACACAAAAAACCTATAATTATAAACTTGATCCCTCTTTCTCCCATAAACTAGGAGCTCATAACATATAAAACGGAGGATCTTCTCTTTTGACTTCTCTCGTATGGGGAAAACTCTCTTCTATTATTAATGTAATTGCTGTTTTTGATATATAAAATGGGTCAAATATCCCGGGGAATACCCCAGTTCACTCCTACGGAGTATTTTTACGTTTGTATTTTATTTCTTTTCCCATCATCGTTCTTTCTTTCTCTCCCTAAATGTCTCTACGATTCTTATCCTTAGACATGTCTCACACGAGAACATTGCATTCAACTGTATAATTGTAGAGAGAGGATAGCTATTGAAACCTACCAAAATAATTGGAAAAATATTAATGATAATGGTGATGAAGAATGATTATTTCAACATGACAAACCCTAATAATGGTGATACGTATAAGTTAAGCATCTATCAATTCTGAACTTTAATAATTTCTTAATTAAATAAATCGTTGGACGTTAACCGTTGCTTGACTGAAAAATCCACTAATTAATTAATGGAGGAAAACTGAAGTGAGACTTTCGGCAGCGAACATTATACCGTCCAATTAAGAGGTGGAAGATATCTCAGCCGTCCATTCCATGGTGATAGTGAACATATATACCTTTGTCAACTGAACGCTCCTAATTTTTTCATGAGCTGCAAGTGGCCACGTCTTATGGCATCATCTTTTTCCTTAAATTGTAGCTTATCAATGTTCTATGAAAGTAAGGAACATATTGGCTTAAATTTATAACTATTCGTTTGATTTTATTTATTTATTTATTTTTGAGTGAATGTTTGAAACTTCAAAATTGCTATTTATTTGATGTTGTAAAGAAAACAAAGCAATACTTTTAGTATTTGCCATCATTTTATGCCTAAATAACTTTTGTTGTGATTTGGGGATTATATATTGCCCAAGGTATAGAGCATTCTGCAGGGGAGGAGGGAGGGAGAGAGTACAGTCAAGAAAAGTAAAAGAGACTCTAGCTTGTATTAATCATATGGATCCCCTATTTATAGACATAAGTCTCAGTATTATAAAATTACATATTAGTCTTCTCATCATTGAATTTTCGAAGAGATTTTTAGTAATTAAAAAGTTATTCTAATATAATAAGATCGGAAATTGATTTGATCGATAAGAGCTCGAAAATCATCCAGTAAGCCTCGACCCGATCGATATTTAATATGAAATGTTGCTTTCCGTCAATCTTCATGAGGGCTCATTGTTGCCCTGCAAAAATTCTCCTAGCACGTTCATTGATCGCACGAATAAGCCGCTTCTCTTGCCAGTGTCCAGCCAAAACGGTCGTCAACAGCTTCGTTTGATTGGTTGTTTCTTCCTCCTGAACCGTTCATCTCTCTTGAGATTCGTGCTGACATATTTTATATGTACATATTTAGTTCACCGATTCTCTTACTCCTTGGAAGCTGCACAACACACGAGAATATGATAATCTTTTTTAACATGTATGAATTAAATAACATAATTGCGTAAATATAGACTTCCTTAGATTTTCATTCCCAAATTGTTAAAAATGAGCCTTGGAGTTAGGAAGGTCTGCGTCATTTCCTTTTCTTCTTGTTTCTTTGGCCTTTTGTGATCTTCTTTCTGTCTGTCATGATGTCCGATGAGGGAGCACCATCAGTTGACAAGAGCGCTCTCCTCAAAACCATGAGAGATGCGGGCAGGGGCAAACCTGTCACGAAGCGGAAACCAGTGAGCGAACTTTCTCGGAAGAGTTAATAAAGAAGAGGATTGTGCAAGAGTCGCAAGTGAGGGAACACAAAGATCGTACTGGGTCTTTGGACTTTCTCAGAAGCTCATCACAGGGTAGAGTTGCATAGGAGATTGGAGGGTGTCCCAACGATCGTCTTCTTAGGCACCCGTCAAAAACGGTCACTTCTGGCTAAAGGGGAGGATTGTTCGTTTAGCCCGCTGTGTGGACTATGACTACCTAGGGGCTCATGAAAGCATCGACTGAAGCTAGGATGTAGCTTCGGTCATGAAAGGATGACCTTTCCTCCAAGGATGGAGGATTAGAGGAGACCAGTGAGCACCTTGTCTCTTACACCACCTCGTCGGTTGATTTGTTACCTTGAAAAGAGATTGTTTCGTTTTGGTCATTCGTTTTCTTTGAAATTCATGTCGATATTTTTGTTGTATACACATGTTTATGAACACTCACTACCCCAAAATTTTTACCTAACTCTTTACCCTCATATAATAAGTTAAAAATTTTGCCCATAAACTTAAATTCTTAATAATGATTTAATATTAATCATAATTAAAATTTAATAACCTTAAAATATAATTCTAAAAATAATTAAGAAGATGAAAGTCTTAATCTTAAATACTTGCCCTTACTTGTTTTTTTAATTTTATCAATCTTCCCATCATATTCTAGTTATATGTTGATTATAATAAAAAATATTTGATATTAGCCACATATCTAGCACCAATACCTTGATTTTTATATCATATCGAAAACATCATATTTTTGACTTTATATTTCTTGCATAGATAAAAATAATATGTTACTAAAAATTTAAGTTAAGTATTAGATATGTAATATTTTGAGAAATTAGAGCAAAAAAAAATGTAAGAATCAACAGAATAATCAAGAATGACGACAAGGATTTAACGAGTTTTGACAATGTGCTTATGTCCTCGGGAGCAATGAGTGGCAGCGGCCTTGATTCTTGAAAAAAAAAAAAAACAGTGCATGTGCTTAGGGTTACAAACACTATATATATATATATATATATTGTACAATATATAATTACAAAATTTCATGTACCATAGAGCGGGAGAGTTGGTCCTACACCCTCAACCCACTTAATGAAACTCCTCCGATTGGACAAATGCTTCCACTGCACTGTAGCATAAAAGCATAAGAATTGGGTGGTATGTTTGTAAAACCTCTAAAAAATATTAACAGCTAATCTTAGGCGCAGTGGGAGTCTATTAAGATTCAAATTACAAGACTGTAACAAAAAAGAACTTCCAGTTAGGATGAATCTAAAATTTATTTAATTTATTTAATCTATTTTCATGGGGTGTAATTTACGTAGGAAATATTTGTTAAAAATATATATTACATTCATTATATAAATAATAAAAAAATTATTTTAAAGATTGATTACACTTAAACTTTTAAGCAGAACATGTGCGGGACGGCTCATTCGCTTCAGCCGATTTGTGGTGGCAATGTTTCCTGTAGAATTGACAGCTCCCAAACTATTCGTTGGACAGGCTCCTTAATGTGCACTATTGACCTCCCAACTAACTTGGTAATTAATAATATAAATATATGTATTTATTTATTAATTTGGAGTTGGTGAGCCTCGAGCACGACTTCGATGCAATCTCATTAGCCAAATAAATCTATATAAATGGCCGGAAGAACTGCAAACTTCATATCCTCACAGGCCTAGCTTCTTTAATTTCTCCCCCGATCCAAGAAGCTATAGGTATAGACTGAGCTTCTCTATATCCATTTTTTTATCTCTCTCTCTCTCTCTCTCTCTCTCTCTCTCTCTCTCTCTCTCTCTCTCTCTATATATATATATATATATATATATGCGCCGCATACTCTCGGTTTGTTGGTTGTCATCCTCGATCCTCGATGTAAGACCTCTCAGGTCGGGTTTCGAATCCCTTTTAGTACAATTGGCGCTTAAGAAAGAGGTATTCGAATTTTTAGGCACATTAGTAATGGTTGAAGACTTCTATAATAATCTCTGACCATTCCTTAAATTAATATATATATATATATATATATATATATATATATATATATATATTATTTAGATGCTACAGTAATTAAATCAATAATATCTATAGAGCTAAAGTATATGTTCACGGTACATGCCTATTGAGTGTATTCTTTTGGATTATTCATTTATTTTTATTTTTTTAGCATTGAGATATGTATATTGAGTCTCACGAAGTATGATATATAGCAGTATTTATAGAAGTGTCAAAATAATTTCAACACTATTTTAAAATAAAGTTCTAATAGTTCTCTATTTTAAAATTGAGATTTAATATTTCAATGCCAATTTGAGAGTTTATTCTTGACTAAAATAAGTAATCTAAATAGTTGGGACTATTTTAACACTTTACTTTTACTTTGAATGGATCAATAGCTCTACTTTTCTTTCTGATTCAGTAATGGTAATCTCGGTTGAATATGGGCTGTTATTTAACCATTTCATTTTTACTATTTTGATTTGAATTGCTGCTATAAGACTTCGATATATATATATATAACGTTCCGTATCATGAAATGTTCAGAATATTCAGACCAATTAATCAACAAAATGGCCGAAGAACGAAACGGCAACACCAATGCTAAACTCAACTTCAAAGTAACCCGCTCGCCGCCAGTGCTCTTACACCCCGCCGGAGATACTCCGGCAAGCGGCGACGGCACGTACTTCCTGTCAAACCTAGACCAAAACCTTGCGGTCACGATGAAGACAATCTACTGCTACACTGCGAACAATAGCCGGAGCACCGAAAACGCCGGCAAGGTCCTGAAAACATCGCTGGAGAAGATACTCACTTACTACTATCCGTTTGAAGGCCGTTTCGGAGTCGACGAGGGAGGAAAGCTCGTCGTACGGTTGAACAGCGGCGGTGTTCCGTTCGTGGAGGCGGTGGCGGAGTGCGAGATGGTGAATCTGGGTGACGTGTGTTCGCCGGAGCCGGAGAAGTTGGGAGAGCTGATTTATTTTCCTCCGACTGAGAGTATATTTGAAACGCCGCTGTTGACGATCCAGGTAGGGGTGTGTAAACGATCAGGCTCCTTAAAAATTACCATTATTTGTGTTCTGCATGCTTATATTTTAAATACAAAAAAATTTATTTTCGAATACAAAAAATATGTCTTTTTTTTTTTATTTTGAGCGAGCTGAACACGAACTGTTCGAAAACAAAGAGTTAATTTGATAACCCTAATTGTCGTAAGATCGGATGGATTGACTCAAGATTAAAATCTTTTATTTATATTAAAACATAATTTAAATATAATTTAAAAAAAATTTATTCTATTTTTCTAATTGATAATTTTAATTGACTATAAGGTTTCAAATTAAAATTTTTGGTTGATAAGCATTATTTCGAGCTAAAACGAATCAAACACAAACGGACAGATCTTCATGTTTGGTCCTTTTTTATATCGAGCATAAAAAAGAATGTTTCATGTTCGGCTTGTTAACTTTTATATATCGAGCATAAAAAAAAATTACATATTAGTATTGTTGGTGTGATATGAAAGATTTGGGTGAAACAAATATAAAAAATAAAATTAATGTGTTAGATATGTAAATACACCAAAACACGGTGATATGTATGTAAATGACCAAAAAAATTGGGGAATATCATACATAGCAAATAACTTTATATGTAAATAACTTAATTTGTTGTGTGTGCCAAAGTTGATTCAAATTTAATAATTTAATAATTATAATAATTAAAATTTAAGCTTTGAGGTCATAAATCGAACTCTTTGGTTGTCATTAATAAAAAAATAATTAGTAATGATATATATCATTCGCTTTTTTTTCAAAATTTCATATCAATTTATTCCATTAAATATCAATTTATTTCGTGAAATTTCGTTTTTTTTTTTTAAATGATTAAATTTGTGCTTTCATTTTTGCCATGATTACAATGTTGAGAAATTGATAATAATGAAAAATAGGTGTTGTCTTATTTAAATTTGATATTTTGATGAGATTTTAAAAAGATGGGGATAAGAGGGTGATGATTTTAGATCGGGGTCTAAACGAGTCAAATCAATCTCAAGCTACCCTCAGTTTGAGCTCGAGCTTGACTGATTAATAGAGTTCAAGTTCGATCTCGTACTTAAATTTATTAATTTTAATAGTCACAATAACCTGTTTATCGTAGAAGCGATGAAAAAATATTAATTTAAGTTAGTATTAGAATAGAATGACAAATAAAATAATAATTAGGAAATAAATAATAAAAAATCAATTAAAATAAAATATAAATATGAATTTTAAAATAGTTTTATTTAAAATTAAGTCTTCAATTTTTTTTTCTATTATGAGTATATTAAAATAAGCTGCCTCAAGAGCCATTTATTGAGCAGAGGACGAGCTTGCGGGGCCACTTACACCCCCTAGTTTTAGATATTATTAAATTTAATGCGTTTCCTATGCAGACGCCCTAAAAATTCATCTTATAGGACCCACTTTCATAGCTGCAATGGATTTTATCCTAAAGGAATTTTAATGGATTTGAAATTAATTAATTTCAGAAATTAGATCATTGGGCGCAACATTGAATTTTAGATAAAGTGTAAGTTCTAATTTTAGCAATCTAATTATTTTTTATAACGATATTTTTTACAATCCCTAAACCCTGTGCCATGTTCATCATCTTCTAAAATGAGAAATTGATACTATTGATAGGTGACAAAGTTCAAGTGCGGCGGCATCGTCCTCGGCATGGCGATGAGCCATTCTATGGCTGACGGCCTCTCCACTGTCGAGTTCCTCCACTCCTGGGCTGCAATTGCCCGTGGTCTCCCTCTCTCTGCCCCGTTGTTTATCGACCGCTCCATCTTAACCGCCCGCCGCCCGCCGGCCACCGAATTCCCCCACACAGAGTTCTCCGACCTTGCCGACTCTCTTTCCACTTCCGACTCATTCTCGTCCCTTCCCATCATCCACAAAAGCTTCACCTTTGATGCCCAAAAGCTCTCCCGCCTCAAACTTCGCGCTACAGCGAATGGCGAATTCCCGCCGCCGACCACCTTCGCCGCCCTCACCGGTCTGGTTTGGCGTGCGAGAACTAAAGCCCTCAATACCGCTTCGGCCGACCCTACGAAGCTTCTATTCGCAGTCGACTGCAGGAACCGTCTCAACCCTCCGCTCCCAGCCGGGTTCTTCGGTAACGGGATCGTCTTCGCCTGCTGCATTTGCCCGGCCGGAGAGCTGGTTGACAAACCGCTCGCCCACGCGGTTCAGATGGTCCAAACCGCGGCTCGAGATATCACGGACCAGTTCGTTAGGTCCACCGTCGACTATTTTGAGCTGACCCGAGCACGACCGTCACTGGCTGGGACCTTTGTGTTGACGGACTGGACCCGACTTGGATTTGGAGCTACAGATTTCGGCTGGGGTTGCGCGGTTCAGACCGGACCGGCAGAGCTCCCTTACCGGGAGGTGGCGCTGCTACTGCCACAGAACGGCGGAGGTAAGGGTACCACATTGGCTCTCGGACTTCCAGCCTCAGCCATCGGCGCATTTGAGGGTATGATGGAATTCTAATTTTAAATGCAGCTTACTAAAATTATGGAACGTTCGGCTAAAATTATAATTTTCATTAATATAGTGTAGTCTGTAGTGATTAATTGTGCTTGTTGTATAATGTAATAAATATGTTATTTTTTTTAGTTCATGTGTAAAACAGTTATTTCATTATATATAGGTAGTCTATATATATATATATCTATTAGTATTAGAATCTTGTTATATATAGTGTTTATCATGACCTGCTATGTATTTATAAGTACGGACGTTGAAATTATTGAGAATTTGATGAAAGTAAAAAATTATATGAATTGAAGCTTTATTGTAAATTTTGATATTTAAGTGGGGACTTGAGAAATGAATGACAATAAATGCTTGAAATAAAAATGATTTGGGGATCATTGGGCAGCTCTTTCATTGGTTTCTGTTGCTGCGCACATGCATGTCAGATAAAGGAATGGGAGCATTGCATTGAATGCACCAAAGAAGTGCGGCGCCAATATCTTTCATGGTGGTTGAGAGGGCTTAGGGTTTCCATGCTTTTTCAGGCTTGTTTTTATTGTGGAGGGGTTAGAATTCCCATCCTGTTTCAGGCTTGTTTTATTATGCTGGGGTCCGACTTCATTTGGTGTTCAGAGCCGCTTCGGTTCAGAGTCATTTATTTCATCTTTTTATGTGTGTAAAGTTAAGACGGTAAACACATGTACTTTATCCAGTAAATTTTCCAGCACATAAGGTTATACAACTAAAATAATGAAAGAAAACCTGTTAGTCATGAAGATTGCCATCATGGAACTTTCTTCTTCTTTATGTAGGAATGCTGAACCGTTTACTTGCTTCTTACAAATTTTACTTCATTAGTTGATGCATTGACCCTTGAAGACACAGCTTATTCATAGACTCCTACAACAATCTGACATGAACTTTAGCTCACATAAATGTCTTGATACGCTATCAAATATTTTTCATCATCAGACACGAATTTCAAAGCATGACACGAATCTCGATGCAATCTTTTGAGCAAGAAACATTCAAATCTTGATAAAAAATCATTCAGAGCTCCGATTTCAGCAAACTTATAATCAAACCGACCGGCTCGATGAAACAGACCCAATGATATCAAGATTAGTCCAATTCGAGTCAAATCGAGCCGGATCAAGTCATTAAACCACTTTTAGAAGATTTTCAGACACATTAGAAGGTCAAATGGATGCCGACAATAGCAAGCCCATACTCGAATCTAGCGTCTCGACAAGACGAAACCAACGAGCCCAAGATCACTCAATTCCGACATCGTTAAGGCCATCAAATGCCCTTTAAACGCAGTCTGATTGAGGGAAGCCTTCTGAACCGTCCGATCGAAATGGTTGCATTAATTGCACCCAGAACCCTATAAATAGACCCCAACTCTCACATGAGAGGGGGGGGGGTCCAAAAGAGAGAGTTCAAAGTCTTGAGGAGAAGAAACAGTTTTGCATCATTGCTGACTGCCGTCGATCACCGCTGATTGTCGTGAACCATCGCCGATCGCCGTGAACCACCGTCGATTGTCATCAACCACCATCAACCATATACCGTCAGTCGACGTTGTAATCTACATCATATAATTACACTTTCCCGTCTGTGGGACGAGGGATTTCTGTAAACGTCAATCAATAGTGGATTTTCGCAACTGGGCCAGACCCCGTGGTTTTTCCCTTTACGGGTTTTCCACGTAAAAACTTCTGGAGTCACTGCTTGTTCCCTTTTCATCTGTGTGTGTGTTGAATTCTCGTACAACACTAAGACGATAATCTGCTACTCTACCACCACAAATTTTCTAGCACGCATCAGTTTGGCGCCGTCTGTGGGAGTAAAATACAAATTTAGTTATTAACTTGTTCTCAATTTCTATTTTCAAATTATTATAAGTTGATTTTTATAGCAAAATTTTCAATTTAATTAATATGAATTATTTTATTTAATTATTATAAAAGGTTAAATGAAATATTTCTAGTGCTTTAATTAATTAAATAGAATAAAATATTTGGTTAAAGGGAATAAGAATATAGTAAACTATTTTTAGTAAGGAAAACTATATTCTAAAATTAAAATTCTTAAGTATTCGGGTGAAAAAGAAAAGATTGAAAATCGATAAAGTAAAAACTATGAAGTATATAAACAAAGAAATATTCATAAGTTTCAAATTTAGGAAAATGAAAATGAAGTTCAAAATTATTAACAGACTCTCCAGATACAGTAATCCTCAGAAGAAAAAAAAAAAAAAAAGAGGAGAAGCTTGAGGAGATGCCTTATCAAAAATTGGCTTCATTTGAATTAACCTAAAGGGAAAAACTTAGATATTTTCAAACTTATATTTATGGATTAGAATTTTACCTAATAGTGTTTTCTTGAATTTCTTATCATATGAATATCTTAAGTAGTTATTCTTTTAAATATAGTCATTCACGAAATGAATAGTAAGTTTAGAAATCTTAGACTCGATAACTAAATAATTTATTTCTATAAAATTACTTAAATTACATGAATTATTTTTATTTAACTTTATTATGATATTAATTAATCTAATTCATAGTTTATTTGAATTGAAAAATCTTACTATAGAAATCATTATTTTTATGTAGTACTTAAAATTACTTGAGGACGAGTAATAAGTAAGTTTAGGGGATTTTGATCACTCGAAAAATTTATTAAGAAATTCATACATATTTTTGATGAAATTGCACTTTAAAGAAGGGTATTTTCTTTATTTTGTTGCGAGGAATGAATAATTTAGGTGATAAAAGCAAAAATCATAAAAAGGAGCGAATTTGGAGCAAAATCATGCAAATTAGTCTTGAGTCGCCGACGGCGAGATCGAGCCGCCGACGGCGAGGTTTCAAGAAGAAAATTCGAAGAATTTATAATCGTCTCGACTGACAATGAGCTCGAGCCCGCTGACAGACGAGCTAGAGCGGTTGAAGATCTTAGAAGCCTCGCCGACAATGAGATAGTTAAGTCGCCGACGGCGAGGTAGTTCAAATGGCACGGATACATTGAACCCGGACACTTTTGAAGAGATGCTTACACACCTCTTGGACCTTTGCTTACCTCTATATATAGAGGCCAAAATCGATCTTTTGTGTGCAATCTTTTAGTCTTGTGTTAATTTTTGTGCGGTAGTGTGTCTTTAGTGAGTCTTTAGTAAGTTTAGTGAGTAATTAGTGAGTCGTCTCTGTCTTGGAAGGAAGAGTCGAAAGGAACTACGAGGAGTACGTTTGGGGATAAATCGAGATAAGTATTTGTATTTATTGTTTTTAACTTTAAATGAAATCCATGCTTAGTTTAGTTCCCATGCATTACGAGTAGTTTATTAGTCTTTCTCCTCGTTTATGAAATTAAGTGACTTGATGAAATTAAAATAGAGATACTTATATATATTAATAAATTGTGATAATTTTTACTTAAAACTTAATTTACTTTCAAACTGGCCATTTGATTTGTTAAAATATGTTGATTATCAACTATAGTAAAAATTACATCTGATATTCGGGAATTCAAAAGCCTTGGAAGGAGGGTGCAAATAAATAGGGAAATAATATCATTGGGCGTAGAATTGAGCATTTTAGTGTAACGGACTAAAATATTCAATTCGGTCCTATTGTTTGAGAGTCGAAGTGTAGATGTTAGCCCTCGGGCGAGGGGAACGTGGGAGCTACGAAGTGGCGATCGGTATCCTCCCAACCTAGCCGCGGATTCGATAATCAAACATAGCATTAGTCGATATTCTTTACACCTGGACCAAAGGGTAAAGAATAGGAATGCTCCTATTTGTCACAATACTTTAAAATTATCTATTTAAATTAATCAATCACTTAAATTTCTAAACAAGGGGAAAGATATTTTTTCTGAATAGTTAAGACATATTTAGCAATTAGTTTAATTTCCTGCACTTTCAATACGTATTAATTTCCTACTTAGTTAAGTTACCTAATTAAAATACTTAGTTTACTTTATTGCGCTCAAATTTAGAATTCCAAATTTTCGTATACTATTTTAAAAATTATTATTATTATTTTAAATTAGTTGTTATTTAATTTTTTCTTTCCCTGTGGAATCGATAACCAGGACTCCACTAGAGCCCTGTATTACTTGATACGATACGTATACTTGCGTAGCATCCACAACATAAACAAATACAATTCTATACATATAAATAGCGGGGTCAAGTTTTTGGCGTCGTTGCAATTAAATTAAAAATATCATAATAAAAAATTGTGGGTCACCACTCTTAAGGGACAAGCTCGAACCTGGTTCTACTCTCTGTCGGGGGCACTGTAAACACCTTTAACGAGCTTACAAGACTATTTGTGGAATAGTTCATAGCAAATCGAAGGATCATCAAGGATTCATCCCATCTCTCAGGAATTCATCAAAGTGAAGGAGAATCACTCAAAGACTACTTCCACAGGTTTTCTACTGAAGCCCGTCAAATTCCAGGAGTAGATCCAGAGTTGCTTAGGGGAGTCTTTCTTGGGGGACTCCGCCCAGGACCCTTCTACTCATCGCTCATGCGGGAGACAGTTCGTTCTTACGCTGACCTAGTACACCGTGTTGAGTCCCAAATCACTGCAGATGAGGCCATCACCGCACATAAGGAGCAATTTGAGAAATTTGGAGGAAAGCGCAAAGGTAACTCTAGAGATAATAATCAATCTTCACAATGGAGAAAATCCGAACAACCAAAGAATCGTGACCTCTTTCTCCAACCTGCGGGACAACGAACTGAATATCGGCCCAAGAAAGAGTATACACCACTCAACGCTTCACGTGCTAATATCTTGATGGCCATTAAAGATGAGCAAAATATTAAGTGGCCTCACCCCCTAAAACCTAACTCGGGAAATTAAGAACAATACTGTCATTTCCATCGAAGTCGTGACCACACCACTGAAACGTGTAAGCAGCTCAAGGAAGAGATTGAAAGGTTAATTAAGCAGGGATATCTTGGTCAATTTGTACAGAGTAAACCAGCCGGAACCGATAATGCTCCTACTGGGGGGCAACATACACAAAGACAACAACATGGGGGTCACCCAATCGTAGGCAAAATTCAAACAATTGCTGGAGGCCCGTTGCTTACTGATCAAGTTCTTATCACTGTGCCTAGTGAACCAGTGCAGAAGAAATTGCGCCTCGACCCTATCACTTTTGATGATTCTGATTTGGAAGGAGTTCGAGTCCCCAATCAAGATCCTCTCGTCATTAGCGCAGGAATTGGCGAACTCTGCTATAACATAAAAAGGATCCTGATCGACAATGGGAGCTCTGTCGATGTCTTATTCTATTCGACTTTCCTCAGTTTGGGATTGACAAGAGAAAGACTTCAACCTGCATCAGAACCATTATATGGTTTTGATAATCGACCAGTGAGGGTCGAGGGAACAATAAATCTCCCTGTTATCATGGGTGATTTTCCTCGACAGATAACTCGCTCAGTAAAATTCATCGTTGTCAAATCCGAATCAGCATACAATGCCATCTTCAGAAGACCACTGCAATCCATTTTTGGCATCGTGACTTCCGTGCTACACTTGAAGCTCAAGTTTCCAACCCCAGCAGGGATAGGCATCGTACGAGGAGATCAAGAAATAACACAATCATGCTATCTCAGATAAGCTCAGCCACGCCCGTCAGTGACACTTAGCATCGAAAACTTTGATCTTCGAGATGAAGATGTGTCTAAACGAGCTTCTCCCGTAGAAGATTTGGTTCACATCCCACTCTCTAATGAACACCCTTCAAAAACAGCGCAGCTTGGTTCCTTACTCTTCGATGAGCAAAGGTCAGAATACGTAGCTCTCCTCCAGAGAAACCAAGACATTTTTGCATGGACCCCAGCTGATACGCCCTGAGTTGATCCTGAGATAATCATGCACTCTTTAAAGGTAGATCCGACTGTTAAACCGGTCATCCAAAAGAAGCGTAATTTTGCCCTAGATCACTTACAAGCTATTGAACAAGAAGTCAACAAGCTTCTCGAAGCAAAGTTCATATGGAAAGTACACCACCTTACATGGCTAGCCAATGTCGTCATGGTGAAAAAATCTAGTGGTTCATGGAGAATGTGTGTCGACTATACATACCACAATAAAGCTTGTCCGAAGGATAGCTTTCCCCTCCCGCGCATAGATCAACTCGTTGATGCCACGTCTATACATCAAATGCTTAGCTTTATGGATGCATACTCGGGGTACAATCAAATAAGGATGAACCCAGTAGACGAGGAGGCCACCTCTTTTCAAACAGATAAAGTCTTATACTGTTATCAGGTTATGCCTTTCAGATTAAAAAATGCTGGTGCAACTTATCAACATCTCATGAACAAGGTCTTCAGAAATCTTCTCGGGCGTACAATGGAGGTTTACGTTGATGACATGTTAGTAAAGAGCCTGGAAGTATCCCAACACATCTCTCAATTAGAGGAGTGTTTCCAACTCCTTCGTCAATACGATTTACAACTTAACCCGACTAAATGTGCTTTCGGGGTCACATCGGGGAAGTTTCTAGGATTCATGGTTACCCATCGTGGAATTGAAGTAAACCCAGAAAAAATCAAGGCGCTAAGAGAGATGGTGCCTCCGAGGAACATCAAAGAGGTGCAACGCTCGAATGGTCGCATAGCTCCTCTTTCCCGATTCCTAGCTCGTTCTGGGGACAAGTATCTTCCGTTCTTCAAGATACTTAGGGGCGCTCGAAACACTGGTTTTCAATGGACAGATGAATGTCAGATCGCTTTCGAATAACTTAAGGTATATCTGGCTTCGCCGCCCTTCTCTCAAAACCCGTCCAAGAGGAGATGTTATATATCTATTTAGCTATTTCACCTCACGCAATAAGCTCTGTCCTTGTTAGAATGGAAAATTCAGTCGAGAAACCAGTCTACTACACCAGCAAGATTCTTTCCAATACAGAAAGTCGTTATCCAATTGCGGATAAGACTACATTAGCCCTGATATTCTCAGCAAGGAGACTTCGTCCGTATTTCCAGGCCCACACTATCGGCGTCTACACACAACTCCCTACAAAAACCAGAAGCATCGGGAAGATTAGTCAAATTGTCAGTAAAATTGGGTGAATTTGATATTCATTACCTACCACGACCAAACATCAAATCACAGGTGTTGGATGATTTTGTGGTGGAATGTACAATGCCTACCTCTGTTGAACCACTGTTGACCTCATTTTTGATGAGGTCTTCTCTTCTTCTCTTTAGTACTTAGGATCTAGCCTTAGGCTTTTCCTTTGACTATCTTAGAGGACTAGAATTGGGATCCACCATCTAGAATTTTAAACCACTTCTTAACTCCCTGCAAACTCCACAAACTTGACTGTAGACCCCTAATCACCTAGAGGGTTGAAATCAAATGTGGAAGTTTAAAAGGATGAGTTCCTATGGGACTCTTTGGCACTTAGGATCGCCCAGGTGGCCTCGGTCTAATGAAGGGGCTGACTTACACATACACTACACTTCCATACACCTCCTAAAACACACCCATACCCGACTTCGACCTCCCGACTCATGTAGATGATTCACATGGATGGTCCTTAACCCTAAGCCATTAGGTAAGAGGGTTAGGAACAACATAGTGAATGCCTCAGAAGAGTCCCTTCATAGCTCATGTGGGCTTCATATGGCTTCATGGCTCAACCAAGATGATTTTATTCCACTTACATTCACCTAATCTTCCATTTTCCAAATTTTCGATTTTTGACTCACGGACCCAACACCCGCCAACCTACCCAAAGTACTCGAATAGCTCAAATTTCTCAAAAATTTCCAAATCACCCAAAATTCTCCAAAATCATTCCCAAACATTTCCACATCACTCAAACTGATCATCCATAACCAAAAATACCAAAAATTCCAAAAATACCTCCCAATACCCTTCAAATACCCAAAATACCCCTCTTAGCCAAAAAATCCAAAAATTCAGAAAATTCCCAGAAAATTCCAGAAAATCCCAAATATTCCCAATTTCATTTTGTTCAACTACACCATGGGCCAATTTTGTCAATTTACCCCACTTTTATCAAAACCCCCAATTTGACCCATTTTAACCCAAAGTGAACCCAATGTCAAACCTAACCTACCCAATTGACCTAAATTCTGGTCCAATTCAATTCTAAACTTCAATTCAACATCCCCAACACCAATCTAGACCAAATCCAAGCCCAATTTGATTGGCATTGGGATCCAATTTCACTTTTGGCCTTAAAGCCCAATTTGGACCTATGACCCAAACCTAACCCAAACTCACCCAATTCAACTCCAATTAACCCCAAATCTTTTCTAAATATTCCTTAACATCCCCATAAACAAAACACTAACATGATTTGCCCAAAATTTAGACCCAAACCCCACTCAAATTCAACCCAAAATCAAAAAGCCCAATTTTGACCTAAACCTAAACCTAGCCCAAATGAGCCCAAATCCCAAAATCAAAACCTAACCAAAGCCAAAACCTCTTTGAAACACCCCCATAAACATTTCCCAACATTAATTTTACATCAATTTTGAACTCTAGCCCAACTTTGGCCCATGGTAGCCCATTTTGGCCCACCTTAGCCTCTTTACCAAAAAGGCCCATATCCAACCCAATTCAAACCCAAATCACCTCAAATTTGTTTCAAACCACTCATGACACATCCCTAAACCAAACTCAACAATTATTTGGCCCAAGCCTTTACCAAAATTTCATCCCAAAATCCATTTTAAAATTCAAAAGCCCACTTTCCTAAACCATTTTAAAAGCCCATCCTTTACCACATCCAAAGGCCCAAAATTGGTCCCAAAGCCCATATGACATTTCCCCTCATCATACTTTCAATTAAACTCAATACTTAAGTCCTAAATTCATCATCAAATCATTCCAAATCAAGTTCCATACAAATTTCCATCAAATTACCAAAAAATTCCTATAATCCATTTTCATGAAATCGACCAAGCTTTCCCCAAGCCAAAGGTGAGCCATGAAGCCATGCATGAGCCACATGTGAGCCATGAGAGCCTTGGACACTCCACCATACCATATCGGGTAGGAAGGAGGGACCCTTTCCTTAATCCCTAAAGCTCATTAGCTCTTAATCATGATTCACCTAAACCTAAATTTAATCCAAATATATTTGGATGGAGACTTCTCCATGCCAAACCAGTGATCCCTTTGATCCCCCACAGCACCCAAAGCCACCTTGAGGGGTGCACCAAGCCCAAATGGGTGAGTTGACCCATTTAGACCCAAAACTAGCCATGCCCCATTCTATTTTGGATCAAGGCCTTTACACTTGGCCATTGCCAATTACTTGCACAAACACCCAGCCCTGACCCACCTGACCCTGAGGGTGACCCTGCTCGCCGGCCGGCCACCCCGGTCGTCGGAAAACACCATGGCCGAGAGCTCACATGTGAGCCAACTTTGGAATTCTCACTCGCCGAGCCGCCCCATCCCTGCTGGCCATTGTGGTCGTTCTTCACATGCCGGAGCAGCCGATCCCGACCCTCAACACCCCCAGGAGAGCCTCCACCCATGCCTATTTAAACCCCTCACTCTCTCGGCCATGAGAGGTGCTAAAAACAAACCTTAAGGAAACTCGCCAAAATTGTTCCGGACTACTCCCCATACACAGCAGAGCACTTGATCCCCACCGAAATCCCCCTACCATTTCTTCTCTGCGAGCTCAATTTCGAGTTGAAATCCAAGCCCAAAACCAGGACACTTCTCCACAGTGGATCAATCCTCAAATTGATTGGTCTTACACCTTCACCGGACCAAGAGAAGGTGTCCACCGACAAAAGCCCCATCTCCGAGGCCACCCGGCTTTTCCGGACTCAAAGGTTGTGATCGACCTTGGTGGAAATCACACCTAGTGCAATTCACCACATCCCTGTGCTTCATCCCTAGCCTCCTGCAGCTCCAACGAACGTGCCGAGCATCTCCGATCGAGGCTTCACCTCTCGCAGCTAAGGTATGAGCTAATTCTTCATCCCGAGCTTCGGAGATTCTCCATTTCAAATGCTTTAATTTCAATGCATGATAACCGTATGGATGTGTTCGTCTTCTCGAGACGAATCCATGAAGCATAAGAACACGAAAATCCATCGAGTATCGAGTGAGATCTTAGGGATTTAGTGTGGACGGCTCTCGGGTGAGGACGCTCGGGAACGATGAACGGATGCCGTCCATTCAATACACGCGCGGACGGATGGCTCAGATGGCGTCGAACCAGAAGATGGTACGTGAACCGCGGGGCCCGGGCTGCTGACTCAAGCGGCGGCGTCGAATGGGAGCGCGACGCATGTGCGTTCGGAGATGCCGAGGATGACGCGGCGCCGACTCGGATAAATAGAAAATTAGGGGTATTTTCTATTTATTTAATTCCTTAAACTTGGAAAATTCATATCTTTGTGTAGGAAAATCAGAAAAATAAAATAAAAATACCTCTTCGCTCGAGTGAACGGAGGAGAATAATGTAGAAAATAAATCATTTAATTTCATCAAGTATTTTATTTTTTATAATTTATTTACTCTCTGCATACATTTAATTCTCCATGTATGAATACAATTCACCATGGCATGAGACCATAGGGCTTTTGAAGCCTCCGAATTTGGGAACATTCCCCGAATTTTCCAAAGTCGAGGTCATCCCTATGAAAAGTTATTTATTTTTCAAATGCATGTTGTCGTTTTGAGTATTTTAATTCCAAAAATTAGCATGTTGTGAAATAAATTCTAGGAAAATTTGGTGATGTTCCTTATGACCGGAGAACCCTAGGAAAAATAGGACTTGGATTAATTCACTTAAGATAACCCTAATCGGCTTAAACATCCAAAATAGACCCCTAATTAATTAGAGTTAACCACACATCAAATTGACTTGAAATCAATTCTCCACTGACCTTTAGGATCAGAGGAACCCACCATAAAAATTTGAAGTCAATTGAACTTGGTTTGCCCTACTAAATGGGTTGATTAAGCCATTTAGTCATTTTAAACTTTAAAAATTCATAACTTTCAAAATACCTTTCAAAAATTCACCAAATTGGTTTTGGAGCCTCTCTGGTATCAGGGAATTTAAGAAAATTAAAATTTCAATTTTCTAAAAAAGTTGATTTTTAATATTATTTTTAATATTTTTTTAATTAAAAAATAATAAAAATCACAAAAATAATAAAATTCACCAAAATGTCACATTTTGAATTTTAATCACTTAGGAACAAACCCCATATTTTTTCTTAGGCCTATTTGGTGAGATATTAATTTTTAAAGCTCTAGGGTAATTTTAAAATTAAAAAGAATGTATTTTCTAGCATTTTCACTAAAATAATTATAATAAATCACAGAAAAATCAGAAAATTGTAAAATTTGCTTCTCTGATTTCCTTGATATCAGAGAGATTTTTGAAAAATATAAAATTCATTTTTCAACATTTATTTTATTTTTAAATTAATTAATACTCCAGAACTTAAAATAATTATAATAAATAAAATATAATTCAAAAAATCACAAAATTTGGTCCAAGTGGTCCTCTGGTCATTAGGAATGTCCCATAATTTTCTTAAGGACAGAAACTTTCCCTTGGTCATATTATTGAATTTTCCTTGGAAATCCTTATTTTCCATCAAAAATAATTATATAAATAAATTAAATACAGAAAAATCACATTTTCTCCTCTAATGTCTTTATTGACATATGAGAGAAGTCACATAAAAATTTCAAGTTCATTTGAGTTCAATTTAGTGAGTTATGAAATTATTAAGCTTAAAGGGTAAAGTGGTAATTAAATTTCTTTTAATCCTTAATTAAAACTTTAGGTTTAATAAAAAAATTAACAAGTAAAATATTTGATCCTAATCTGATTTGGATGATTGAAATTTAATAATTGAAGGGTAGAAACCCATTAAGCAATTTAAAATGATTAAACTTTAATTAAATAATTGATTAAATTTGGAAGAATAATAAAATTGGAATTATTAAAATAGGGATATTATTAGGAAGAAATTTATTCTTTAATTTAAAAAAATCCCTAAATTAATCATTTCATTAATGTTTAATTCCTAATTAAAATGATAATCCAAGTTTAAGATTTAAAATGCTAAAAGACTTAATCATTAAATTAAATTAAAGTTAAATTATTTAAAACAAATTCCTCTAAAATTAAAAATTAAATTAAAAATTAAGAATTAGATTAAACTAAATTAAATTAAATTAAATTAAATTAAATTAAATTAAATTAAATTAAATTATATTAAATTATATTATATTATATTAAATTAAATTAAATTAAATTAAATTAAATTAAATTGAAACTAAATTAAATCAAATTAAATTAAATTAAATTAAATTAAACTAAATCATATTACATGAAATTAACTTAAGTTAAATTAATTTAAATTAAACCACATTAAATTAAATTAAGTTAAATTAAATTAAATTAAATTAAATATAAAGACATGAAGAATTCAAAAATAAATCTAAAATAACTCGAACACTATTCCAAACTTAAATCATTAATTTGAACTTAAATTTGAATCACAAATCATTAAAATATCATTTTGCCCTTAGGAGCTTTTACTATTATAACTCCTAAATGGAGTATCAAGTGAAATGACACTTCATTCATAAGGATATTCAAACATCCTAATTCACTGAGCAAGAAATAAAACTTAACTCAAACACCCTGGATGATTAATTCACTTGAACAATAGAATTCATTTGGACTTAGGACAATTCCCGAGATATTGAAAGGATGTTTAAGATTCGTCTTAAACACTTCCTCAATATGATGGAATGTCCTTAAGAACAAATTGAGCTTAGTTGTTCTTCGGTGAAGAAAATCATCCTTAAAACCAAAATTGAAGACCTAGACGTCATAGGAGGTGACTAGCTATAGGATTAGGAACTTGGTAGAAAACCATAACCTTTCCCTTAGCTTTACCTAGGGACTTATTTTAAATGCTTAAATATTCTAACTATGTTTTAAGTGCAGCTTGGGATGACGGGAAGACCCTCCAGGTACGCTTTTATTTTATTGCGATTTACTCTATTGCAACTTATTTAATCGCATCGCACTTACTTTTCTTGCATGATAAACAACCTGTTGCATGAAAACCCACACCTTTAGGATAGTCCCTAAAACTGAAACCCATAACTAAATTAAAAGACACTACAAGATAAAATTCACCGCCACAACATTCAAAATATAAAACAACTCAAAATTTAATCACAAACAAAACCACAAAACTACAACTACAACTAAGTTAAAACGTCTTGTTGGATGATCGGGAATACCTCGGATGATGTAACCTACGTGTTGCTAACGGGATTTCCCACTGTCTAAATGAAAGTGTGGAACTCATTCGGTTGAGTTTAGCAAATTCATCCGGACTAAGTGAATCCGATAAAAATAATGATGCCGGAAGGATGGAACCGTGGGATCTTAACCGGTGTTGTTATAATCAACTTTAAGATTTGTTTTAATTAAAACACAAAAAACACTTGGAAATTAAGACTTCTCTAAACCAAAACACTTTTCTCATCCCCCGATTTATGATTTCTAAAACTAAACCTCTGCAACAACAAGGAGCTCGGAGCATGGTGGGCAGCACGGCCATCGTCGTCGATAAAACTTGAATCTACTTCAACAAAACTTTCCTAGAATTGAACAACAAAGCCATAGGACTTCGAGGTAGTTTGCACTAGTGCAACATAAATCCTCAACTCTTCGTTAGGCATTTGCATTGCAAATTAAGCCCTAACCGGTCTTAGGACTCCGAGGTAGTCGTCCGATACGATATAAACCCTCACATCTTCGAGGCTATTTGTATGATTTTATCATACGAATATAAGTCCTAACTAATTAAAATTGGCAGGATCAAAATACTAAATAAACATTAGGACCTTCCTAAATTCGAAGCCAAACAATAGGATAGTCGGGAGATTATCGAAGTTCACTTCGAATCCGTAATTTCTCCTACTTTTCTTCCTTTGAATTCCCAAAATAAAATGTTCCAAACTTGATCCATTCCCTATCGAGATTCAAAAATTCAATTCTTTGAAAACTTAAACTTTGAAATTCTTGAGAGCAGAATTATTGATTATTATCGAGAGTTTTCTTAGGTGATTCCCGTCACTTAAGATGTAATTAACTATAGGGGCTTGCCCTTATAGGGAATTTTAAAGAACCCGAGTAATATAAACCCTGTTTAATGTTTTCATATTAAGCGAGGGAATTTGTTCGGCTTATAAAATTGGTTCGCGGACCAAACGGATGTCACAAATCTTCTAGTTTATTTAACCGAGCCCCACCATCGAGCGGTGTGTCTATCCTTAGGGATAGATACACGGTTTGTGATGCGGTGCTCGTTTATATAAACTATTTGGGATGTGAGATCGGTTTGATTTCATATCTTAAAATCTTCAAATTTAAAATTATTTTCAAAATCAAATACTACTTTCTAAATTATATCTATATTTAAATTAAATTTAAAATTCGCCGACAACTTCTGTAGGCGACCCCTTTAAAAAAAAATATACCACACTCAACCTAAAAATATGCCGACAACCACCTTTTTCTCCTCCACATTCACCCCAGTGGACACTATATGTGGACGGAGCATCCGGAAACTCAGGAGCCAGTGTAGGAATATTACTCATCTCCCCGAAGCAAGACATCTTGGAGTATGGGCTTTGCTTAAAATTTCCAGCCACCAATAATGTTGTCGAATATGAAGCACTTCGATGGATTAAAACTTACCATCGACTGTGAAGTAAGAAACATGATTATCTACACTGATTCTCAACTCATCGCATCTCAAGTAGAAGGAGAATTTGACGCTCACAACTCACAACTAGTGCAGTATCTTAGTCTAGTTAAAACACTTCTTGTCCTAATTGACACATATCAGGTCATTCACATACTTCGGGAGCATAACACCCGCGCTGATGCCCTCTCCAAACTTGCAACATCAACAACTGGAGATCACTATGAAAGAAGGTGTATTGAGGAGATTTACTTTCCCAGTATTCAGGGTCCATGGGTGATATTGTCTATAGATGACCCAGTGGAGACATCATGGATGGACCCCATTATATCCTTCCTCCGAGACGGAACACTGCCAGATGATACTACTTCATCAATTCGTCTCCAACGCATGGCCGCCAACTTCATCCTCATTGGGGATGAGTTGTATAAGAAGACGTTCGTAGGTTCATACCTTAAGTGTCTTCCACCATCTGAAGCTGATTACGCTCTACGAGAGGTTCATTCCGGAATATGTGGGGAACATCTCGGAGGAAGGGCTCTTGCTCTTAAAATAATGAGACAAGGTTTCTATTGGCCCACGATTAAGAAAGATGCATTAGAATTTGTGCAAAATGCAAGAGTTGTCAATTACTCTCCAATCTAACGCATGCACCCCCAGTAGAACTCACATCTTTTCTGAGTCCTTGGCCTTTCGCTCAATGGGGGGTAGACATCATGGGACCATTTCCGATAGGCTACTTGGACAACGTAAATTCATCATCTTAGTCGTCGATTATTTCACCAAATGGGTAGAAGCGAGCCACTTGCTAAGATCACCGAAGCAAATGCTAAACGAGTTTGTACGGAAAAATATCATCTGTCGCTTCGGACTTCCTGCAAAGATTATAACTGACAATGGGACTCAATTCACTGGAAGAATCTTCACGTCATTCTGCAAGGATCTTCACATTCAGTTAGTGCACACTGCCGTGGCGCATCCCCAAACGAATGGGCAGACAGAGGTAACAAATCGAACGGTGCTAAAAGGGTTGAAGACTCATCTTGAGAAGGCTGGAGGGCAGTAGGTAGAAGAGTTGCACAACGTTCTCTGGGCCTATCAGACCACCACACGAACTCCAACTGGGGAAACTCCATATAACTTGTGTTTTGACACTGAGGCTGTCATTCCCGTTGATATCAGAGTTCCAAACCCACAAGTTAAAATTTTCGACTCGGATATCAATGAAGAAAAGCTCCGACAACAGTTGGATCTTCTCCCAGAAATACGTGATGTGGCCTACCTTAGGGCTGCTTCCTACCGCCAAAGCGTTGCTCGCCATTTCAACCGAGGAGTTAAGCCTCGACCTATCTCCATCGGTGATTTGGTCTTGCGTAGTATCGAAGCTGCTGGTCATGGTCCTCAACGCAACAAATTATCCCCTCTCTGGGAAGACCCATATGTCGTGGCAGCCATGATCAAGCCTGCAACCTTCAAACTCAAAGATTCAGATGGGAAAATACTGCCCCGAACTTGGAATGCTGAAAACCTTCACAAATACTATCAGTAACACACCAGTTTTAGAATATGTTTGCAAGTAATGTATCTCAAACTTATTAAATACTTGCTTTATTTTACAAAAGAGAATATCTTTAAAAATTATTACGACTCATCCATGAGTCACTTTCTGCTCTAGACTCGAGAAATGCACAACTACGGTTGTATCTTGGTTAGAGCATGAACGATCCCAGGGGGATTTGGTTTGACCTCATCCATAAGAGTTAACATCGCAGAGTTTGCACTTCGATAAACAACTCTTGATAGGTTAACAATCCTTGGTGGACTACACTTGGTCCCTTCCACACAGGTTTATAAGCGAGCAGTGCTCCAACAAACAACGTCGTATGGGCTAATAAGTCCTCAGTGGACCTCTGTTGGCTCTGGTCATACAGGTTAACATCATCAAGTAAAACTCTGATATATAGCCTCAACAAAACCAAAGGTCCTCAGTGATTTATCCCCACAGTAACTCTACCACATGTGAGAACTTCCGAGATATCTTTATCCACTGTGGAATAAAAAAAAAACATATTTCAACAACATTATAGAAAGGAAGAGAATGTACTCGGGGGGCAAATAGCTAACAAAATCGAATAATCAAACAAAATAACCAACATGCTTCACTCGTACAACATTATTACAACAATTAGTAAGGTTCAACCAATGTGACAAAAGCAACACGCTACAAGCATGAAAGGAAGAATAGAGCACTAATTGATGTCAACATTCTCCTCCGCCCCCTCTTCATCATAGAAATGCAGTTTTCTCAATTCACTCTCTATGTCTTCACCGTCAGAATCTGAGGAAAAAACCTTCGAAGCTTGGCTAGGAGAAAGTCCTTCCACTGCAATCCCTGTTCGACGATGCACTGCTCGACTCCCCTTCATAAAACCTCGAATGAATCTGATCGCTGAAAAATTTATTAAGAAATTCATACCTATTTTTGATGAAATTGCACTTTAAAGAAGGGTATTTTCTTTATTTTATTGCAGGAATGAATAATTTAGGTGATAAAAGCAAAAATCATAAAAAGGAGCGAATTTGGAGCAAAATCATGCAATTTATGCTGAGTCGCCGACGGCGAGATCGAGCCCGCCGACGGCGAGGTTACGAGGAGACATTTCTGAAGGATTTATAACTGTCTCGCTGACAGCGAGCCCGAGCCCGCTGACAGCGAGATAGAGCGGTTTGAAGATCTTCTAGAAGCCTCGCTGACAGCGAGGTAGTTCGTCGCCGACGGCGAGGTAGTTCAAATGGCACATATACATTGAACCTGGACACTTTTTGAAGAGATGCTTACACACCTCTTGGACCTTTGCTCACCTCTATATATAGAGGCCGAAAATCAGTCTTTTGTGAGTTAGTTTTGTGAAGTCTTTTGTGTCTTTTGTGCAATCTTTTAGTCTTTAGTGTTAATTTGTGTGCAGTAGTGTGTCTTTAGTGAGTCTTTTAGTGAGTTTAGTGAGTAATTAGTGAGTCGTGCTTGTATCGAAAGGAAGAGTCAAAGGAACTACGAGAGTTCGTTTGGAGATAAATCGAGCTAAGTATTTGTATTTATTGTTTTTAACTTTAAATGAAATCCATGCTTAGTTTAGTTCCCATGCATTCCGAGTAGTTTATTAGTCTTTCTCCTCGTTTATGAAATTAAGTGACTTGATGAAATTAAAATAGAGATACATATATATATTAATAAATTGTGATAATTTTTACTTAAAACTTAATTTACTTTCAAACCGACCATTTGAATTGTTAAAATATGTTGGTTATCAACTATAGTAAAAATTACATCCGATATTCGGGAATTCAAAAGCCTTGGAAGGAGGGTGCAAATAAATAGGGAAATAATATCATCGGGCGTAGAATTGAGTATTTTAGTGTGACGGACTAAAATATTCAATTCGGTCCTATTGTTTGAGAGCTGAAGTGTAGATGTTAGCCCTCGGGCGAGGGGAACGTGGGAGCTACGAAGTGGCGGTCGGTATCCTCCCGACCACGTACGGATTCGATAATCAAACATAGGATTAGTCGATATTTTTTACACTGGACTAAAGGGTAAAGAATAGGAATTCTCCTATTTGTCACAATACCTTAAAATTATCTATTTAAATTCATTAATCACTTAAATTTCTAAACAAGGGGAAATATACTTTTTCTGAATAGTTAAAACTTATTTAGCAATTAGTTTAATTTCCTGCACTTTCAATACGTATTAATTTTCTACTTAGTTAAGTTACCTAATTAAAATACTTAGTTTACTTTATTGCGCTCAAATTTAGAAATCCAAATTTTTGTATACTATTTTTAAAAAATAATTATTATTATTTTAAATTAGTTGTTATTTAATTTTCTCTTTCCCTGTGGGATCGATAACCAGGACTCCACTAGAGCCCTGTATTACTTGATACGATATGTATACTTGCGTAGCATCCACAACATAAACAATTACAATTCTATACATATAAATAGCGGGGTCAAGTTTTTGGCGTCGTTGCAATTAAATTAAAAATATCAAAATATAAAATTGTGGGTCGAGTTTTTGGCGCCGTTGCTGGGAGAGTAAGAAAAATTTACTAAAGTAACGGACTATTTTAAAATAATCATAACAAATAAATTAATATCTATTCGAAATTGTATGCGCAAATTTGGAAACGAAAATTTAATACCTTACAATTCGAATTAGAGCGTACAATTAAAAGAATTAGAAAACAAAAGAAACAAATTATAAATTTAACACAAATGGCAAATATTCCCGAAATTCAAAATATGAACCAACAAAGACCATTAAGAGATTATGCCAACCCTACATCGGATGAAATTCATTTAACTATTCAAAACCCCGATGTAGCTGCTAATTCATTTGAACTTAAACACCGCAATTATCAAAATGGTACAAAACAATCAATTTAGTGGTTCACCTACTGAAGATCCTAACTTACATCTTGCTAGTTTTCTAGAATTTTGTGCTACTTTTAAATATCAAGGAGTATCTGAAGATGCTATAAGACTTAGACTTTTTCCTTTTTCATTAAGTGATAAAGCTAAAATGTGGTTGAATTCGTTAGACTCTGGATCTATTAAAACTTGGGGAGAATTATCACAAAAATTTCTATCCAAATATTTTCCACCATCTAAAACTGCTAAGTTTAGAAATGATATAACTTCTTTTTTCAGTTAGATGGAGAATCAATATATGAAGCTTGGGAGAGATTTAAGGAACTTCTTAGGAAATGCCCACATCATGCGCTACCAGATTGGCTGATTATTCAAACATTTTATAATGGATTAGTAGGATCTTTAAGATCAATCATCGATGCTGCTGCTGGAGGTTCATTAATGTCTAAACCATTTGATGAAGCTTATGCACTAATCGAAGAAATGGCAACAAATAATTTCCAATGGCTTGCTGAAAGAGTAAATCCTAAAAAGATAGCCAACATTCATGAAAACGATGCAATATCTATGTTAGCTTCTCAAATTGCTGCTATATCTAAGAAATTAGATCATTTTGGAATGAACTACTCTCCTATTTTAGAAGAAAACTCATCTGGACAAATCATAGAATCTCAAACTAATTATGAAACTTTAAATGCTATTAATAATAGAACTAATAACCCTTATTCAAACTATTATAATCCTGGTTGGAAAACTCATCCAAATTTTAATTGGAATAACACATATAATCAACAATGGATGAATCAACCTAATCAAGCAAATCCAAACTATAAACCTAATTACCCACATGGATTTAATAACAATAACCCTCAATTCAAGGATAAGAAATTATCCATGGATGAATTAATTTTGAATATGGGTCATCAGCTACAAAATCAAGGAAATCAACTACAAATTCAAGGAAATCAATTACAAGTTCAAGAAACATCTATTAAAAATATCGAAACTCAACTTGGACATATTCATATCTTGCGCTAAATAATAGAATACCCGGAACTTTTCCTAGTAATGTGGAAATAAATCCTAAAGATCAAGGAAAAGAACAAATTAAAGCAATACAACTAAGGAGTGGAAAAGAATTAGAACCTCAAATTCAAAAAGAACTTGAAAGCCAAAAAAGGAAGTGGAAATTGAAAAGGAAACAATTCAACAAGATTCAAACTTAGAACATCCTTTAATACCTATGAAAATTTCGTTGAAAAACCTCCACCACCATTTCCTCAACGACTAGCTCAACATAAAAAAGATAAACAATTTGCTAAATTCCTTGAAATATTAAAGAAATTAACAATTAATATACCTTTTGTTGAAGCATTAGATCAAATGCCAAGTTATGTAAAATTTATGAAAGATATTCTAAATAAGAAAAGAAAATTCACTGATAATGAAACTGTCGCACTTAGTGAAGAGTGTAGTGCTTATTATTCGAAGAAGCTTCCGAAAAATTGAAAGATCCCGGTAGTTTCACTATACCTCGCGCTATAGGAGAAAAATTTTATGGAAAAGCTTTGTGTGACTTAGGAGCAAGCATCAATCTAATGTCTCTATCGATTTTTAAGAGATTAGGATTAGGAAAAATTACACCTACTTCAGATAACCCTTCAATTAGTCGGTCGTTCGGTTACCTACCCTAAGGGAGTTATTGAAGATGTGTTAGTAAAGGTGGATAAATTTATCTTCCCGAGTAGATTTTATTGTTTTAGATATGGAGGAAGATAAAGAAATTCCTATCATTTTAGGAAGACCATTTTTAGCTACTTGGAAAAGCTATGATTGATGTTCGGAAAGGAGAATTAACTATGAGAGTAAATGACCAAAAGTTACATTTAATATTGCAAAATCAATGAAATATCTCGCGCTAGAAAAAGATGATGAATGTTTTCGGATGGAAATACTTGAATATTTACAACAAGAACATTTTAAAGAATATTACGAAGATAAATTAGAAAAAGAAAACACTGAATTAATTGAAGATAATCATGAAGAACTAGATTATATTCAGGAAAGATTTGAATTTTTGGATAATACTGAAAAGATCGATAAGAATATAGTTCCATCGATTATTAAACCTCCCGAACTTGAGCTAAAAATATTACCCGATCATTTGAAATATGCTTATTTAGGTAATTCTTCAACTTTACCAGTTATTATTTCATCTGCATTAAACGAATCTCAAGAACAAAAACTTTTCGAAACTTTGAAAAAATATAAGAAAACTTTTGGTTGGACTTTAGCAGATATTAAAGGAATTAGTTTTTCAATCTGTATGCATAGAATTATTTTAGATGATAAACATAAACCTAAAGCAGATCCCCAAAGGAGATTAAACCCGATAATGAAAGAAGTAGTTAAGAAAGAAATTTTAAAATGGTTAGATAATGGTATTATATATCTTATTTCTGATAGTGCTTGGGTAAGCCCAATTCACTGTGTTCCTAAGAAGGGAGGAGTGACCGTCACTACCAATGAAAATAACGATCTTATTCCTATAAGACAAGTTACTGGTTGGCGTATATGTATTGATTATAGGAAATTAAATACCGCCACCAGAAAGATCACTTCCCTTTACCATTTCTAGACCAGATGTTAGATAGATTAGCCGGACATAAGTATTTTTGTTTTCTAGATGGATACACCGGTTATCATCAAATACAAATTGCTCCCGAGGATCAAGAGAAAACTACATTTACTAGTCCTTATGGAACTTTCACTTTTCGAAGAATGCCTTTTGGATTATGTAATGCACCAAGCAACATTCCGGAGATGTATGATGTCTATATTTAGTAAGTTAATTGACAATGGAATAGAAGTATTTATGGATGATTTCTCCGTATTTGGAACATCATTTGACACATGCTTAACTCATCTTGAAAAAGTATTAGAAGTATGTGAGAATACAAATTTAGTTCTAAATTGGGAGAAATGTCGATTTATGGTTGCGGGTGGCATTGTATTAGGGCATAAAATTTCGGAAAAAGGCATGGAAGTGGACCACGCAAAAATTCAAGTTATAGCTAAATTACCACCTCCAACTACGGTAAAAGGGGTAAGAAGTTTTCTTGGACATGCTTGGATTCTACGGACGCTATATAAAAGATTTTTCAAAAATTACTAAACCTCTATGCCAACTTCTCGAAAAGGATAAGAAATTTGAATTTACAATCGAATGCTCGAATGCTTTTGAACTCTTAAAAGAAAAATTAATTACAACACCTATAATAGTTTCACCTAACCTGGGAGAAACCATTCGAGCTTATGTGTGATGCTAGTGATTATGTCTGTAGGAGCGAGTTCTTGGGCAAAGATATGAAAAGATTTTTAAAGTTATATACTATGCTTAGTAAAACTCTAAATGATGCTTTGAAATAAATTATACGATTACTGAAAGAGAACTATTAGCGGTAGTATATGGTTTTAATAAATTTAGACCTTATACGATTGGAACAAAATGTATCGTGCATACTTGATCATTTTGCTTATCAAATATTTAATGCAAAAGAAAGATTTCAAACCAAGATTAATTAGATGGATGCTATTAATGCAAGAATTTGATTTTGAGATCGTTAATAAGAAAGAAGCCGATAATCGAATTGCGGATCATTTATCGAGATTAGAAAATCATGAATTATCCGATATTGAAAATGAAATTATAGACGATTTTCACGATGAACAACTATATAATATCAATGAGTGGAAAATACCATGGTATCCTGATATAGTAAACTATATAGTTAGTAATATTTTACCACCTATGCTAACTTTGCAACAACGAAAAAATTCATCCATGATACGAAAACTTATTTTGGGATGAACCATATTTATATAAGCAATGTAAGGATTTAATTATTAGAAGATGTGTACCTTATGAAGAAACCGAACCAATTATTCAAAAATGTCATGATTATGATTTTGGAGGACATTTCGGGATCGATAAAACAGACTTATAAGATTCTACGATACTGGATTTTCTTGGCCTACTCTATTTAGAGATGTATATAGATATATTAAAACTTGCGATAAATGCCAAAGAGTAGGAAATATATCTAGAAGAAACGAAATGCCTCTAAACTTTATATTAGAAGTTGAAATTTTTGATGTTTGGGGATTAGATTTTATGGGACCTTTTATTCCTTCGTTTGGAAACTCATATATATTAGTAGACTGTTGATTATGTTTCCAAATGGATTGAGGCACAAGCTTTACCTAGGTGTGATGCTAAGAGTGTTTCAAAATTTCGATGAAAAATATTTTTACTAGATTTGAAATGCCGAGAGTGATTATCACCGACGGAGGAACTCATTTTAGAAATAAATACATTCACAAACTAGTAGAAAAATACAATATTACTCATAAGATATCCATCGCTTATCATCCACGTGACTAGCGGATTAGCTGAAGTATCTAATCGTGAGATTAAACGTATTTTAGAAAAATCTGTAAACCCGAATAGGTTAGATTGGTCTATTAGATTAGACAATCGCATTATGGGCTTATAGGATCGCTTATAAAACTCCGATTGGAATGACTCCTTACGAGCTTATATATGGAAAAACATGCCACTTACCTGTTGAATTAGAACATAAAGCATATTGGGCGATTAAAGAATTTAATTATAATATGAAGGAAGCTGGTGAGAAAAGATTGCTGCAATTAAATGAATTGGAAGAATTAAGAAATGAATCGTATGATAATGATCGGATTTATAAAGAAAAGATGAAATCATGGCATGATCGGAAGATTAATCAGAGAAATTTTGAACCAGGACAGGAAGTTTTGTATATAATACTAGATTGAAATTGTTTCCTGGAAAATTGAAGTCTCGATGGATAGGACCTTTCACCATAACTCAAATATTTTCATACGGAACTATAGAAATCGAAGATCCAAAAACTGGACATAAATTTAAAGTTAATGGACATAGATTGAAATCATATTTCGAAGGTATAAGACCTAACTATAAAGAGGTTTTAATGCTTAGTCGACTCGATTAATAATTGAAATTAGGTCGGGCCGACGACGTTAAACCAAGCGCTTTATGGGAGACAACCCATATTAGTTATCTATTTTTATTGTATCTTAATAAGTTAGTTTATATTATTGAAACTTTACTTACTCAATTATTATTAAGAATCATCACATATTCGAACCATTATGATGAGAAAAGAAATTATTCGATTTAGAGCGAAATTGGACATTATTTTGAAATCTCGCCGACGGCGAGGTCGATACTCGCCGACAGCGAGGTTCGCGCCTAAATTAGATTCAGTTTATAACTAAGTCGCTGACAGCGAGAAACGTCCTCGCCGACAGCGAGAACCGGAAAGGCAGTTTTTATAACTAAGTCACCGACGGCGAGAAACGACCTCGCCGACAGCGAGAAGTTATAAAGATGAGTTATAAATATTTCGAATGCCGATTTGGACGGTTTCAACACCAATTCCTTTGTGAAAACCCATTCTTAAACCATTCTAAGTCCGCCTTCTTCACTAGAATTCATTCCATTCACCATAATGGCCTCCAAATTCTTAGATTCCTCTAAATGCGGAGTGTTTAACCGGAGGAAATTTGTGAGTGCGGAAGCACGACGGATCTTCAACAAGGGTTTGATAAAGAAAAGAGTTATCAAGGAACGGGGATTTGTCGATCGATGATTAGAGAATTCCACTACGAAGATAGAAGAAACGATCGCGCGGCGAGCACTTGGGAGGTATTTTGTTACACTACGTCTGCCGTTGTTATTCCAGTTGTGAAAGAGTTCTACTCTAATTTACATGCGATCAACAATGGGAATGTCTACGTCCGAGGAAGATGGGTGACATTTACTCCATCAAGAGTAAATGAATTATTCTCTATAGAAAACACCCCGGTATGTCACTATTCAAATTTTGTGCATTCTCGATATAATATGAATGAGATATTTCGATATCTAACTGACGAACCGGAAGGTTGGGAAATGCGGGAAGACGGGTATGTTAGTTTCTCTGCATCACTTTTGAATCTCGTCTCAAAGCATCGACACTTTTTCATCTCATCTAAATTATTACCTACAATGAGGGTAAACAAGGTTTCGAAGGAATGCGCTATATTGAATTATTGTATTCAAAGTGGATTGCCTATTGATGTTGGATCAATAATTGTTAAGTACGCATTGGGTTTAATTGTGCATGGATCAGTTCACGGACTAGGACACCCATCTACTATTTTTGCATTATGCAGACAGTACCAGGTTTCTTATGAAGCTTGGGAAAAGGTTCTGTTACCTTGGAAGCCGCTTGATCCTACAGATATGTTCCCTACTTTGGATAATAATGAAGATATTACATTTATCTCTGATAGAGCTTCACAGAATAATCCTATAACAAGACCTATTTCAGATAAAACGGAGTTACTTTTGAAGAAAATTAATGGAATGGAGAAAGAACTACAGAATGTGAGAAATTTAATCGACAATATATCTGATTTATTTGATCACATTGACTGGAGGATGAATGAACACTTTGATCATTCTGGACACCTGGAAGCTAGCTTTCTTCATTTACTAAGGCAGAAGGGTTGGATCACTGAAGAATCTGCTTCGGAATTTCCCTTCAGGCCTTTCTATAACTTATTTGTGCATCATCGTCATATCGGAAATATCAGAGAAGATGAAGATTCTGACCTTGAAGAGTAGTAGTAAAGATTTCCATAGTATGTTTATGTTTATGTTATTTGATTTGATTTAGATTTTATTATGTGTGGATTGATGATTTGAATATCTCAAACTTAATTGAGATATGCGTCATAGTTTTGTATCAGCATTTAGTGTGTCGTGGATTGGTTTGCGATGCTGATTAGTAGTAAGGATTGAAGTTTGAAGTTTGATTATAGAGTCTAAAATTATGTTAGTTTGTATGTCTCATGGATTTCAATATTAAAGTTAATTTGTTGTGTTGTGTGAATATGTTTGTGTATAAGTAGCTAATCTTCATATTAAATTAATAAATGATATGATCGGAAATATAATATAAGGCAAATCGAGGTTGAAAATGATTGACGAAATTCAAAAATTGAAATTTTTAGGACCTCGCCGACGGCGAGCAAAATCCCGCCGACAGCGAGATCGATCTCGCTGACAGCGAAGAATATCTCGCCGACGGCGGATTTTTCCCGAAACTTTTGCCTTATGGAATTAATTAGCTCGCTGACGGCGAGAAAAATCTCGCTGACGGCGAGAAAAATCTCGCTGACAGCGAGAACGTAAAAAGACCTATATTTGACCGGTCAAAAACACTATTCATCATCCCCAACCTCTTATTTTCGCAAAAACCGACCTAGGGCTTGAGAGATCTTGGATTTAGAGGCGATTCCATCACTCAAAAACACCGGATTTCATCTCCTCTTGGTAAGTGCTTCACTCCTATGCAAAAATTTTTGATTTTCACCATGTATTTTCACCACATTGCAAATTTTGGGAAAAATCAAAATATGGAAGAAATATTCGGTGGAAATCCATAGAATTTAATTTAAATTGCTTATAAATGTTGTAGGAAGCCTTCTTAGGATTATTTTTAAGTTTAGTGAAAATTTTCATGATTTTCACAGATCGATCGTATGGCTCCACGACAAAAACGTATAGTAGAATTCGACGAAGACCGATTCATCAATGCACGAGCACGGACTAAATATTTTGAAAATATTCGAGGAAGAAAGTGCATTGCGGATCGGGTTTTCAAAAATCCGGGAGGAGAAGTAGAGCGGATTATTAAGGAACGAGGTTGGGAGAATTTACGTTACGTTCGATATAGAAGCATTGTGGAAGTGGTTAAAGAATTTTATGCCAATTTAACCGCCGCGAGGATGCACCGATAAAGGTACGAGGGTTTTTTGTAGAATTCAATGCCTGCAAGAATAAACGCGTTCTATGAAGTTCATGACTCGCCCTTTAGCGAGTATGAAACTTTTGGAACGATGGAAGGACCACTTGGAGGAAGTCATTAACTTTCTCACCGATGGGACCGGAGTTATGAAAATTAAGCGACGGGAAAGAGTGAATTTTCCTCTTTCTAAATTAAATGCGATCTCCAAAGCTCGACATTACTTTATTTGTTCTACTCGTTACCCACCTATCACCACGGTGAGGTAACACGAGATAGAGCAATTCGAATTTCGTATTCGGAATAATAGAAGCATCAACATCGGGAGACTTATTTATCGAAACATCCCGGCCACTCCTAGAAATGAGAGTGGAGCCTGGATTGGGACACCCTGGATTAATTTTTTCACTCGCCAACTCTGCGAGTTGAGGCTAGAGATAATGAAGAATGGGTAGAACCAATGAAACCACTCACATCTGCCAATATTAAGAAGTATGAATCTCATGAAGGGTGGAGAGCGGCGTAAGAAGTTATTTCACTAAGTCCGATAGAGATATACCCTCTACTAGCCATGAACCTCCCGAGCCTACCACCCCTACCCTACAAGATCCGATGAATGAATTGACACTTGCATAGAAGAAGTTTTGAGCGGCTTGGAGAAACAATGGGGAGAAGATTTGATCATTTTGATCAAAGAATTGATAATCCGGAGAGGAGACATGATTATGATAGCGAATACCTCCGGCGACATTCGGAATACGAGATTGCATACTATGAAGGCTCGAACGTCGTTATAGGAGTGGTGATTTAGATGTTGTCTTTCCCGAGTGCCCCGATATTCACAGATGCCGACTGCTCGATCTTCTCGGCTTATAGATCAGGGAGGAGATGATATAGATTGGAACTTTGGTGTTGAAGATTAGGACTTTATTTGTTTTATTTGTTTGATGTTAAGTTATTTTGAAGACTTTATATATTTGTAATATTCAGTACTTTATGATTTGAGACATTGAATGTTTGTTGGATTATTTGCTTGAATTGTTGTAGTATTTTAGTTTTTGTTTTTGTGTTAGTTAATTACATTTGTTTTTATGTTAGATAGGATGTTAGTTTTCTTTAGTATGTTTTTATTTTATTCTGTATTGTTTTAAACTGCAAAATTGTTAATCTGTTAGTTAAAATGTTTTTAATATGTTAGTAATTCATATGTCTAGTGTAGAGTTAATTTTAATTGTTATAGTTAATACTTATCTTAAATTTTATCCCTGCATTTTCTTTAAACTGTTATATATATATATGGAGAATACTAACAGTACAGGTTCAATGAAAAATGAAAAAGCCTGCAAAAATTTCAAAGAAAAAGAAATACCTAAAACTTCAGGTATGATTTATTTTCTTTCCCTTTTTCATTATTTAGAATAGATATAAAAATTTAAGTCTAGGGGGGAGTAAAATACAAATTTAGTTATTAACTTGTTCTCAATTTCTATTTTCAAATTATTATAAAATGATTTTTATAGCAATTTTTTCAACTTAATTAATATGAATTATTTTATTTAATTATTATAAAAGGTTAAAAGAAATATTTCTAGTACTTTAATTAATTAAATAGAATAAAATATTTGGTTAAAAGGAATAAGAATATAGTAAACTATTTTTAGTAAGGAAAACTATATTCTAAAATTAAAATTCTTAAGTATTCAAGCGAAAAAGAAAAGATTGAAAATCAATAAAGTAAAAACTATGAAGTATATATAAGCTAAGAAATATTCCTAAGTTTCAAATTTAGGAATATGAAAATGAAGTTCAAAATTATTAACAGGCTCTTAGAATACAGTAATCCCAAAAAAAAAAAGAAAAAAAAAAAGAAAAAGAAAAATGAGGAGAAGCTTGAGGAGATGCCTTATCAAAAATTGGCTTCATTTGAATTAACCTAAAAGGAAAAACTTAAATATTTCCAAACTTATATTTATGGATTAAAATTTTACCTAATAGTGTTTTCTTGAATTTCTTATCATATGAATATCTTAAGTAGTTATTCTTTTAAATATAGTCATTCCCGAAATGAATAGTAGAAATGAAATCTTAGACACGATAACTAAATAATTTATTTCTATAAGATTAATTAAATTACATGAATTATTTTTATTTAACTTTATTATGATATTAATTAATATAATTCATAGTTTATTTGAATTGAAAAATCTTACTATAGAAATCATTATTTTTATATAATACTTAAAATTACTTGAGGACAAGTAATAAGTAAGTTTGGGGATTTTGATCGCTGAAAAATTTATTAAGAAATTCATACCTATTTTTGATGAAATTGCACTTTAAAGAAGGGTATTTTCTTTATTTTATTGCGGGAATGAATAATTTAGGTGATAAAAGCAAAAATCATAAAAAGGAGCGAATTTGGAGCAAAATCATGCAAATTGTGCTGAGTCGCCGACGGCGAGATCGAGCCCGCCGACGGTGAGGTTACGAGGAGACATTTCTGAAGGATTTATAACTGTCTCGCTGACAGCGAGCCCGAGCCCGCTGACATCGAGATTGAGCGGTTTGAAGATCTTCTAGAAGCCTCGCTGACAGCGAGGTAGTTCGTCGCCGACGGCGAGGTAGTTCAAATGCGCACGGATACATTGAACCTGGACACTTTTTGAAGAGATGCTTACACACCTCTTGGACCTTTGCTCACCTTTATATATAGAGGCCGAAAATCAGTCTTTTGTGAGTTAGTTTTGTGAAGTCTTTTGTGTCTTTTGTGCAATCTTTTAGTCTTTAGTGTTAATTTGTGTGCGGTAGTGTGTCTTTAGTGAGTCTTTTAGTGAGTTTAGTGAGTAATTAGTGAGTCGTCATTGTCTCGAAAGGAAGAGTCAAAGGAACTACGAGAGTCCGTTTGGAGATAAATCGAGCTAAGTATTTGTATTTATTGTTTTTAACTTTAAATGAAATCCATGCTTAGTTTAGTTCCCATGCATTACGAGTAGTTTATTAGTCTTTCTCCTCGTTTATGAAATTAAGTGACTTGATGAAATTAAAATAGAGATACATATATATATTAATAAATTGTGATAATTTTTACTTAAAACTTAATTTACTTTCAAACTCGGTCATTTGAATTGTTAAAATATGTTGGTTATCAACTATAGTAAAATTTACATCCGATATTCGGGAATTCAAAAGCCTTGGAAGGAGGGTGCAAATAAATAGGAAATAATATCATCTGGGCGTAGAATTGTGTATTTTAGTGTGACGGACTAAAATATTGAATTCGGTCCTATTGTTTGAGAGTCGAAGTGTAGATGTTAGCCCTCGGGCGAGGGAACGTGGGAGCTCGAAGTGGCGGTCGGTATCCTCCCGACCTGACCTGCGATTCGATAATCAAACATAGGATTAGTCAATATTTTTTACACCTGGACTAAAGGGTAAAGAATAGGAATGCTCCTATTTGTCACAATACCTTAAAATTATCTATTTAAATTCATTAATCACTTAAATTTCTAAACAAGGGGAAAGATACTTTTTCTGAATAGTTAAGACTTATTTAGCAATTAGTTTAATTTCCTGCACTTTCAATACGTATTAATTTTCTACTTAGTTAAGTTACCTAATTAAAATACTTAGTTTACTTTATTGCGCTCAAATTTAGAAATCCAAATTTTCGTATACTATTTTAAAAAAATTATTATTATTATTTTAAATTAGTTGTTATTTAATTTTCTCTTTCCCTGTGGGATCGATAACCAGGACTCCACTAGAGCCTTGTATTACTTGATACGATATGTATACTTGCGTAGCATCCACAACATAAACAATTACAATTCTATACATATAAATAGCGGGGTCAAGTTTTTGACGTCGTTGCAATTAAATTAAAAATATCAAAATATAAAATTGTGGGTCAGAATCCTTCCTCGGTGAACCACTTTTGATGCTCTTTCACCTCAACATCAAGCATTCGATCACGAGCCTCTTGAACATGGTCTCGAATGATAGTCTTAAACTCTAACGAGTTCTTGAAGTCCTCAATCGCTTTACGCTGAACTTCTGAAGCATCAACTTCTTTTGAAGACTTCAAAAGTTGAATCTCTTCTTCTTTGGCTAACACCGTCGACTTAAGGGCTTTCACACTCTTATTACTTTCGCGGAGGCTGGCTCGTGTTTCCACCAACCCCTCCTGGGTTTTCTCCAGATCCTGAAGTTGCAATGAGAGGGAGGTTGCCATTGTTTAAAGTTCTGTCCTGCACTCTGTCAACTGTGATTCCAGAGATGTAATTTTTTCAACCCCAGATTCATACCAACGCTTGTACTCGCCTTGGAAATATTTAATCTTAACGAACTCGGAATTCCAGTTTCTCAGTGCCAGTGTCAGCCCCTTCAGATTTTCCATCATGTTATCCACCTAAAAGAAAAGAAATTTGGGTCAAATATATAAAATAATACAATAGCAGAAGATAAAGGAAACTTACCAAACTCTCGGCTTCTAGGAGCCCAGTACATTCAGAGATAGGACATTCTCAGGAATACAAATAGTCGAAGGACTTGGCAAGGGATCTCGTGATGCTTTAACTTTCTTTTGTTTTTGAGGCAGTATTTCACACTCATCGCTCGTTGGAAGCTGCTTTAAGGATTCTACAGGGGCTAGCTCAGAAGGTCGTTTCTTAGATTTCTTTAATATCATAGACGTAGACCATTCTGGTTGGAAAGAAAGCTTGACCTTGAATAATGATTCCTCACGCACAAATTCGTAAATGTATTGTGTCTCGAACAACATCTCCTTAAAATCGTGAAATCCCAACATCTGCAATATTCCCTCTTCGGTAGTTTGAAGAGATAGATACAACTGTTGAAACTTTCCTTGCCTCTCGCGGAGCCCCCAATCATTCTTTGCAAAGAAAAATCTTACGAACCATTGTCGTATTGGTTCCTTTAAGCGAAAGTCCAACGTCTTTTGCTTAAAAATTATACGACCATGTGTATCGCTAAAAAACCCGCACAGCCAGTGCCAAAATTGTCGGAGTTAGCGTCAACCCACGGCTGCCGAAGAAAACGATCAATCCAATAATTACGTCACTCACCGACAAGACAACCGAGCAATGCAAACACTGAACACTTTCATTATTTCAATAAATTCAGGTGCGGGTGGAAATCGAATACCAGCTCTCAAGGCTGCCTCGTGAATAGCGACATATCCAGAAGGAGGAGAATACGCTCGATCATTTGAAGTTGGCAATTTTACCATCATATCGGTCGAGAAGTAATACTTCTTTCGAAAAAAGATTAAGTCGCTCTCTGTCAAAATTGATACGGTATCCTCTGGGTTCTGACTTTTCCTCTGGTTCTCAGTAGAACGGGGTTCTCGAATTGTCGTCATTTCCGCAACGTCTCACAGTACCAGTACGCCGCAACGTTTCACGACAACGGTTCGCCGCGACGCTTCACAGCAACGATACGTCGCGATGCTTCACGACAACGGTTTGCCACGACGCTTCACAGCAACGGTATGTCGCGACAGCACTTTGCCGCAACAGGTTTTCCGCAGCACTTCGCCGCAACAGTTTGCCGCAGCTCTTCGCCGCAACGTTTTGCCGCAACACTTCGCCGGGACACTTCGCCACAATGCTTCGTCGGGATGCTTCTCCGTAACTCTTCGCCGCAACTCTTCGCCGCAACTCTGCACTGCAACTCTTCGCCGCAACTCTGCACTGCAACTCTTCGCCGCAAGTCTTCGCCGCAACTCTTCGCCGCAACTCTACACCGCAACTCTTCTCAGCAACGCAGGATGACTTTCTCCTTCTCCTCACTTGTGATTCTTTTCCTCATCCATTGCCTCTATTATAGAGCGCTTAAGATGTGATATAACATTAAAACCAAAAAATAAAAAACGGCAGCCCATTAAAAAAAAACAAAAAATGGCAGCCCATTAAAAAAAAAATAGAAAAACGACAGCTCATAAAAATAAATAAAACAAAAAACTGTTCTTCTTTAAAAAAAAAAAAATTGCTCGTCAAATAAAAAAAAAAAAAAAACTATTTCTGCCATTATATATATATATATATATATAACAGTTTATATGATTATATATATATATTATATATATAACAGTTTATATGTAACATAAATTAATTAGATATATAACAGTTTACTTTAAATAATTCCTATTTAAATTCCAAACGTTTCACATTCCTAAATCCTTTCAGCTCCTGCGTTTGATTCAGCTGTCCCCTAAAAGAATGAGAAGAGGCATTTGCCAGCTGGGCCAACAAAATTACCTAAAGTAAAGCCCGCCCAAACTCCAGGCCCTTGAGAAAGAGTAGTCCGCTCACAAAATATAATGTGGCTACGACCCAAAATTAAGCCTAATAAGCGGCCCATCAAAATGAATTTTGATATGCAGGAATCAAACTTCCACTTGAGCTAACAAAAAAAAAAAAAAGTCCATGCCACTCAATTTTATGCTGTATGAGACTTTATATTATTTGAATAGTAAACATTATAGAGTATTTCATATATATACATAATAAAGATAAAGATGCTTCAGATATTGATATTTTCGGACGAAAAAAAATGATCTCGCCCGAAAATAGGGGAGAACTGATACGCTATCAAATATTTTTCATCATCAGACACGAATCTCAAAGCATGACACGAATCTCGATGCAAACTTTTGAGCAAGAAACATTTAAATCTTGATAAAAAATCATTCAGAGCTCCGATTTCAGCAAACTTATAATCAAACCGACCGGCACGATGAAACAGACCCAATAATATCAAAATTAGTCCAATTTGAATCAAATCAAGCCCGGATCAAGTCATTTAACCACTTTTAGAAGATTTTCGGACACATTGGAAGGTCAAATGGATGCCGACAATAGCAAACCCATACTCGAATCGAGCGTCTCGACAAGTCGAATCCAACGAGCCCAAGATCACTCAATTCCAACATCGTTAAGGCCATCAAATGCCCTTTAAACGCCGTCTAATTGAGGGAAGCCTTCTGAACCGTCCGATCGAAATGACTGCATTAATTGCACCCAGAACCCTATAAATAGACCCCAACTCTCACATGAGAGAGGGGGAACAAGAGAGAGTTCGAAGTCTTGAGGAGAAGAAGACTTTCGCATCATCTGTCGATCGTCGTCGATCACCGCCGATGCTAGATCGATCACCGCTGATTGTCGTGAACCATTGTCGATCGCCGTGAACCACCGTCGATTGTCATCAACCACCATCATCCATATACCGTCAGTCGACGTTGTAATCTACATCATATAATTACCCTTTCCCGTCTGTGGGACGAGAGATTTCTGTAAACGTCAATCAATAGTGGATTTTCGCAACTGGGTCAGGCCCCGTGGTTTTTCCCTTTACGGGTTTTCCACGTAAAAACTTCCGAGTCATCAGCTTGCACTTTTTCATATGTGTGCGTGTTGAATTCTCGTACAAAGCTAAGACGATAATCTGCTACTCTACCGCCGCGAATTTTCTAACGCGCATCATGTCTAAAATTTTAGCCATCAGAAAAATTTAATAAGGTTAAATTTCTAGTTCTACATCCTATAATAGCATGTGAATTGTGACTATGGGAGAAATATTACATCCATTGTCAACTGGATGTTGGGATGACAGTATGAGTTGTACTACTCTGTGCTTCCGCTAGTGTGGTGAGATCTAACCAATAAATTATATTAGGATCCGCCCGATTGACTGACCCACCCAATAAACTATATTTAAGTGGGAGCTATTAAATGATGTGGGACTAAAGAAAGTTGCATTTTCAGTCCCAATTTATATTTATACCACTCAATTTTTTCATATAACATTAAAAAAAGAAAATACAACCACTTTAGTTTTTTAAAATACACTTATTCGTGCATAGAAAGAATGAAATTAAAATAGGAATTTATGTGTTTAATTGACATGTAAAAACATAGGAACTGAGTGTAAACCTTTAGGTGTGCAGTATATATTTAAATATGTAAGAATTGTTTGCTAGAACCTAATTGTCTATTTTTTTAGATTTTTTTTTTGCTAATAATATAATGAATTAATTTAATTTTACAGTAAAATTTAAGCATAGTTTATTTAAATTATGTTATTATGTTAATTATAATTGATATTAGATTTTTAACTCGTCTTTATTTTCTAATAATAAAATAATTAATTTATGTTTCTTATGTATTTTAAAATATATTATTGTTAACTAATATTATAAATGAAAATATGTGCAGCATATACAATTAAATAAATTTATAAAACCCCGAGTATATTAGGTTTAAAAATATTAAAAAATTTCATGTTACATTATCAAAATATATGATTATAGTATTGAAATTAGAATGATTATATAACTATTTCAACTAATATATATATATATATATATATATATATATATATATATATATATATATATATATATATATATATATATATATTAGTTACATTATAATTTTACCATTTTATATTAAAAATAAAAATAAAACAAATTCATTAATATCAATCCTAAAGTATGGATAAAAAAATAAGAGTTGTGTGCCGAAAGATCTACGGCAGTAGAGTAATAAATTATCGTCTTAACGCTATAAAAAAGTAAGCATACACTCAGGTAATTAAAGTGAGAAGTAGACACCATAAGTATTTATTTGAAAACCCCTGGAAAAAAAAAACACGAGACCTAGCGAGTTAAAATAATTCTCTATGCAATAGTGATTGCACAAACTCACTCTTCTCATGATTTAGGGAAGATGAAATTACAATGTTGATGTACAACGATAATTTAGCTATAATAGTTATAACAGGTCGCGAGGTCATAGTTAATTACCATGGAGACAATAGTCAACATTTAATATTATAGACGGTGATTGTAGCACTGGCTTGTCATCATGAATATAATTATAAGCCATGATAATTGTTATTCATATGGGACGCAGATAATTGCTTTAATAGCATTGATTGACAACAAACAGAGAGCTGCAATAATATTCATAGGCTGTAGTGGATAGAGTTGGGAACTGCACGAGCTATGAGCTATGTAAGTCGTACTTGATCACATAAGCTATAGTAGGAAGCTGGAATAACGTTCATAGGTCACAAAAGTCGAAATTGAGAGTTTCAAGAACCGTGAAAAAAATCTGTAGACCACAAAAAATTGGATTTGAAAGCTACACAAGCTGTAATATTGTTTGGAGGTCACTGAGCTCAGAGTAGAAGTTGCATGAGTTGTGAACCATGTAGGTCCTAATTGGTTGCGTAGTCCGTAGTGGTGGCCTACAAGCAGAGCTTCATAAATCCGAAGAAACTCATCGTATCGTGAGTGCGGGTGGTTGTAATGTGGAGTGTGTTGTTATACTATCTTCGTGTGACTTCATTGCACCGTATGCGAGGCGCATCGATAGATCATTTGGAGTGTATTGTTATATCTTCTTTAGGAGGTGTCGTTGTACTGTACGAGAGGCAATTTGATGCATTATAGTCAGAGTGTGTTGCTCTGTAGGATGCTTGGTTACTCTGCAAGTTATTAGTCCGCACAGTGCATCGTTACTGCACAATATACGTTGAGATTCCACATAGCATGTCGTAACGACAAGGAGCTTCGTTGCAAGGAGTATGGGGAGGTCGATGGTTGTTGAAGGCAACTAGAGATTGTAGGAGTGGGTGGCACTCGTTTAACTTCTGGGGTAAAACACTAGACCTCAACTTTTTCTCCTCCCAAGTTTTGGGCATTTTTTGGTTCAAGGCCTAGGCCCCCTTTCATGATGTAGGTAGATCTTCATTTATAAAATATGAGAGAGAAATCTCTACAGGAAAAGCATTTGGAACACTCCATCGGATGACCTGAAGAGATTCCCTTAATCGAATGATATTGTTGTGGACATTTGAGTGTCTTAAAGATGTCAAGATTCAGTGATCTTGAACATAAGCTTGTCGCGACTCTATTTGAACACAGGCTTATTAGGATTGAAATGTTCAAATAGGGCACTAGCTTTTAAAAATGACTTAAATGCACATAATGGGCATTGACTAGGATTCGTGACCTCAGGGTTGCATGCTTTAAATATAAGCTTCAAACTATTGACTGGAGGAGCTGCTTAAATTATAATGTTGACCTGCCTCATAACTTAATAATTAATAAAATAAATATATCTTCGTGCAGAACTGCTAACCTACCATATCTCACATGCCTTATTTTATCTCTCATCCGAAGAAGCTAAAGGTAGCACGTGGAACGCTTACATAGTGACCTATCTTTTTATATTTCATTTTTCTAATTTCTAATGATGCCTTTGATAAGACATTCATATATTATATCTCTATATAGAAACAATTTATAAAGTGCCAACTAACTTATAATCCTCACAGGCCATATCTTATTCCCCAATTGAGGAGCAAAAGGCATAACGTGGAACTTTAGATTGGGACCTATATATTTATATATATATATATATGTATATATATATATAGTTCCGGATCATGAAATCTTCAGAATCTTCATACCAGTTAAGCAACAAAATGGCCGAAGCACAAAAAGGCAACACCAATGCTAAACTCAACTTCAAAGTAACACGCTCGCCGCCAGTCCTTTTGCACCCAGCCGGAGAAACTCCGGCGAGATGCGAAGGCACCTACTTCCTGTCAAACCTAGACCAAAACCTCGCTGTCACGATGAAGACAGTCAACTGCTACGCTCCGACCGATAGCCGGAGCACCGAAAACGCAGGCGAGGTCCTGAAAACATCGCTGGAAAAGGTACTCACTTACTTCTATCCGTTCGAAGGCCGCTTCGGAGTCGACGAGGGAGGCAAGCTGGTCGTACGGTTGAACGGCGGTGGTGTTCCGTTCGTAGAGGCGGTGGGGGAGTGCGAGATGGTGGATGTGGGTGACGTGTGTTCGCCGGAGCCGGAGAAGTTGGGAGAGCTGATTTATTTTCCTCCGGCTGAGAGTATATTTGAAACGCCGCTGCTGACGATCCAGGTGAGGAAACCTAAAATCTGATACTTTCTTTAAAAATATTGGATGATTTACATACAAAGTATTTTATTCTTATATATTTATTTAAATATGTAGCAGCTAAGCTTAACTTTTCACATTTAATATATATATATATACACACACACGTAAACTAAGATTAAATATATAAGCATAAAATGATATTTTTAATGTAATATTTAAATGTCCCAGAAATATAACACTTGAGCTAAAAAATGAAATGTTTACTCGGTTATCATAATATGTTTGTAACAAGCCTACAAAAAATTTCTATCATCAAACACGAATTTGAATGAGTGACACAGTCTTCAGAGATAATTTTTGAAACAAGAATTGTTCAAACTTCAATAAAAAATTATTCAGGAGTCCGATTTCAGCAAACTTACAGTCTAATTGATTGGCTTAATGAGACAGGCCCAATAATAACAACATTGGTATAATCCAAGTCAATATAAGCCCCAATCAAAACATTAAACCGCTTTTCCAAAAATCCAGATTTCGATGTTATATTAGAAAATATCAAAATAAATGTTAAAAAAAATTATCCAATTCATAATGCAAATAAAAACGAAAATTTTTACTTTTAAATCTTACACAGCAAAAACTTCAAAACTAAATGTTAACATATTCTAAATTCAGAAAGAGGAAACATAACATTTTCATACTACCGATAGGTGACCAGATTCAAATGTGGCGGCTTTGTCCTCGGCATGGCGATGAACCATTCCATGGCAGACGGCCTCTCCGCCGTAGAGTTCCTCCATTCCTGGGCTGCAATCGCCACTGGTCTCCCACTCTCTCTCCCGCCGTTTCTCGAACGCTCCATCTTAACCGCTCGCCGGCCACCGGCCGCTGAATTCCCGCACCCGGAGTTCTCCGACCTCACTGCCTCTCTCTCCACTTCCGACCCATTCTCCTCCCTCCCCATCATCCACAAAAGCTTCACCTATGACGCCCAAAAACTCTCGCGCCTCAAGCTTCTCGCTACAGCCAATGGTGAATACCCGCCGCCGACCACCTTCGCCGCCCTCACCGGTCTGGTTTGGCGGGCCCGAACCAAAGCCCTCAATACCCCATCGGCCGACCCTACAAAGCTTCTATTCGCGGTCGACTGCCGGAACCGACTCAACCCTCCGCTCCCGTCTGGGTTTTTTGGTAACGGGATCGTCTTCGCCTGCTGCATTTGCCCGGCCGGGGAGCTGGTAGACAGGCCGCTGTCTGATGCGGTTCGCATGGTCCAAACCGCGGCTCGAGATATCACGGACCAGTTCGTTAGGTCCGCCATGGACTATTTTGAGCTGACCCGAACTAGACCGTCGTTGGCTGGGACGCTGATGGTGACGGATTGGACCCGGCTTGGATTTGGAGCGACAGATTTCGGCTGGGGTTGCGCGGCTCAGACCGGACCGGCCGAGCTCCCTCAGCCGGAGGTGGCGTTTCTGCTGCCACAGAACAACGGCGGTAAGGGAAGCTGTGTGGTTCTAGGGCTACCGTCCTCGGCCATGTGCGCATTTGAGGACATGATGTACTTCTAATCATAAATGCATCTTATTATAATTTATGTTGAATATATAGCAGATATTATTATTGGGCTTTCTTTATATTTTATGCACAGAAAATGCAGCTTTATCAGATATTAATAATGTGTTTCGTATTAACTGTACTTTCTTTATAAAAAAGTGAACAGTTTTTCTTTCTTAGTAAAGTTAATGCAAACCGCGTTTATATGATTCATAGCTAGTTTTCAGAAAAAAAGGCATAAGTTTATATTATCACCCTTGAATAAACTATATATATTTATATAAAAGATAACATATATGTCTGCATTGAATCCAGGATTGTCCTTTGGAAATACACGCCTTGAGAGTTAGAGCTGGGAGGAGGGGTAGAGAAAGAGGAGAAGTGTTGGTAAATTGTCGGTAGAAAGTCTGGGGGAAAGTCCTCAGACTAAGGGCATTTAATCGTTGTCCATCCTCTTATTTATAGGAGGCCTTCTTTTATAATTACAGAAAGGTGAGGGCAAGTATGAAACAACCCTTAATTACAGAAAAAAGAGAGTGAGTATGGAAACCTCCCTTAATGCATTTAATGTGCTTATTAGTGCTAAATTTATATTACAATTTGAATTCAGATATGACAGTAATCAACCAGTCACTGCGCATAGGTCAGTGTCTCCATGACACTCATTTCTTAGGGTCACTGCCTCCATGACACGCCTACCCTTTCATGTCACTGCCTTTACATCACATTCATTCCTTTAGGCCGCTATCTTTAGGTACGCCCACCCTTTTGGGTTGGTCACACCCATGCTTTGGGTCGTTGCCTCCATTGCACGCCCACCCTTTCAGGTCATTACCTCTACGACACCAATTCTTTTATACCACTCTCTTCACGACACGCCCCCTCCTGAGTCACTGGCTCCACGACACACTCACCATCACCACACTTGTGAATGATTGTTTGCATTTGCATTTGCATGCGCACATGGATACCAAACCAGGCTTCATAGGCGAGTGACCCCGTGTTGGTCATGATGCCTTAATATGCATTGATTGTCGGGTCGCTCTCGAAGAGTAGTATAAGTTAAAGCATCAGAATTAACACGAGTATGATTGTGCTAAGGATCCAAGAGATCTAACTTGTGTTACATTTCATCTTATAGGTTCGTATTTAATGACCATTATTTTATAACTAAAAAAATATATATTTTTCTACTTATTACATCGCCATAATTTTAAAATTATGCATGTAGCAAGCTAGGTCATATGTAAGGCCAGCTCTTTTTGAAATTCATCTGGGGTGAAACCCTTTAAATCCCTTGGATCTTTAAGACGTGACCGATGTGGCGACCCCATCAAAGTCATACGTATCGGGAGACTTACCCTGAGCACTTGGATGTTGGTTTCGATAAATTTTGTTTGATGATGTGTTAGGCTAGGATTAGGATGTTAGGTAGTATTTTTGACGCATCTAGCTATTGTTCTCTACTAATTTGTTTGTTCTAGCCATGCATCACTTTTGTGTATTTTTAGTGTGCTTGTTTGTGCCTATTTTGATAGCTATGCATGGTAGAATATTTGGGCGGTGTTCTGCAGAGGGCCAAACCTTATATATGTACACTCACATGTACCCACCAAGCATGGCCAGACACGTACATGCTTGTTTGTCTTTCCCGCTCACATTATTTTTTTGTGTAGGTAGAGTCCTTTTGTTTATTTTCCTGATGTACTTTTTAGAGTCATAGGAAGAGTCTGTATTAGAAATAAGGTATAAGAAAGGGTTCCGAGGAGCTAGGCGGGCAAAAACATGTGACGGGAACCAGGAGTAGCAGGCTTGCATCTCGTATTTTAATTCTAAACCTCATTTATGTATAGAATTAGGACTGGGCATATATATGCGAAGTCTGATTGTCTTTTCTTTTCTGGGATATGTCGCCGATCTAGCGACACGAGCCTTTTTATTATTTCATTTGGCTTATTTTCTCGCTTTTTTGACATGTTTGTATGCTTAGATTGTTTTCCCTGATTCTTTATGGTTTATCTAGGATGCTGCAAAAAATACAATTAAGCTCTCTAGGACCGTAAAATTATAAATTTTTCTATAAAAAAATCATAATCATAAAAGATTGAGATAATCATGATTAAAATTGTCAGGATTTTCAAAATCTGCACTTTTAATTTCCTGCATGGCCTTCGGGTCCAGTTTTAAACGGGTTGCATGACATTACTCTCACCAAAGTCATAATTAATAGGGCCTCCACAATATCTAAGGACCGCTCTAGATAACTGCATCATCTACATGTCACGAGGAGAAGTTCTCATATTTCTCCAATCCGACTGGCCCAACAAAGATTTCTACTTAGGTGCTTGTCGAGTGTGCTTAGGTCGTTAGAAGGCTTCCCGATCCATGATGAGTGTAAGTCATTTTGTTGGGAGCGTTCTGTTGACCTCATTTTTGAGGTCTTTCATTTCCTCCTCCTTAGATCCTAGGATCTAGCCTTAGGATTTCCTTATTTTGGACTCTCTTAGAGGACTAGACTGGGATCCAACGTATTTAGAAATTCGAGCCATTTCCTTACTCCTTGAAGTTTCATATGGACGGTTTTAAATCCTCGACACCTAGTTGAGTCGATTAAAAGCCGACGTATTGAAACTTCTTGTCGAGTTCCTATAGGGATTTGAAAGCCATAAGTGGACCCCATTGCGTGCGACGTTTGACTTTTTGCCGCGAGCAATATGCTTGGCTATGGTTCTCGCTTAGGCGAAGACCGGTCGTTAATTTGCTCGATAAGTGGCTCCGGTCGGGTCAAAATAAATTCATTTTTGCCACGTTACGCAAATTTGGTTTAAATTGATGCGACCGTCGGCGAACTTGTCCGAACGGCCCCGGATGACGAAACGGACTGCGCCGATGCATCCGGAACGTCGATTTTAGCCGGGAAGGACATATAATTTGATGAAGTTTCGAATCGGCTCGGATTGCGCGTAAATTGACGAATTTAAATAAATAATGATAATAATAATTTTTTTTTATATAATAAAATATTATTCCTAAATCTCACGCCTCCTACCCACTCCCTCGGAGCCGACATTCGCGTGAAGCCCTAACCTTCGGCTCTCACATTTCCGCCTCCTCTAGGTCGAAGCTTCTTCCTCCTCCTTTATCGACCGGCCCGGCCGGTTCCTTTCTCCTCTCTTATGCCCTAATTGAGCCTTGCCGCCGGTTGTTTGCCGGTAACTCTTTTGTAACAAATTTTCCCGCGCAAATGCATCCGGGCACCTTCCTCCTCGCTGATCTTGGTCGGTTTCTTGCCCTTTGTGGTGTATTCCCCTCACCGCCGGTTTTCACCGTCGGTAGCTTCGTTGGTAAGCACCTCTCATTCCGCCGCCTATAAATACCTCATATCGTGATGCCCTACGGTCGGCTGGTTTTTCTTCGTACGATTTGGGGATTTTTTTGGTTTTGCGAGATCTTTCTGTGCGCTGGTTCTGGAAGATTTCTTTGCGAGTTCAAGTTTCAGAAATTCTTCTTTTCTTTCTAATTTGCTGAAATTATATAAAGGTCTGGAGGTAAGTTTTACCCCTTCTTTTACTTATTTTCCTCTGCCTCTTCTTCCTTTAATGCTGAACTATACTTCAAGATATGGATTATATGAATATTGCTTAGAAGTTTGCTTTTCTTAACTTCTCTATTATGGCATAAAGGTGAGATGCTTTTCTGTCTCATGCGAATCTCTGTAGCCCGAAACTCCATTCACCTTTCTCAAATTCATTCTGGGTGTTTGAGTTACACACTTTAATGCCTAGTTTACTTTCATGGTTGCTTTGATTAAGTCTGTAAGCCTGGTTAAAGTATATTGATCTATTGGGTTGAATCAGTCCTGATATGAATCATTTCACGTCGTCTTTAGGCTTTATTATGTTT